>VYZM01009994.1:0-12821 GCA_013398915.1 Dromas ardeola | reverse complement strand
CCCGCCCGCCCGGTGGCCTCTCGCGGCACCAGGGCCCCGGTCTCTCCTCAGCTCCGCGGCCCGCTCCCCCTTAGCGCGGTCGCCCCGGTTCCCTCAGCCCCGCGGCCCGCTCCCCCTCAGCCCCGCCGGCCCCGATGCCTCCTCAGCCCGAGGGCCCGGGTACCCGCCCCGCGGCCCACCCTCCCTGAGCCCTGCCGGATCGTTTCCCCCTCAGCCCTACGGTCTCTCCGGCGGCGCAGCCGGCCCCCCGGGCTCCCCTCAACCCCCCGCGGGTGCCGGGGACCGGCTGGCTTTCCCGGGGACGGGAGTGTCCGGGCCTCCCTGCAGCGGGGGAGCTGCAAGCAGCAGGTCTGGTGCAGCCGTTTGGCGTCCTCGCCGGCAGTGTTTCCCTCAGCCATTAGGAATGGGGCGGTGTGGGGTGAAGATGGAGACCTGGGGGTTGGCAGAAGTGAAATCGGGGGGAGGTTGCCAAGGTTGAGGGAATTCTGGCTCGAGGAATGACTTCTTTCTGTCTTTCTTTCTGTTTAGTGATTGCAGCAAGTGCTAGCAGCACAGGCCTTTGTCATTTCCCAGGAAAACTTCAGAATCAAATGACTTGTTCCACTGCCAACATCCTTGGTTCTTCTTAACCAGCTGGTGAAATCTGTGCTGCTGCGGAAGACCTTTTCTGATGCAACGGGAACTATGCCATGAGGACTGGTAAGACTTGGCCATAGCCATGACCGAGCCCCACAGGGTTTCATTCACCACTCTCCACGGCCCACTGAGCAGCAGCTTCTTGAAAAGGTCTCGGAAAGACGATGGAGAGCAGCCCCAGGACTCTGAACCAGCTGCCACAGCTGTTCGAATCACACTCACTCTCTTCGAGCCAGATCACAAACGTTGTCCAGAATTTTTCTACCCAGATCTTCTGAAGAGCTGTCGAGGGAAAGTAAAAGGTGGTTCTTCTGGAGACAAGGTAAGTGTGTCCTCATGGCCTGTGTTGTATCTGAAGATTTCAAAGGCTTTTTCAGTGTTGCTGTCTTGAGGCTGTTTTGAGAGGTGGCTGTGTGTTTGCTGTGAGTTGCCGAGGGGTGGAAGGAGGGTGGTCAGGCATGCCGCTGGCAGGAGAACTGTCATCCAGGCAGGGGTTCTGGTTGTCAGGCCACACTGTCGCCCTGCTTTGCCTTGGCTGGAATTTCACATCTGAAGGGTGATGTGTTGGTGGCAAAGTGTGGGATGTAATGCTTGTTTCGTTCTGAATTGCTTGATCTAAAGGGATTTCTGGTCCCTGGCTTGCTAGCCGCTGTGAGCAGCTCTTTTCCAAAGAGCATCAAAAGGAGGGATGCTTCTGCGATATGAGGCAGCATCTTTCTGGGGACCCTGCTCTAGTGCAGGTGACTATTTCCACCTTAGCGCTTGGCATCGCTTCTTGTGTACTTCCAGGTGTTGCCTGACAATTCTGTTTGCCTGTTGAAAGCCATTTCTCAGGATAAAATGGCACTCAAACTTGTGTAGCATCTAAACTTTGTATTATGTGTGTTTTTCTATGAGAAGAAAGTTGATTGGATTCTTCTAATTTTTCCTGTTGCTCTCTAGAACTGTTTAGCAGTCAGTTGATAGTTCATGCTGCTTTTTGGGGTTTGGTGTTTTTTGTTTTGAGAGTTGGGAGAAGCAGAGACAGGTCCAGAACTAGCTGACAGCGCACCCAAAACCTAGAGATAATCTCACAATCACAGAATGGTTTGGGTAGGAAGGGACCTTTAAAGGCCATCTAGACCAGCGTCCCCTGCCATGGGAAGGGACATCTTCAACTAGGCCAGGTTGCTTAGAGCCCCATTCAACCTGATCTTGAATGTGTCCAGGGATGGAGCATCCAACATCTCTCTGGGCAGCCTGGGCCAGTGTTTCACCACCCTCAGCATAAACAATTTCTTCCTTATATCGAGTCTAAATCTCCCCTCTTAGTTTAAAACCCTTCCCCCTTGTCCCGGGGGCCTGCAAGAGGCCCTGCTAAAAAGTTCCTCCCTATCTTTCTTATAAGGCCCCTTTAAGTATTGAAAAGGGACAATAAAGTCTCCCCGGAGCCTTCTCTTCTCCAGGCTGAACCCCCCCAGCTCTCTCAGCCTGTCCTCACAGCAGAGGGGCTCCAGCCCTCCCAGCATCTCCGGGACCTCCTCTGGCCCCGCTCCAACAGCTCCGCGTCCTTCTGCTGTTGGTGCCCCAGGACTGGAGGCAGCCCTGCAGGGGGGGTCTCCCCCGAGCGGAGCAGAGGGGCAGAATCCCCCACCTCGCCCTGCTGCCCACGCTGCTGGGGATGCAGCCCAGGCTGCGGGGGGTTTCTGGGCTGCCAGCGCACATTGCTAGTGAATGTTGAGCTTCTCATCCACCAACACCCCCAAGCCCTTCTGGGCAGGGCTGCCCTCCATCCCTTCATCCCCAGCCTGTGCTGGGACCAGGGGTTGCCCTGACCCAGGAGTAGAATCTTGCACTTGGCCTTGTTGAACCTCATGAAGTTCACTCAGACCCACTTCTCCAGCTGGTCTCAGTCCCTCTGGATGACATCCCATCCCTCAGGTGTGTCAACCGCACCACTCATCTTGGTGTCATCCACAAACTTGCTGAGGGTACCCTTGATCCCACTGCCTGTGTCATTGATGAAGATATTGAGCAGCACTGTACTAAATACTGTACTGAAGGGTGATTTCTCTGAGCTTCTGCTTGGTTGTTCTAGTCCTGATGAGTTTCATGCGTGGGGGTTTGGTGGCAGTGTGACAAATTGATTCTGATGTTTTTGTCTCTCTTATTCCTACAGAAGAAAGACCCTGCTGATCCCTTTAATGATGACGAAAAGGAAAGGCATAAAGTGGAGGCTCTTGCTAGGAAGTTTGAAGAAAAATATGTATGTTTTTCTTCTTTATATTATGTTATACCTTAGAATGGGTAATGCTGTTCAGCTCCCAACCAGCAGTATTTAATGGTCATTGGCTCTTATTTTCCTGTTCTCCTGCAGTCCTTTATCTTGGCTGGAAGGTGCTGTTTTCAATGTTCTTTTTCTGTCTCAGGGCTGTGGTTCACTAAAATAGTTCAGATAAGTTCTTAAATCAGATGAGTCTCATTAAAGTGAGTTGCGTTCTCACTTGTAGTGGCAAATAAGTTACTGTAATTTATTGTCCCAGTTTCAGCTGGGATAGTGCTAATTTTCTTTCTAGTAGCTGCTGTGGTTTGGGTTTAGTATGAGAATAATGCTGATAACATGTATCGGCTTAATTGCTGCTAAGTGATGTTTACATTAGTCAAGGACTTTTTCAGCTTCCAGTAGAAGCTGAGAGGGAGTACAGACAGGACAAGCTGGGCAACGGAATATTCCATACCGCAGACGTCACGCTCAGCGTATAAATGGGGGTTTGGTGGGGGGCAGCGATCTACAATCGCTGCTTGGGATGGTCCAGGCAACCCATCATGGGGTGGTGAGAGCAACTTGTGTTGTATCACTTCATTTTGTATATTCTTTGACCATTATTATTATTATTGTTATTTTCCTTTTCCGATACTGTTCTATTAAGCTGTGTGTATCTTGACCCACAAGGTTTTTTCCTTTACTCCCTTTTCTCCTTCTTCTCCCCACACTGCTGGGGGAGCAGGGAGTGAGAGAGCGGCTGCGTGCTCCTAGTTACTGGCTGGGGTTAAACCACAACACTTAGAAAATTTAATTTTCTTAAGCAAAAACTGATTTCTAGGCCTCGTGGCTGTGGCACAATGTAATCTGTCAAGTCTCTTAAGTATGGTGCTGTGGTGAGTCTGCTGCCCTGAGGACAGTATTGTGCTGGGTAACGTGAGAGGCACAGATCTGTCTTACCCGTTTCCTTTCTGTTCTTCTTTTCACTTTACTTCTGTAGATGGCAATAAAACTACATTATGTTTGACAATTAGCGCTTTTGGATAGCAAGTTGCTGTATTGTCTTGTGATACAAGTGACCTATGGGTCACCTTAATGCACTGCGTCTATGTTTGTTGTGTGTAGTACGGAGTTTGTACCGACTGTGTAGCAGGTGTGGAAGAACAATCCCTCTCTGCACTGGCAGAAATGTTGAAGGGGTGCAGACCCAATTCAACATAATGTCTGCTGGCACAAAGTCAGCCTGTCTGGCAGGTCAGCGCTTTGTTTCATTTGGCTGCACCGTTTTTGGTTTCATGTGACGAGGCCTAAAACAATATCCTGAGATTACAGTCTGCTGGGAGCTAACACTGGTTTGGTTCTGCTGCTGGTAGCAGCAAAAAAGATCTCGTTCTCTTTTCTATAGTGGAGCCAATGTCAGCGTCCTGTATTGGGGCCAGCTCTGTGGTAACTGGAAAAGAAAGATGAACACACTGTCAATCTTTTATTGTTTAGGGTGGCAAGAGACGTAGAAAGGACCGTATTCAGGACTTGATTGATATGGGGTATGGATACGATGAGTCTGACTCCTTCATTGATAATTCTGAAGCGGTGAGTACTGGGGCAGGAGTGAGGGTGGTTGCAGGCAGCTGCCGGGGGGCTGAGCTGGCACCTGGGGAGCACCTGAAGTGGGTGCGAGCCAGGAGTGTGCCAGGGCTGGGGAATGAGAGCTCCTGGGGCAACCTTAGGGCCACAAAGATGACCAGAGGGCTGGAGCACCTCTCCTATGATGACGGGCTGAGAGCATTGGGGTTGTTCAGCCTGGAGAAGAGAATGCTCTGGGGAGACTTTTGAGCCCCATCCAGTATCTGAAGGGGGCTACAGGGAAGCTAGGGAGGGACTTTTTACAAGGGCATGTAGTGATAGGATGAGGGGTAATGGTTTTAAACTGAGAGAGGGGAGATTTAGATGAGGCATTATGAAGACATTCTTTGCTATGAGGGCGGTGAGCCCCTGGCCCAGGTTGCCCAGAGAAGCTGTGGCTGCCCCATCCCTGGAGGGGTTCAAGGCCAGGCTGGACGGGGCTTGGAGCAACCTGGGCTGGTGGGAGGTGTCCCTGCCCAGGGCAGGGGGTGTGGAACGAGCTGATCTTCAAGGTCCTTTCCAACCCAAACCATTCTATGAACTGCATGGCAGGAGAAGGCTGGTTAGCAGGTGAGTGCGCAGCCCCGTCTGTTCTTGGTGGACCACAAGTCCCACTGCACTCCCCAGGCAGCTCAGCTACAGACTAAAGTAAGAAAGCTTACAGTCCCAATAGAGTGTTCTCTGTTATTTCCAGTACGATGAGCTTGTTCCAGCTTCTCTTACTACAAAGTATGGAGGGTTTTACATCAACTCAGGAACACTGCAATTCCGGCAAGCATCTGAATCGGAAGATGACTATGTTAAAGAGAAGAAGTGTCCCAAGGTCAGCAAGGCAGCTTTCTCGATGACTTCCTCTGTTNACAAGGGATGAGCACTTGAGATCCCGTGCTGTCCTCGTATTTGATAGTAAAATGAAGCATGTCTGGCATGGATGAGACTGCTGGGGGCTGCCTGGTTCCTGGAGTAGAGGCGACAGCAGCCCCTTGTCACCCTGGAAAGTCTCTTAGCATTATGGGGATGGAGAAACCAGTGCTCCTCTTCAGTGGCAATGTCTGTTGGAGACAGTCCGTTTTCATAAAGGGAGCTGAAAGGGGAAAGAGCAGGAGCACTGGGCTCCCCTTCAGCTCACGTTGTACGTAAGCAGGAGGCGCTTTGATTCTGACTTGCTTTAAACCCTCTCCAGAAGCGGAAGTTGAAAGATGGAGGTGAAAAACTGAAGAAGAAGAAGAAAGATGATTCTTACGACAAGGAAAAGAAATCCAAGAAGTCCAAGTTCCCAAAAGCTGGGTAAGAAGGGGGAGGGAATGCTTACTGCTTGACTCCTTGCTTCAGGGTTACGGGTGGCATTTGTTTTGCTGCAGTAGTACCTGTTGCAGTGGGGGGTGGCTTGAGCGCGTGCTGCATGAACACCACCAGGTAAAACCACTCTTTCTTCCAAAGTGGGAGGTGAAAAGGTGACTGGCAATGAGGGCAGGAGCAGAGCTCCACAGCAAGAGTGTCCAAGTAAAGAAGGGCAGAGCGAGCTGAAATGTTGATGTTGCCTGGAGCTCTGTTGAGTCACTGGTGGTTTGGAAGATACTGGAGAGGCTGAAGAGAAGGATAACAACCCTTGGGACAAAGTTGGGGGAGAAAAGGCAGGCAGGAAGGACGTGAACTCAGAGCTGTACAAGTGTCAGGCTGGGAGGGAGGAAGAGGTTAGAAGGCTGTGAGTGAACTGGCTGGGGAATTGTTTGTGCTTCTGCCCAACCTATTTCTTGGGCGAGTGCTCAGGTTTTTTTATAGCATCTCTGCCTTTGGGCTGTAAACCTGAGTGGTTATTCTTTTTTTTTCCTGTTGCTCTGCCCTTGTCTTGGTCTGCCTGGCCTCTGTGTTTCAGTGTCTGTATTTGTTGCCTCTGTCTCTTTTCCTACATTTTTCCTCCAACTTTTTTCCTTCTTCCTGTATGGTTCTTCTGGATTTCCGTTTTCCTGCATGGAACTGCTTTTGAGCAATTCCAAACCACATGCCTGACATGGTACTGTCAGTGTATGATTCCATCGTAGCAAGTAAGGAAGAGGCATTTGCTCTCCTGGTTGTAATAGGCAAAAAGCGTTAAGGTGCTGTCACGCAAACTCTCTCTTGCTTCAGTGTCTCTGCACTTTGTGTGTTTCCCAATCTTCCTTGTTGGAATAATGCACGTAGGTAAATAAGAGCATGGCTTGATGGAGACAGTTTAAGCTCTGTCATCTCCCTGCAGTGGGGGAGGAACAGCCTTCTCTTCTGTGAGCTGAACAAGCAGCAGGACGTTGAGAGGCAATAGAATATTTTTCCTGGTGCAATTGTTGAAAGCACTAAGAGTTTCCAGGGGATTGGGGCATATGGCTGAAGTGAAGTGAAGGCGGCATCCTCCTCCCTTCCCCTTCATCTTGTATTCATTTCATTTCCCTTTCCTTCTCCATACTTTGTTTACAGCTTTATGGCATTAAATGCAAGTAAAGAGAAGAAGAAGAAGAAATACTCTGGAGCTCTTAGTGTCAAGGAGATGCTGAAGAAGTTTCAGAAGGAGAAGGATGCTCAGAAGAAAAAAGATGAAGAGCAGAAAGCGGCGACTCCTTCACCGGCAGAAGCTCCAGCCCCACGGGAGGCAGAGGCGATGGCTGACCCTTTACTCTCGCTCTTCGGCCACACCAGTGATAATGACCTGCTTCAGGCAGCAACAGCCATGGACTTGTTAACAGACCTGGACCTGGAGCAGCTCCTGAGTGAATCCCCGGAAGGGAGTCCCTTTCCTGAGGTGGAGGATGGGAGCGATCCCCTTGGGGTGAGCTTGGAGCAGGATTACAAGCAGCCGCCATCCCTCCCTGAAGGCCTGCCAGCCCCTTTGGAGAAACGCATCAAAGAACTAGCTCAGGTAGGGCAGTTCCTTGCAGGGCAGGAGGATTGTGTGATTCCTGGAGGGGGGACAGCTCTGCCGGGTTTGTGTGGCTTCTCCCAGAGACACAGCAGTCTCCAGTGGGGGAGTTTCGTGGGGCCACGTGGGGCCACCCCTTTGTGTCACCCAGTTTTCTCTTATGGCCAAGAAAGCGTTCTTGAAGGGCTGCATGTTAGGTAGCGTCAAAGTCCTTGGCCTTGTTACCTGCTAAATGTAACACTCAGTATTGGCCCTGTCAGTACGGCTCCTTTACCTCTCTTGGCAAAGTGTGGACCTGATGTAAGAGGTGATTTCCAAAGTCGACTTAAGATGTGTGAACTTAAAATGTGAACTAACAAGGCTGAAGGACAAATTCCACCATAATCCTTTTAATGTGCTGTGATGGTCAAGGACAGCATCTGTGAAGTGGCATGCAGTGTGTAAAATAAGTGGGTGCAGCTGGAAAGCGTCACCTGTTCTACAGTGTGAGAAGGCAGGAAAAGCCCTGTAGATGGGGCCTGAAGATTTGTTCGAACGGTTTCCCATGTCACATGCAGGCAGATGCCTTCACTGAAGCGTGGGTACAATTTGGCATCTCCCACATTGGAGCTGCATCACTGGTGATTTGGGTTCTTTACCCGTCTTTAACATCTCAGTGTTGGGCACCGTTTAGGGTGTGGAATATATTAATTTCTAGAATGGTGATCCCAGGTCTTTTCAGCAGTAGGTGCTCCTGCAGCTGGACTCCTGTGGGACTCGCCCATCTTCTCCCAAATGTTGGGATGCGCTTTGGGTCGGTCTGTTCTGGAGAAGCGTTGGGAAAGTGTTGGGTGCTGGTCAGGATCTGGCCTGGCAGAGAAGTGCGCTTTCAGACTGGCTGTGGGGCTTCTCTGGGCTGAGGGCCATCACCATCAGCCTGTTGATAAATGCTGAGGTGTTTTGTTTCTGCTACTAGTGTTGTTTTTAAACACTGATTTTAAGTTGTAAACAGTGTTCTTCGACTTCTGCAGTGGTATGTGTTCTGCCTGCTGGGGCACATCAATTTAGAGCACCTGTTACTTAAGCATCTCTTAACTCCTGTTTCTAAAGATAAGCTTCTGTTAAAGATAACTGTGTTCTACTGAGAAATTTTAAGTGTGTGTAGTGATGGTGAGCAGATGGAAGTGCAGGAGGAGCTGAGGAAAAGTATTGCTACAGCTGATAAAAATAATGGGCTCTTCATGGATGTTTCTATTTTGTATTGAGGCTGTTAACAGAAAACACTGAAACAGCTGTTTCTGAACTATATCTGAGGTAAAGGAGAATATTATGGAGGCTCCCATGATACCAAGAGAATTGGTATGTTGCTGCAATCTCTATTGTAGTCTGTAGTCTGTTATAGCAGACTACCCACAGATTTTCCTGCTTAGATTTTCCTGCTGCTGTGTCTCTTGTTGCTGGACTATGTACGTTAAGAAAAGAAACCAAGGAGGAGAAATACAAGATTTAAGAAATTGAAGCCTCTGGGTCAGTTAGGATTTTGGGACATGAACTCTGTTGCAGGTGGGAATGAAGAGGTGCTATACCTCTGCCCGGGAGCCAGGTCTCTTCCATACCAGCAGGTGGAGCATCTCCTGGGTTAAATGGAGCCTCCAGCCATTTCCTCTTCTACTTGAACAGATCTGACTTTAACTCTCTTCCTTCCTAAAAGAATTTTCCTGATGAGGAGTCTATTTAGCATTGAGCTGCATTCTTTGATATCGCCAGCTGTCTGTGACCTGCTGCTGACAGAGAGGAATGTACACCTTCTGGGCATAAATTAATCGCCTCAACCTTGGAGTGTTAAATAGGGTATTTCAAAATCATGCCCTTCTCTCCTGGTCTCCTTTTCCATGCAAGGAATCACTAAGTTGATGTGGTGCCTTGTGGTAAGTCCCAGTTTTGTTTACCTCCCTACTCAGAAGAGACTGAAAGCTCTTGGCAATTTTCTACTATCTTGTTCATCTCTTGGAATTATTTTCCCACTGGACATATTTTTCATGGGTGTGATTTTTGGGCAGTGCTGTGTGTGCTGCAGTTATAGCTCAGGAAGCTTCCTGAACAGGAATTTTTTTTTTTTATTTTCCATGGTGTTCACTGGAAATAACATATTCCCTGTGGCTGCTACTTTTTCTATTGGTTTCTTGGCTTAGTGTCCAGATTGGTCTAGAAAGCCTGCTGATAAGTATCCCTGACGCTCATTAAACATGACTAGGATGATCTTTATGGTTCTAGCGACAAGCTCTATGCTTATATTACTCAATCTAACAGTGTAACTGTAATCTAACAGCTCTGCTGTGAAGCTAAAACCATGCCCTACAACTGTCCCTTCTCCCCATGCTGAAGAAGCCAGTTGCCGCCAAGCCATCTCCTTTGTCCTGTTAAATGGAGGAATCTTCACTCCAGAGTGGTAACTCTTGCGCTTCTGGACAGGTGAATCCAGAATGGGAAGGTCTGTGGGCAGGACATGGTGGTACCAGTTCAGAAGGCAGGGTTGGAGTTGAACTGAGGAGGTGTAAAAGGAGAGGACACAGTCTCTCTTCTCTCCGTCGATCGTGGCAGCTTTTAGCCCGTCTACGGCAGGTAGCTGGTGCAGAGTTTGGTGGAATAAAACTGCCTTGTTTTAGGGTATTTCTGAAGCGGTTTAAAAAAACCACTTGATTGCTCGTGTCTGTCTGTATCCGTGATCTGATGATGACTTGTGGTATTTGCTCATTCCCAGGCTGCCAGAGCTGCAGAGGGAGAAGGCAAACAGAGATTCTTCACTCAGGATATCAACAACATCATACTGGAGTAAGTGTCGCCAGGAGAGAAGAGTGGGAAAGGAGAATATTAGGCAGAGCATTTTTGCTAAATTCAGGAGCAGGTTTAGCAGGAGTTGGAGGGGGGGTGTCCTTCTACAGGTCCTCCATGCAGAACATGCCTAGGATAACATGAAAGTCTCCTAGAAATGCCTTTCAGTTGAAATATGATGTATATAACTGAGGTAGGGGAAGATTGGAAGGGATGTGTCCAGGCCTCCTGTTATCAAAATGATGCTTGATACCTGTGTACTTAAATTTGGCCACTGGACCTGTGATTGTAGCTTGATACAAGAACAGTAAATCTTTCCCTGTCAGAGATGTCAGGTGTGTTCTTTGCTATTTAAGTTATATGCTACATGGAATATTTTATAATATAAACTGGAGGAACTCCATTACTGCTCTGTGTTTTTGAGTCCGCCAGTTATTGAATGCCAGTGTTGCTTCACGCAGCTGTTGATAATGGCTTCATTCTTCTTCAAGTGCTGGAGAAGGCTGATGAATGCACACAGCTTTGTGATCATCGCAGTGTAATAATACTGACACAGAGGCTTTAATTTCATTAAGGTTTATCGAGGCACTTCAAGGGAATTGCTGAGGGGAAGTTTAGGAGTCTGTTTTCCTCTCGTTTCGAGTGGTGATTACCACCTTTCAGCATTCCAGTGCTGACTGCACAAACAGCGCTAATCTGTTGTCAAGCTGATAACTTTAACCACATCAAGAAGTGATTTAAATAGATTTATATGACTTTGCCGTACAATCAGTTAGGGGTTTTTACGCTTCTTATTGACACTGACAGGTGACTTAAAAATCTGATCTCTTAAGTTATATATAATTGCGTAGATGGGTTTGGCGTACACTGACCCCTCTAACCTGCTCACTGGGAAGCAAGTTCAAGCCCAAGGGATAAAGTACGATTCTGTATTATCCTGCATTAGACTGCCATAGTATCTGACGTAAGCAGTGAGTACCTCTCATTTCATTGCCTGACACTGCTGCACTTCATCTGCCAGGAAGAACTGCAGAATTAATGGGACCGCTGACATCCTTTTGCTCCTTTTCCAGATATTCTGAAACTAGATTAAAAGGCATAGTTTGGGATAAAGGGCTTGAGTCTGTTGATTCTAAAATCTAAAGAACCGTTGTGTAGTTTGGCTGGTACTTTGTCCCTCTCTGCCTGCCTCCAGCTCCCCGGGTGGCATCAGAGTTGCATTTATGTTGCTTGGAGAGCCCCTGGCAGGTCCGTGGCCAACGCTGTGTTTGTCTTGTTCCTCAGCATCGAGCTGCAGACCCGGGAGCTGAACAGCCAGGTGCGGTCAGGGGTGTACGCCCACCTGGCTGCTTTCTTCCCCTGCAGTAAGGACACTCTGGTCAAGCGAGCCCGTAAGCTTTATCTCTACGAGCAGGTGAGTGAAGTTGGCAGCACAGCCCTGTCTCCTGTGCATGTTACCCCTGATCTCCAGAGCACGGGTATTGTCCCTAACGTGGTGGTGTCCTCCACTGAGCGTGGTTCAGGCACCACATCTGGTGGTGTGGATTCGGAACTGGCCAGGTCTCGTCCTCTCAGATTTGGGCATCTCAGCTGGAAGATGCCACGTGGAACTTGAGTCTGTTCTGTGCTGTGCTGCAGGGTGGCCGATTGAAGGAACCGCTACAGAAGCTGAAGGAAGCCATTGGAAGGGCCATGCCAGAGCAGATGGCCAAGTACCAGGAGGAATGCCAAGTCCACACTCAGGCCAAGTTTGCCAGGTAAGCTCCTTGTTTGCTTGTTAGGCATCTGTAGCTCTTCTCAGCAGGCTCCGTGTGACCTGTAGACTGCTCTCTTCAAGTTTATCACCTAGTTTTGTTCTGTAGCCAGAAATTGCTGGCGGACATTAATTGGCCTGATTCAACTGTGTGTGTTCTTCGTGCTATCTATGGCAATGCTAACTACAGCAGCATTGGTGGGACCAGAACTTGGCTGAAGTGTTTCACTTCTGTGTGGGCATGTCTTTAGGAACGTGGCAGTCTGAGAACAGTCAGGCTGTGGTCTCTATCAGACAATATTGGGAGATTTCTTAATCTTGAGCACTTAGATCAGCTTGCACCCAAAGCAAGAGATTTCCTCTTGCCATGCGTGTGTTATCACTGACTATTGAGACCTCTGAACAGTGTTGTTCAGAGATACTTAATGCTATCATTGAGTCTCCAGGCCAATAACTTCCACCTTATCTCTGTCTCCATTTTAGGATACTGGAGGAGGAAAAAGACAAAGAGCAGCGAGATCGAGTTTGTTCTGATGATGATGAGGATGAAGAAAAGGGAGGGAAGCGCGTCATGGGACCACGAAAGAAATTTCAGTGGAATGATGAAATCAGGTTTGCATAATTTAGAAATTAAGTGAAACTCTGACTTGTCTTATTCTATACAGTTGGAAGTGAAGCATTTCAGTATTTGTATCTTGTTTTCAGAGCAGCGCTGATCATCCATAGTAAAAGTCAGCTTGAAGGATTGTGGCACAATGTGCTGTTTATGGAAGCCACTATTGCATTTAGTAATCTCACCCTTATATACATTGCAAAACTAAGTTGATCCCAGGCACAGGCCAACTGTGACAGAAGGGCGGAGAAGC
>VYZM01009993.1:947463-965593 GCA_013398915.1 Dromas ardeola | reverse complement strand
TTATAGATCTCTGGATTCTTCCTGTACTGCTTCTCCCAAGGGACAGCTGCTTCACTGCCCTAGGGAAGAATATCATGGCTCGGTATTTTAGGCCTTCCACTGTTGAAATCCTTTAGTATTTCATTGATTAAATTGTCTGAATACAAGAATCAGTTTTGAGCTTTTGACTAGTTAGTAATTTCTTGTCCGGCTTGGGTTATCTTTTTCACTTTGTGTAGGATATCTTATGTACTAGCTCTTGCTGGATTGCAATGACTCTCTTAACGGGAAGTACCCGTGTCTGGCATAATGTGCTTTGTCTCCTGCTTTTCCTACTGTTGTCTTCATCTGTTTTCTAGATCCTTTGCAAAACCCCCTNACCCCCTAAGCAGGTGCAGGGTGTTTTGGAATGTGTTCTTATAATCAGAGGTTACAAAGAATTAAACTGGAAGACAGCCAAAGCAATGATGTCTGAGGCAAATTTCCTGCGATCCCTGATGGAGATAGATTTTGATGGAATTACTCAGAGCCAAGTGAAATCTGTCCGAGGTAAATTACTGATCTGTATACTTGGAACGAGTGCAGGTTCTTCTTAATGTGATTAGCCATGTCAGTGGTAATCCTTCCAGTGTTATTTGGGAGGGTGGGATTCACTTTGTGCAAGGAGACAACACTGTCCACAAAGCTGCAGACGTTGCATTGTTGGGATGCGTGGATTTTTCAGAGTTCAAAGACCTTCTGCTATGTTTTACATCCAGTTTATACCTTAGCCAGGGTTTTACACACTCTGGTTTAGAGCAGGCAAGAAACAAATAGTATACCTCAGCAGGCCTGCTATCTGCTTTTATCCACGTAGTAGAATTACGACCTCATCCATGTGGTGGCAATTAAAATGTGATATATACAGAGTGGAAAGAAGAGAAGCTGTATCTAAAACATATGGGCCAAACTTTGCACACACTCACTAGGGTGTAATCCAGAGTAGTTCCATTAAGAGGGGAATTTGGCTCTTTGAAGAAAAGTGCGTCTGACTGCTGCAGAGAAAACAAACCATGATCCTCAGACATGCCGATCCACTCCTGAATGCATGCCTTTCATGGAGAAAGAACTTGAGAAATCACTAGCAATATTGTGCTTGTATTGTTACAGCCCAGTAGCTTCATCTTAAGGTCTGAGTCTCTTTAATATTCTGACAAATGTTTCATATTGTCTGTCACAGCATTGCTTGATATTGCTGGTAGGGAAAGCTATTTCTCTCAGGACTTCTGCACTGTATTTCAACTCACTTGCAATATTTTTGTGTTTGCCCATTTAGGTCTGTTAAAGAATCTTAATACTAGCTTTAATGAAATGGAACTTGTTAGCAGAGCAGGACTGGGAATGTTAAAGTTTGTTGATGCAGTGATGAGCTACTGTGATGTAGTTAAAGAAGTCAAGCCGAAGAGAGAAAAGGTAAAGTTTGTAGATTCAAACTCAGAGGAGGATGAAGCATGATCCTGATGAGAAAAATAATACTCGACAATTTTGTAGACTGCCCATTTGTCCTCTTTGAAGTGCTTAAAAAGAGGTGTTTAGGAGAGCTATTGCAGTAGGAGTGAGGCAGGTACTCAGTTATAAATTGCTGTGTTTGTTGTGTCATGATGCTGGGATGTGGGTTCCCATCCCTGCCAGTGCTTGAAGGAGGAGGGAGGAACACGTTCAGTTGGAATTTCATAATCTAACATGCTTAGAAAACCACAGTTTATAGCTGTCTACTGAAAACAGACTTCAAAACACATGGCATTTGCACAGAGCAGAGCTCAGTAGTACACAACATCCATGTCCCTTAAGCACAGACCTTTTGATTTAGAATGACTGGAAAGTTAGCTGTATTACCAAAGGAAATCTAATGTCCAGCAGATGATGCTGGGATACTTTCTTCAATAAAAGGTTATTATATACATCTGGCTGCTGAGCAAGTATATATGATAAGTCTGACTATTTTTGAGGTCTTAATATTGTTGTTATTATTATGCAGACAAACCTACTCTTTTGTCACAGGATGAGAGTCCTGCTGACCTCCAGTGTCAGCAAGACTGCTCACATGCTTTAATATTATACTTTGTGGATACAAAACTCTAGGAGATTTATCTGCTTTGGAACCGCAGTATCAGACCATGATGTATATATTTGGGGTGGGGAGAGGTGGGTGAGAAACAATGCCAGTTATTTTGGCTTATGCTGTTTATTACCACGTCCCTTTGAAATATGTGAAATAGCCAAATGAAATCTAAGAACTTAAAACTTCGCTCCAAAGCCCTTCTTTCCTCTCATACTCTTATATTTCCTTTATAATGTAATGTAGGTGGCTAGGCTAGAACGGAACTATTACTTAAGTAAGCGGGAACTGGAAAAGATAAAGGCCGAGTTGGCTACCATTCAGGAGGAGCTTAAAGCTTTGGGGAAAAAATATGAAGAGGCAATAAAAGAAAACAAACAGTTACAAGAAGAAGCAGAGATTATGCAGAGAAGATTAGAGGCTGCTGACAAGCTCATCTTTGGCTTGAGATCTGAAAACAAGAGGTAAGTCTAGACTCAAAGAGGAACATTTTTGACATCAGAGGATCACGTGCCAGGGGTAAACATTTTTGGAAATGTCACTTCCTGTGATGTTTGTTACTGAGAACGGCTAATATCTGTTCTAAGCTAATGTCCATTAGCTCTTGAAAAATAATAACAATTTTTAGTGCAGAAGAAAAAGGTGAACTCAGATTAAATGGAAGAACGTTGAGATCAGCTTGGTATCTGTGGCCATCATAATAGTGAGAGAACAAGTGATTGTAAATTTGGGGGTCTGTCTCAACCTACATCTAAAGTAGCAGCAGCTGGAAATTCTGCACATAAACCCCATCTACCTGGTACAGACTGACCCAGGATTCCCTTATAATTCTATCAGGTGGACAAAGGAATTAGAGGACTATGAAATACGAAAGGTGAAGCTGCTTGGAGACTGTCTACTCTGTGCTGCCTTTCTGAGCTATGAAGGAGCATTCAACTGGGAGTTCCGTAATGAAATGATCTATCAAGTGTGGCAAGAAGATATCCTCTCACGAGAGATTCCTCTCAGTCAACCATTTAGCTTAGAAAGCCTCCTCACTAATGAGGTGGAGGTTAGCAGGTATGTCCAGTCAAGAAGCCCAGTGACTACTGAATGTGAAATCGTGAAGTGGGAGTCTGAATCTGAATCTGAATCTGTAGCATAGGGCTGGCATCGTGGGTGGAGGTGCACAGCCATTACCAGAGACAGACCATTTTACTCTCATGTCTCAAGGATGGCAAGGAGACAAATTATTTTTCTTCTGGTTAACAGAAGAGGCTATTTTTATAACAACCCATTGTACTTTACACTCCAGGGACATTCACTGCACTAGACACATATAATAGCTTTTTAGGAGATTTTTAAAGGAGGTATCTATAATATCTGTTCAACCCAAAGCCCAACAGGAATCTTTTCGTTTATTTCAATTAATTTGGAATTAAACCCATGCCCAGGTAGCCCATATGTCAACTACTGCAGGATTACTCACCAAATGCAAGTCAGTGTTTTGAGTAGTGTAGTTACAAATGACTCAGACAATGAGTCAGTTGGAGTTTTGACACTGTTCTCACAATCACATACACTATATGTTTCCTTGTGTGTCTAAATAGTGTCTCAATGAATTGCATAATTTTACTGACAAATGAAATGTGCTGCTTTCCCATCGGGTTTTTGTTACAGCCTGGTATTTGATCGATTCTGTTCCCAGGTGGGTTTCCCAAGGATTGCCTCCAGATGAGCTCTCTGTCCAGAATGGCATCCTGACAACATATGCAAGCCGCTTCCCACTCTGTATTGACCCACAACAGCAGGCGTTACGTTGGATTAAGAAGAAAGAAAAAAAAAATAACTTGAGGGTAAAGATAAATGATCGCTTACTGGTTGTTTTAAAAGCTGCATAAATATCTGTCACCTTGAATGGGGAACCGATTATGTACTGACAAATGTGTTGACTGCTGTGTCTCGAAAATAGATAGTGAATATCAGTGTTCACATGACTTTCAATACTTTAGGACTGATAGTTTGTTTGGGATTTTGGCCAGCCATAGTACATGAAGAAATAGTATAACCAAAAGGCTGGAGTTTTCATGTAGGACAATTAACAAAGGCATAGTTGAACTTTGAAGAATCGTACTGCAAATGGAAATTATTCTCAAATGATCAGAAAAAAAAAGCACATCTACTGTTTTGTACCAGTGCAGTTTACATCATCTGTAAGAAGAAAGACAAAAAGCAACAAAGAGCTTCATTAGTGCTGGCAACAATTGTAAAATAATAATGTTCAGCAAACTGAATATCAGTTCTCTTTTTATATCTTCCCATTATTCTCTTGCAGGTAGCTTCCTTTAATGACCCAGATTTCCTTAAACAACTAGAACTGGCCATAAAGTATGGAAGCCCTTTCTTGTTGCACGGTGTTGATGAATACATTGATCCTGTGATAGACAATGTCTTAGAGAAGAATATCAAAGTTGCACAGGGACGAACATTCGTTGTCCTGGGTGACAAAGAGGTTGACTATGACAGTAATTTTAGATTGTACCTGAATACCAAATTATCGAACCCAAAGTATTCTCCTTCTGTGTTTGGCAAAGCTATGGTTATCAATTATACAGGTAAGCAAAAGTGTGTGTTCAGTAACAAAGTAGTGATTATGCTGTAGTGCATGTTTAGGGCCTGGGTGTTTGTCTGAAACAGCAATGAAACTCTAAAAAATCCATAGCCTCCCTTATACTTAGCATCTGATTTAACAGAAGATCCTTCTCACGTTTCTCTTCTAATCTGAAACTGAGCTAAATATCTCTTCTTGCACCTGTCAGGTTAGGATGCTTTGGTAGAATTAAGATACAGAGTTATTAACCAAGTCACTCTGTTGCGTCGCTGTAGTTTTATGAGATGACCGAGATGAAATAAGTTTTGTAAAAGTTCTCCTTGTTTTTAAAAAAAGACTTTGTGCTGTGTACATGTGTTGTATCTGTAGTTACACTAAAGGGCCTAGAGGATCAGTTGCTCAGCGTCATCACGGGTTTTGAAAGAAGGGAATTGGAAGAACAGAGGGAACATCTCATCCAGGAGACAAGTGAGAACAGAAACTTACTGAAAGATCTGGAAGACTCTCTCCTTCGGGAACTGACATCTTCCACAGGAAACATGTTGGACAACTTGGACTTGGTGCAAACCCTGGAAGAGACAAAATACAAAGCTACTGAGGTACCGACTCTGGGCTTTTTGGAAGGATATAATAGAACATCATTTTTCCTTTTATATTGTGCTTCATCTTTCACTGTTGAAGCTAGGAATTAGTTGGAAAGGAAATGGAGTGTTTTCTCATGAGTATGTATGTTCCATCTTTCAGTGTTGGGCAGTATTTTATTGCAGAGGACCAAATCCTATCTTCAGAAAAGTCCTTATCAGGACCAAAGTAAGGGTTGTTTACAGTTCTAAAGCAAAGAGCACGTGATATATTTCTTTTAGCTCTGAAACAACCTTTGTCTTGTATTGTATCAGACCTGAAATGAAAAAATAAGATATTTGTTACTCAGAAAGGATGTAGAATCTCCATTCTTGGAGGTTTTCAGGCTGTAGTTGGACAAAGCCACAGCTGACCTGCTCTAGTGGTGGTCATAATCCAGCTTTGGGCAGAAAGTTGAACTGAAGATCCCCAGAGGGCTTTTCCCACACTATTTCCATGATTCTGTGTAAATCTTTGCCTTTACTTCTCATAAGTATATAGGGTGGGATTAATTTTCTCTAACTTCTGATTTTTACAATTCATACTACTACTTTGGGGTTACCTGCCCAGATTCCCTATAAAGTCAACATAGAGAGGCAGGCACTGAATAGCTCTGATGATTGTGATATAATATACGTACTATGAATCAGTGCAGTAATTACATGTGTATAAAATCAATGTACGGCTAGGTGATTGAAAAACTGAAACTGGCTGAGACAACAGCAGTGGATATTGATCGTCTTCGAGATGGCTACAGACCAGCTGCCAGGAGAGGGGCAATTTTATTCTCCGTTTTGTCTGAAATGGCCCTTGTCAACATCATGTATCAGTACTCACTGGTCTCCTTCTTAGAGGTTTTTGGACTCTCTCTTCGGAAATCAATGCCCAGTCCTATTCTTCCGAAGAGGTTAAAAAACATCATGGATACACTGACTTTAAACACCTATAACTATGGCTGCACAGGTTAGTACAATTTAGTGATGGGCTGATACTGTGCTGTGCAAATGCTCGTTAAAAGCCACGCCTTCAGTTGGTTTACATCAGAGGCAAGTTACCAGTGAATTCACAATGTTCAGTTTTCAGCATTGGTCCCCATTTACACTTTACTCGCTGCTGTTTCTGTTTGAAGAAACCATGCATATTATCAATGTTACTTTTAAAGAAATGCTTTTCTTAATACTAATGGTAAAACACAGCTATGGATCTCCCGTCCCTGGATGTAGCTCACAGATGCTGTTTTGACTCTGTAAGCCTGATCCAAAGCCCCATCTTCGATCATCCTGATCTTTGTGAGGTGACCAGATGCAGAATGTGGATTTAAAGATTGCTGCAGTTCCACAAGTTTTAGCATCTGATTTTTGAAAATATTGTCCTTTTAATGTAGGTTTGTTTGAGAGACACAAGTTACTGTTCTCCTTTAATATGACTGTCAAGATAGAACAAGCTGATGGCAGAGTTCCACAAGAAGAACTTGAGTTCTTTTTGAAAGGTAAAGTGAATATTTATATATAAATATATAGCTATACGTAAAGGTAAGGTGAATATTTATATATAAATATATAGCTATACGTAGCAATAGCTAGAAAATCTTTTGAAGATAGGTTTTTTACTAGCTATGATTTGCTGTAAAGCTAGCACCTAGAGAAACCACTGACAATAGCTGAACTGTGTTGGTTTACAAAAGTTGTGGATTCTGCTATTTCTATTTTTTTCACTTTGTTAAACAGCGAAGAGGCTAACCTTTCTCTGCAGCTGTTGACAAATCTCACATTAGCTAATTGTTAGGATGTTACCTGAGAAAATAATCTTTAGTTATTTTCTGACTACGTATAAATAGTTTTAGAAATGTTTGCAAAGATAAAACTCTGGCTTTTGCAAGCACTTGTAAAATGCCATCTTTTCTTTAGCAGACCAGTTTAATCTTATAGTGCTTCCAGAAACAAATTTCCAGTTGGTTTCTCTGTGCAGTGGGACTGTATGTGTGGTCATGTATTGGAGAATTTATGACAGGGACATTCACTCTGGTTTCTGAATGTCACTAGGCAATATTTCCCTGGAGAAGAGTGCACAAAAGAAACCGTATGCTTGGCTTCCAGATCAAGGCTGGGAAGACCTAATTCGCTTGTCTGAACTATTTCCTGAGAAATTTGAATCTCTTCCAGATGATGTGGAAAATAATCCAGATGTATGGAAAAATGTACATGCTTTTCTGCAATCCTGGTCTCTCTGCTTGTTTTTCTTCTGGTATTAAACATTCAAGTATGATGCAATGTGCCATAGCACTCGGCAGGAGGCATGTCACCACTGGCTTTTTCTGTCAAGGCCTTGCTTTTCTTCAGTTAGTGATTGGCTTATTTTCAGAAGAATTAAGCTCTTATTATTTAAAAAAAAAACCAACAAAACACCCCAAAAAATCTTCTCTGGTATAGTGTAGATTTTTTATTTTCCAGTCAAATGCCTTAGATGATTCATTTGCCCTGTTGAAGTCAGAGGAATTTTTGCTGTTGATTTCAACAGTCAACATTTCACTGTTACTTTTTGTACTGCTAAATTGTACTTTGGTCTTCTTGTGGCAGTGAGTTCTATAGGCTAGTTACAAACACAGACTTTCCTTTGTTCTGCCTTTAGTTTCATTCCATGTCTTCTTGCTTTATAAGAAGTCTTTCTGTAAGCAATCTGTTAATATTTTTTGCTTGAGATGCTATTTTCTGTATCTTCAGAAAATTACTTGACATAAAATGAAAGTACAAATGTGTTTCTGGACATACAGTATAAACTGAAAAAGCTGAATTTTTTGCATTCACTTAATCTTTTAATATTTCTTTGCAGCTGATTGACTTTATTCTTTGTTTCCCTTGTGTCTCTTGGCCCCTCATTAATCAAATTGCTTTTGTCTGCTTTCCTAGTAATTTCATTGATAGAGCCATTTGATCCATTTGCATTGTCTCCCATCTTTTCTTGCCAGTGGTACGATACAGATGCTCTGGAGCAGATGCCATTCCCTATGCAGTACCAGAGCAATCTCACAGACTTTCAGAAACTCCTACTTTTACGGTGTTTCCGAGTGGACCGGCTATACCGGGCAGTAATGGACTATGTTACTCTGACAATGAGCGAGAAGTAAGTCACTCTCTTCTTTCAAATCCGAATCACACCATTCAGGTATTTCCCACAGAACTGGAGTTGTAATCAACTACGTATATGACTTTGTAATTTGCCTAAACAACAAAGCGTGGCATGTCTCCGTATCATTTCCATGCGTAGTCTGCAGTAAGCTTTGATGTTTGTGTAAAAGTCATCTTTTACACAAGATGGCTGCTCTTGTGTAAATGAGCAGTTTATTGTGCTTCTTTTCCTACCAGGTATGTGCAGCCCCCTGTGATCAGCTTTGAAGCTGTCTTTGAGCAGAGCAGTCCTTACTCACCGGTTGTTTTTATCTTAAGTCCTGGCTCTGATCCCGTCAGTGACCTCATGAAACTGGCCGAGAGGACAGGCTTTGGAGGAGATAGACTTAAATTCCTAGCCATGGGACAAGGCCAAGAAAAGGTAACTTCGGTGTGAGGGTAGGGAGGTGCTGTGTGCAGCAAGTTAATGTGTGAATTGCAAATCATGCTCCTAATGTTGTGGACCTATTCAAGTTTCCTTTCCAAAGGCCTACTCCATTTTAAAGGGAGTTACTTTGTGGTTCAGACCTAGCACACAGTTTACCAACTTGGGAATAGTGCTTTCTTGCAATGTGAAAGGGGACATTTGGCTGATTGGCTGATTCAGAATCAGAATGATATTGTCGTCTGTTGAAAAATAGTTGAGCTGAAAAGGTGTTACTCTGCAGCCTTTCAAAGGTTAATCAATGTCTCTGTGTATGGACGCGAATTGATTGGAAGTCACAGTGTTTGTTACCAAAAAAATATCCTGCTGCTCGTTCTGTCTTTCCTGCAGCTTTCCTTTTTGTTACGGACACGAAGGCAGGGATGGCCAAAGCTTAGCAGCCGACTGAATTTGCTGTGAATTCAGTCAGTGGGAGAACTCCTGTTAGACTCATTTAGACCACCATTTCCTAGGCACTGATCTTCACCCTCTTCTGGGCCGTGCACACGCCTGTACTGTTTTGAAATACTTCAGTGCTCTGCATGACTTTTCATTTTAAAAGGAATTAATGAAATTTAAAAAAAAAAAGCCTCTCAAAGCAACTTCTTGTGGTATTGGAAAAGGTCTGTTCTCAGCCAGGAGCATTCTGGTAAGTCTGCTAAAACTAACTAGAAGGCTGAACGCGCTTGCTAGCTGGAAGAAATCTATTGCACTAACCCATCAGAGTTAGTTTGCATACAGGACAAAGGGAGTGTTACTCACAGACAATTTTTTCCCTCCCTTAAGATTGCTTTGCAGATGCTGGAGGACGTGGTTGTTCATGGAGAGTGGCTAATGTTGCAGAACTGTCACCTTTTGGTGAAGTGGCTTATCAATCTGGAAAAAGCCCTGGAGCAAATTACAAAACCTCATCCAGACTTTCGTCTCTGGCTGACTACTGACCCAACCAAGGGCTTCCCGGTTGGAATACTGCAGAAGTCCTTAAAGGTAGTGTGTAGTGGGGAAACCCCGACACAGGAGGGCATGTCCTGCCACTCTTATTCAGCAGAACGGACTGGCTTTGGGGGGAGTGTGACCTGAATGCAGCATATTGACTTGGGCTGTTTGTACCAGCTTTTTGTCTTTATAAACCAAATCCTTATTTCATCATCTTGTTTATCTTTTGGTGATTTTTCATTTGGTCAAAGCTGTTCAGCAGTTTTTTTTTCTGAAGCAGTTATTTCAGACTAGAGGTTTGTGAGTAAACCTGGAAATGTGACAAATGCTCTTTAGATGCAACTGCCGCCGCAAGTGAGGAATATCCGGAGAGACAGAAATAGTCCTGTCAGTCCTGATGCTGAAGTGCAGCACTGAGGTTTCTGTCTCGCCTGGCAATAGTGCCAGTGGAGCAGACGTTGTAATAGGATAATGGTTTCCAGCTGCTACTTCAGGCTGCAGCATTTATCACAAGCAAGCTGAGCTGATTATTTTGAAGGCACGAGCCATGATGCTGTGCTAATGTTCTGCTCTATGGCTGCTTTACTTGCGTTGTGGTGAACCAGTCCAGTAAACATAATCATTTTATTTCGCAGATTTGAAAGCAGTGGCACGACAAATCCACCCAATACGTGCTCTAGTGTATCAATGACAACTCTGGAGCGTTCACCTCCAGCAGTGCTTAGCGCTGCCGTGGGGAGAAGTGAGCATGAATGTATCTTTAAAAGGCTGCAAATATGTGCTTGCTAGGTCTAGCCATGAGCAGTGAGAGTACAGGTTTTACAGCACTTTGAAAAAGCTGCCAGGAAGCTGGCTCTGCCTCAGTTTGATCATCAGTAAAGCCATATTAAAGACTGTTAAGCCATCTTACTGTGGTGATAGGTAGGACACACCAAAATATGTAAAATACTGGTAATATTTCAGTAAATTGGATCTTCAAGTATGATAAATATTAATGTCTTTTCAATGACATGACTATTTCTAAAATAGTATCAAGTTTCTCTTTACATATGTGTGTTTACCTTGATAAACTTCAAAGGTCTATTTCATGGTGTTACTTAAGAAAAAAATCCATATTGATATGAATTTGGAAAGCTGTTCAAAATTTTCAAGCTTGCGTTGTATAGCTTACTTCGAGAGCGTGATATATTTACAGCTTATTTTCCTGAGGCTGCCCAGTAATTGCTGGCTTCCCTAATTATTTTGGTAGGTTGTGACAGAACCACCTAATGGTCTGAAACTGAATATGAGAGCCACCTACTTCAAAATTCCCAAAGAAGCCTTAGAGCAGTGCCCACATCCTGCCTTTAAATCCTTAGTCTACGTCTTGGCATTTTTCCATGCTGTGGTTCAGGAGAGAAGGAAGTTTGGGAAGGTTGGCTGGAATGTGCCATATGATTTTAATGAATCTGATTTCCAGGTAAGGAAATAGTTACAACTGCTTTTATATTCTTGAGTTGCTCAGATTACTTTTGAAAACGTATAATCTACGCAGCTTTAATCCTTTCTCACAATAACATTTTGCCTCATTTTTTTCTGCTGCTGTGGACTCATGTAGACTCCTGATATTCTATAATGTCAATTTTCGCCACTAAAAATTAATCAGATTCCCAATCATTCATGTTTATATTGCCTCTCTCATGGGTTTATTTTCTTTAAGAGGATTTACACTTAACTTTTTAATTATTTGAGAAAGAAATGGTTGTTAGTTTTCAAACAAGAACTACATTAAATAAAAGCTATGGATATGTATGGGTGATTTATGAATCTTCTTATCTCACATGTTCCAACAACTTCATTAGGTCTGCATGGAAATTCTTAACACATACCTGACAAAAGCTTTCCAACAAAATGATGATAAAATCCCCTGGAGCAGTCTCAAATATCTGATTGGTGAGGTGAGTGCCTACAATGTCACTCAGGAACACTTGATGGTAAAAGAATCCAGACAAATGAAGCTTCCTTTCTGCATGGGCGGTATCATAAAGTAAAGCTGGCTGAGAATCTCTCCTGGGCAGTCTTGAAACTCCTGTGTAGCCCTGAGCAAGCCACTTAATCTCATTGTCTCAATGAAATCGGGCTATTGCGTGTAACTGCACAACAGGGGAGTTCTGGTGCTTAATTAATTTTGAGTGAGAGCGCCCTTGGGATCCTCTGATGAAAGGTACTGAACAGCACAACTTTACGGTATTATTTGTACAGTGGAGTATTACTGATGTGAGAGCTGTACAGATTTCTAAAGCTGTTGCAGTGCTGTATGTGATATGTGCTGTGTAGCAGCTGGCCAGGTCTGTGTAGCTGCTGTGACATGAAATCCTACAGGGAACTGTTATTTTGCAGCACTTAATCACAGCTGAGCGTGAGCTGGTACCTCAGGAAGGTGCCGTTGCACGTAAATCACCAAGACCGGTTATTAGGAGTGGCGCACAGCAGCCATCTCCAGAATAAGTCCAAATACTTCCTGCTTGTTCCCCCCTGAGAGTGGCTTAGAGAAGATGTGCTCGGTATCCCTTAAGGGAGACAGTGTTATACCATGAGTCACTGTAAAAGCGAAGAGTGTTTTGGACCTTTCAGTGATTTTTAACTGTATTTGCTGCCTCAAAAACCAGTGCTATAATATTGATGTAACTAATTTCTAGGTCATGTATGGTGGGCGTGCAATTGATAGCTTTGATCGTCGCATTCTGACCGTCTATATGGATGAGTACCTTGGTGATTTCATATTTGACACATTCCAAGTGTTTCATTTTTATAAAAACGACACGGTTGATTATAAAATTCCACAAGGGACTGTAAAAGATGACTTTGTTGGTAAGAAATGCTTTTCCTGACACGTAAATTAGCATTAAGAAAAGAAAAGTCTACTTACAGTATACATTCTCTCTGTATGTCCATGGCTGGGTATGAGAAGTTGAAGGGACCTTCAGGCATCGCGTGTGTTTCTCTTGTAATGTTATAATCCACTGTCGATACTGTTCTTCATGTGAGCAGCCCTTTGCAATGTGAGCTTACCAGCCAGCTCCTCATTTCTTTAAAAAAAATATTAAAACACCCAGGTAAATGGCTTGTTAATTTTGTTATTATTAAGTGATACCTTTATGGTGAGGGAGGGGGGTGGTGTGGGTGTGTGTGGGGGTGTGGGTGTGTTTTTGTGCTTAAGCTTTCATCCTTATTCAATCCTTACAGTGTTTCAACACCAGCTATAGCATTTTTTTTTTTTTGCAAGCAGAGCAATAACAAAAATCACTCATGGAATTCACTGCAGTATTCTTTTCTGCCTGGTAGCTGCGGTTTAATATAGCGCAACTTTATGAAGCGTATTTTTGTATTGCAGAGGCGATAGAATCTCTGCCACTTGCTAATACTCCAGAGGTATTTGGCCTTCATGCAAATGCTGAGATTGGCTATTACACACAAGCAGTTCGCGATATATGGTCTCATCTTCTTGAGCTGCAGCCTCAAACAGGTATGTTCGCCATTACTTTGAGTTGGTTTTGTGAATGAGAAATAGTGAAATGGCGAGCTCCTTGCCCCAGGGATTGTGACACCAGCCGTGCCACAGCCCGCCCCAGGGTACCGGGTCCTGGCATGGCGGCTGCTGCCTGCACCCTGCGTGGGGAGGTGCCCGATCCCGGGGTGGGGCACGGTGGGATTGTGTCCTGGCCTCCGGGACAGCGGGGCCCGGGAGGTGAGCGAAGCAGCTGAACGGCTCGGCCTTGCCAGCGTGGGAGTAGTTCAGCTCGTGCCCAGAGACAGAGTTTGAGGCAGGTGGGAGGTTCTGGTGCAAATGTCAGTGCAGAGGGGGAGACTTCGCTGCCAAAAGGTGAGTCAGCTCTCAAAGTTCTTAGAGAATTAATAATGGAAGGGGTAATCTATGCAGACCTAGTCTCACTAAACCATTTTGGTTTCAGGTGAAACTGGTACAGGAATTAGTCGGGATGAATATATTGCAAATGTTGCTAAGGATATAGAAAACAAAATACCGCAAGTATTCGATCTTGACCAGATACGGAAAGGTTTTGGCCCAGAGATAACCCCTACGACTGTGGTGCTGCTACAGGAACTGGAACGGTTTAATAAGCTGATCATTCGAATGGCAAAGTCGTTGGCTGAACTGCAACGGGTAAGGAAGGACCCGGCTACCAGAGGACGTCAGTTGGGCTTTACCTGCCTCGGGCTGGCACTCAGACTCTCACCGTCTTTCCAGGCCTTGGCTGGGGAGGTTGGAATGAGCAGTGAACTGGATGATGTGGCTCGGGCTCTCTTTAATGGGCAGATTCCTGGAATCTGGCGGCGGCTAGCCCCCGACACACTCAAAACACTTGCAAATTGGATTATTTTCTTTAGAGCGCGGTATAACCAGTACACCAGCTGGGTAAGTGAGTGCCTCCATAAAGCTTTTTGTTTAATCTGCATGAGTTGCTGTACAAATTGGTGCAGAAGTCTGTGATCACACACTGCTTTAGACAAGTTACTAATGCCAATCACCACCTAGAACGATAATGAATGATAGCACAACTATGGATGCAAGACAGACTAGCCAGTGGCCAGTCTGTGAGAGTGCTGGCCTCTGGGCTGAGTACCAGGTGTGGTGGGAGAACCAGGTGCTGCAGCTTGTCTTCTGTGATTGCAGGTTAATGAGCGTGAGCCAAAGGTGATGTGGCTCTCAGGCCTGCACATCCCAGAATCTTACCTGACGGCTCTTGTTCAAGCCACCTGCAGGAAGAACAAGTGGCCCTTGGATCACTCCACCCTCTACACAGAGGTGACCACGTACAGGACTGCAGAAGACATCACCGAAGGGTCTACTCAAGGTGGGTGTTTTTATGATTATTTGGCAAAAATTAATAAAGTAGTTAATTGGTCAGAGAGAAATTGCCTGGCATACTGAGTAACTTACTTGGGTTATACCTCCGCAGGCAATACCCGGGGGTTTGCATGTCACAGTCCACATTTCACGCTGGGAATAGCTGGGTTCTGGTTTCTGCTTTCCTGCTGAGCCCCCACATACACAAATGTGATCTTTCTTCAACTCTTCGCACCCACAGGCATGGAACTTACACCTCTCCCTTCCTTATATCTCCTTTTTTACATATATATATATATATATATATATATATACACACTTTTTCCTTAATGGCTAGACCCTAGCAGGTTTATAAAGATCTATTTACACCACAAATAATATACTGAAATACATTTAAACGAGAAGTCAATCATGTATGTATGATTTATTCTGTAAATATATCTTTATGAAATCTCTATGACTAGCAATGCTCTAATTACTAAATATAACAAACTCTGTGTAAAGGGGACAGCTGAGCAATGCCTTTGAGTACTAGACCTGATTGGGAACAGAGGAGGAAAAAAAATCTGTTCATTTTTGCTAAATCTAACTCTCAGTTAAAAACAGAAGTCACCTCAGGGGCTTACCTAGATTATTCTTTATTTACTAACATTTAACCAAAATTCTTGGTATTTGTACTAGAACAACTCTATTCCAACCCTTCCCCTTTTGTCCGAATGATCTAATGAGCCAGTCCCACAGGAGTTAAAAAGCTCTTGCAATTTGGCTATTACTTGGGCAAGTAATTGGAGGATGGCACCACTGTGGGGAAGAAAACGGCAAGCAAATCACCATTTATTCCTAATAATGTTTATCCTATGCAGTGCAACTGAGATAATTTTAATTTGAAAAAGAAAATTAAATATGGTAGGTCACAGTTATATTACAAAAACACCACAGATCAGTATACCTCTGTGGAGCTGCAGTTTGAAATGTAGCGAGTTTTGTCATGGCTGTAGCTCAGTTTCCATGCGGTGTTGTGTTTTCTGCCTGCACAGGCTGCTTTGTTTCTGGTCTGTTTCTGGAAGGAGCGGACTGGGACATAGAGCACGGATGCCTCACCAAAAGCAAGCCCGGAGTCCTGGTGGTGGAGTTACCCATTCTGAAGATCATCCCCACTGAAGCACACAGGCTCAAACTCCAGGTACTGCTCCTCTGGGGACACAACGGCCGATCAGCTTAGAACTTCCTTCTGTTTTCGCATCTCAATAGCTGGTAGCCCCTTCCCACTTAGCACAAGCGGCAGTATTTTATCATTAGCACTAGGATTTAAAGTATGCAGTTTAACATTACGTCAGCCATCACTAAAGTTTCTCTTTTCTAAGGGTTACACTCAAGGGGGTTAATATATTTGTTGCCTCTCTTCCATTCAGGTGGAACGGAACACGAATCTTGGGACACTCCTATATTCCCACTACTCTCTCTAATTATTTCCCATTACCAGTTAATGGCATAAAGAATGTTTACATTTTCTGGGTATCAGATACTTAAGACATAACAAAAAGTAGTGGATTGCTGAAGACAGTCATCTCTCCTAGAGGCCCCTCTTGTTTCCAGTTTGACGTAGTACTTCACCCAGTACTCAGTGTCCTTCTTTCCTCCAAACTTTTTTAGAACACGCTCCGGACACCTGTGTACACGACCTCCCAGAGAAGGAACGCGATGGGCGTTGGCCTTGTTTTTGAAGCTGATCTTTACACTACAAAGCACATTTCCCACTGGGTCCTTCAAGGCGTTTGTCTCACCTTGAATGCAGACTGACAGCTCGAAGTTGGCACTAGATTTTTCCCACAGAATCCAATGCTTTTTTTTTTTTTTTTGGGGGGGGGAGGGGGGCACACGGAGCGGGAGAGAGGGAATCAAACTAGGCAAAGATTCATACCATGGGTGGGATAGCGTTCACTTAAGCACACTTGACTTTAAATAGTACCATACAACCAAGCCAGTACAATCAATAAATTCATGTGAAGAAGAAAGTGTTTTTCACAATTGGTACTTCCTTCTAGAAAGTGTCCGAGCTGGTGTGTGTATATATCTATATGAACAAGGTAATAAGTTAGTCTCGCACACACAAAGACTAAGGTTTGCCTGTATGGTTGTAAGAAATGTTTTTAATTGCCCAAAGCATCACTTCTGCTGTGCTTAGAAGCGGTGCCTTCTATCATCCTTGAACAAGTGGCAGGGTAGATCAGGCATACAATAGATTGCCATAAAAATATGGCAACAACAACCAAAAAAACCCCAAACCCGCTGCTGGTTAATGCAATACACTGAAAAATAGTAAACCACAGAATAACCAACCTTCTTTAACCAACCATTTTCCAGGAACACAGTTTTTTCCCTGTCCCTCCCCACCAGTCATGAAACAAATGCTACCACGCAACCGGCACGGCGTAACACTGAGGAGAGTTTCTTGGGCTTCAAACAGCGAGTGAGTCGTGAGGATGCAGGGGTAGGGCACAGGAGGCCTCGGGGCTCGTGGATGTTCCAACCCTCTCTGACTGGGACCAACCTGCCGTAAGCTGTCATGCTGCACAGGAAACGTAGCGGTACCACAGCTGGGACGAACAGCTTCTGTCGTCCTGCCAGGGCCCCTGTGGGGGAAGCGGACAGGTAGTGGCCCAAGGCTCCAGAGGGAGACACACACCGACACGCAGCTGCAGAAGAAGCGTAAGAGGGGCAGACTACAGCTGGCACGGGGAAGGAAAGAGGGCAGGCAGGGATCCTTCATCAGCTTTCACAGAGAATATGCGTTCCAAGTTTTTGAAGGCACATCATAAGCTTAGCAGCATTTGGGAGCCATTGGTTCTTGCTGGTCCTACTCAGAGGCTGCAGACAAGAGTGAAGCAGAGGTGAGCTGGAGGTGCTGATCAGAATTTAAGAAAAAAAAGGGTCAAATTTGTGCTCCTTTCCTAAAATTACATATTCTCACAGCTCTCGGTATGCCTTTCTTTCCTAGGAAAAATAAAATAATCAAGTAGTCCAACAGATGTAGGGTCTACCTGTTGCTCACTAGACAGGAGTAGGGGAACCAGGGCAAGTGCAAGGCAAGTCCGTCCCAATTCACAAGGATAAAAATCAAGGACGCCAGATTTTCCTCCTGTATGAATTGGTTACATCAGTTAAATTTAAAACTAAATACACACATTTTAGGGGGACAGCTCAGCTTTCATAAGCTGGTAGAAGCCAGCACTGTCTGATGATGCCCAGAACAAGCCTAAGGTTTTCAGGAAACATAAATAATCCCTTTACAAAAAAAGTGCAGGTTAGAGCATAAAGAACCATTTCTCCCTGGAAAAGGGGCTCTGAGCCAGTATCGAAGGTGCTACAAGTGCAGTGTACTGACTAGTGTGAAATGTGGAACGGAGCCATTCAATTTAAAAAAAAAAAAAAAAAAAAAAACCTGTAAACAATCCAGGGTTTATCTTCTTTC
>VYZM01009993.1:809265-928884 GCA_013398915.1 Dromas ardeola | reverse complement strand
GGGGGGCTGGAAACGCGCTCCAAAGGGCCACGACAACGCGGATGTGCGGATGCGTGGGACAAAAAGCAGCGGGGGCATGCTTGTGCTGTTGGCACCGCGCCACGTATGTCTCCCCGTGCCCAAGCAGTTCACGGCCACACGCGTGTGAATTTCCCCGCAGGCCCTCCCAAACACGCACCAGGGCCCCAGCGGAGCAAACGGCCGGGGGTGGGATCTCTGCAGCCCCTCCATCCCCGCACACGCACCGGGGTCTGCACAGCCAGGTGCCCGCGACCCGAAACTGCCCGCCGGCCGGGTGGGCCCCAGGCGTGCGGCCGTGCGTTGCCAGGCACTGTGCATCTGTGTTTTCTGCGTAAAACCTCATGGAAGATTACGCCGCGTGCCATAATCACTGGCACGGAGTTATATCTCTGGCAGATGCACGCCAGGTCAGGGGAGCAGACACACGCAGAAGTTCCCACGCAAGGAATGAGTACAGGACGGGTAGGGCAATCGGGGATTTGCCCATGAGCAGGGCATCGCCCCTCTGAATGGCACACATAGGAAAAGCCTAATAAGAAGAGTTCTCTTGCGTGCAGATTCGCACACAGGGCTGGTAATGGAAAAGGTGGTACTTACTATAGGGGACCTAAAAATTAAGAGACGAAAGCTTGATTTTGCAAGCAGTCAACAGAAAAAGCTGATTAAAATTTCTAAACGTTAAAGATAGTAATTTTCCAAGGAACAACAAGTATTATATCAAACACAGACAACTATTTCAGGCCTTAACCATTATAAAATTCAACATTAAGCTGCAAGCTGGTGGATCTACATACCTTCAATGTGATTCTGTTGTGTGTGAAGAAACAAAGAATGGATCTACACGTGCTTTGCACCTCACGGCTCCTGAAGACAGGGAAAATGAAGCGCGATGTATCCTAGAGGGAAATATTTTTAAGAGAACTTATTAGTTCTTAGTCAAAGCTAAAACCAAAGAACAGTTTCAAATGGGCATTTGGAAGCGAAAATCCTGGTACAGGAGGAGATTTAAGTGTTCCAGCAGGGACGGAGACAGGCCCTGCAGTGGGAAGGAGCCGGCTGCTGTGTCCCACCGGTGCGGGGTGGGTGCGAGCAGTGTCCCCACGGCACCTTCCCGGCCCAGGACACAGCAGGAGCGCTGGCAGCTCCCTGCGCGTCCCTCCGCGGGGCATCTCTGTGCAGCAGCTGCCCAAAGCACGGCTGAGCTCAAATATGGGTACGCAATGTCAGGCAGACATAGACCCAGAGAACAAGCCCTCTCCTGTTCATGCTTTTCCTTCTGTTCTATCTCGGATCTATCCAGCTTTTTGTATAAAATGTGGACTCTTAATTTAGGATCCCGTTAAGTGATGAACTAGTCTGAGAAGCCGATTCAGGTAGGACCTGTGCCAAAAAAAGAAATGCACTTGCCATTTGAATCATCCTGGCAGGAAAGACAGAAGGATGTTAAATTCAATATGGATCCCTGATAACCTAACACAGATGAAGGGAAAACCCCCAGCTGTACTGTTGGAAAGAAAGTGCTTTTTATTAACCGGCCTTAAGATGTGACATTCATACAACAGAAACGGACCCCTCTATCCCATGTGAGGAAAACGTGTTGGAAATGAAGGGATGAAAATACATTCATTCAGACATAAAATTGAAACAGCCCCTAAGCATTTTTTCCATGTCCCCCTGTTTCTCTGAAGTTTTTGGTTGTGTGAAGTTCCAGTTTGCAAACGTCACCCCAATTTGTCATCCTTTAAAAGGCTGCTCTGCTTCAGCAGCAGCATCCGCTGCCCCTCGCCAGGCGAGCGGCCCACTGAGCTGCTCCAGTTTCTTCGTGTTCAAAACGGGAATATCTTTGTCTCGCAGGGTGCTGCGAGCATGGTAATTATGTGTCGTTAATAGCTGCAAAGCTCTCTAAAAATCCCGAAAAGGAGGGTGCTGTGTAATACAGTTAATTATAGCTCAGTGACTCTTTGCAGAGAGTTGGGCTGGAGGAAGCTCTGGCCCTGATCACAACTCCTAAACTTCAGGGACGGCCAAGGGTTTTTTCCCCAGAAATTCAAGTCCCTAGTCCATCAAAGTGCAAACACAGGGCTCTGAGGTAGGACCATCTCACAGTAAAATCTCACATTGCTTATGCTCCACCAAAATCAGAGATCCCAAAAAGCTCTGAGATGATGTGCAGCAGTCCTGAAGGCCCTATGTTGCCCGTGGGTTGTAGCTGTAGTGTAATTATCAGGGCTTCCCGCAGTTACAGCTTTCTGTGAAAACTGCAGGCATCCTTTCAAAGACTGGCTCTAAGCAACCACCCCAGGGTCAGACAGAAAATCCATGGGGAAATGGAGATAAAAATCAAGATTTCTTGACTCCCATGATTTTACAGGATCAGGCAGAAAGTCCAGCAAGCAGACTCCAGATCTGACAATCTCCGAGTCCTGGACTTCGGTTCAAAGACTTCTGTCCCTTCATGGCTTATTCTTCAGCCACATGGCCAAGCTCTGCAGAGCAGGGAACTCCTTGCACGGGTGGCTTTGCCCAGATTTGACAGGATGCAATCATCTGTACGGATTGCCAGGACCTTGTTGCTAAGCGGAGAGTTGCAGGTTGGCCAGTCTGTCTCTGCACCAGCTGAAGAATTGCTCTGATCCCCTGCCACGTCGCCCCGCATGCCCTCCACAGGCTGGCCTGGCTGCATTGGAAATGTGCCACGTCGCCTGCACGGAACATCTCCAAAGTTTATATATAGAAATCAATCAAGTGGCTGCAAAGCCTGGGCAGACGGTGTAACACCAGTGGAGGAAGGAGGGCTCCAAGCAGCACCGACAGCGGCAGGAGCAGCACGTCTCTGCCAGCGCCAGCTCTGGGCTCTTCTCCTCCTTACCATGCTGTCTGGGGACAGAGAGAGGGACTCAGTAGGAGGATGAGTGGAAATTGGAGTACACTCGGTGGAGAGACCACAGGTACTTTAAAAAGCCCATGCTAAATAGTTAATGGGCAGGAAGATATTAGGGAGAGGTTAGGGCAACGCTAATCCTGTCCTGTGTTTTGTCTCAGGTGATCTGCATCCTACCCTCTGGTTTCCCTAGTCTTCGGTTTTCCCTCCAGGCTCTACTAGGAGCAGGGACAGAAGATTTTCCAGGAGCGTAGAGGCCATGCATCTTCCCACTGTTGCTGCCTTTTAAGGTGCCTCTCTCTCCTTATTTTCTTTTGATTGCTTTGTTTTTTAAAGAGCACAGACTACAGGGAGAGGAGGCAGCAGCAGGCGGCAGAGCTGGAAGCAGAAAAGGTTCATCACCTCTCCTGTGTCACTGCACACGGATGTTTTTTCTCTTTGCCGTGCATCTGTAATAACAACATCCACAGCTGGGCCGGGTTTGTTTCTGGTAATGCAGATCTAAATCCAGACACCCTCCACTCTATAAAGCCAAAAGAGTTACTATTAATTAGATCAGTGCGGCTGAGATGAGAATCTGGGATTAGCTTCACATTCACCCTGTTGGGAAGGAGACGGTGCTGGAGTGACTATCTCTCCTTGCAAGCAAACAGCCCCCAGATTGTCGGGTAGGACAAGGGGAGGGTTATTGGGCAGAGGCTTTCCCAGAGCTTGGGGAAGAGTAGGGAACAACAACCAGGATGAAATTCAACCAACATGTTAAAATCTGAAGGGTGATGCGATCCCTCCCTGTTCCAAAAAGAAAGATTTAAAAAATCAGAACCAAACATACATAAGTGTGCGTGTGTATAGAGATCTTTCTATACTAATCCTTATTTAGTATCTTTGCTATCAGACATCCTATTGAAGAAGCACCAGTTAAAATACCCAAGTCTAATTCTGCTCGGTGACACCAGCCGAGCCAGCGTTCCTCCCGCAGGGCTGTTCTTGAGCGCTGTCTTTGGTCCCTTCCCTGCATCTTACCAACAGCTTCTAAGATAATTAGCAGTCATCAGATGAGATCTAATTTTTAACAAACTTCTCCCTGCATGGGAGAGGGAGGGGAAAGCTTAGTGAATGGCAGGAACAGTCAGTGTCAGGGAGTGACGACAGTTTCTTTTATCGTCCCCTGAAGAACAGTGACATTACCAAGGATTTATTTACAGTGGCTGGGAGAAATAAGGGAGATGCTGTCAGCTCCTTAAGGCAGAGACTGTTTTTAGTTATCGTTTTTCTTTTGTTTGCACAACACTTAGGCCAGCAGGGTTCCTGGTGCAAGAGGAAGTCTCCTGCTGCAGAACAAGTAACATCTGATGACAAGGGGTGGAACTGAGGCTCAGCCATCTATTGAGGAGCAGAACTGGGGCAAGCGAGTCAGGATCCAGGAGAAGCCTAATCTGGCCTGATCTATGGGCTGGAGGAGCAGAAGGTGGGAGCGGGCTGCCATGAGCCACACATGCATCTCTATGCATGGAGGGAGGCACAACACGGAGATCCTTATTGTACCTCTGCTGCAGCGTGGTTTACCACTAATGAAACGGTGCTGAGCAGAGCATGGTCAGCTGTCTCCCAAAGTCGGCACATTGGCCTGAATTGCCTTAGTGGTCGTTTGCTTTCCAGCGGGATGCTCAGGAGCATCGGCATTTGGTTTTAGTACAAGAGAGCATCATCTGCAAATAGATCTGCCAGGCCTTGCTCTGGAAGAGCATGCAGGCAGCTCCCCGCAGCAGCAGGCAGCCAGAAGGATTTTGCGTCCCTGGTATCATACATTGCCCAGAAAGCTAATTTAGTGCAAGCAGCCTTTATCTCATCCATTAAATGCGCAAGTGAATTGACCAACTCCCTGAATGTAAAACGCTGCTAGAATTGCTGGCTGGGAGAAGGCATCAGCCCCTTACTCAATCAGCTCCCTTATCTCCACTTTACCAGCCAGACTCTTAGAAAATCCGTTATTTTTCAGCATTAATTCATGAGATGCATGTTAGCCAGAATTCTGCGATTGTAGATATTCTAACAAGGGCAAAAGCGGTTCCCACCTTTCAATTATATAATGGGCCTTTCCCAGGAACCTGAGGAGGAAGGGTTCCCACTGCAATCAGAAAGAGTGTCATTAAGGCCCAGAACAGCTTTCAAAAAACTCTTCAACTAGGCAGCTAAACTTTGACAATCAGTCCACAAAAGACAAGGGACAAGTTGTGAATAACCTAGAAATAAGCGGAGAAGAACAAACATTTTTTCTAGTGCAGAAGATGACCTATGACATCTGCATTTTCTTTTGTTTTTTTAAGGCTTTTACAAAAAAATAAAATAAAAATCTAGTCTAAGTATACAAGTAATCACTGACAGCTTATATATGCATGCCCGGGACCTGCCTGCTTTTTCACCAGGAAAAAGGCCAGTGACCTCTATGTTCAAGGAGCAAAACACACATACAGAACCTTGTCCGTTTTGTCAGACCAGCTAGATGTGCTGTAGCTATTACCATGCATTAGCACTTATCACATACATTTACACACAAGCCATGATTGTTTCCTTTCAGGTCAATGATAAAGCGGCTTTGGAGAAGAAAATTCACAGTGGGAGATGTACCCTTGGGCCAAAGAATTGTTAAATTATCAGCATCAAGAAACCTACTGCAATTGACTTGACAGTTGTACAGTACTAGGCTGATGCTGTGTTTACTCTGGACTTTTTAGCCTGGCCTATATTGAACTTCTTTTTTTTTTCTCTGAGTAATTTCCCATCATTGCTGCCACATGGGTTCACTCCCATGGCAGACAGAGGAAAAGACAAGTCACCACAGTTGTCAATACCTGAATCAATACCATCATCTCAGCAAGCTGATGCCTGCCTCCCCCAGCAATACAGGCAATTCAAAATCCTGGCGGTACCACCGATTAAAGTCAAGCACATAAAATACTAGGCTGAACGACTGCAGGGGGTCCAGAAAGTCCTCCACCAACCGCACTCTATGCTTTATAACCCTGCTCCATACTCAGGTGTGTACTCCTTGCACACAAGCAGCCCTCCGCTGCCACAGATCTCCATTGCCTCCTTGTAATAAGCAGTGCCAGCGTGAAGAGCTTTAAACCTTGTTGGACAAAGAGTGGGAAGAATACAGGACTACTTTTGCCGATGGGAGATTCAAGGCATGGAAATATTAACTAACCTGATAGAGCACACCGGGAAGCTGAGCTACATTGCCCGAGGGCCTGCCTCACATTTTAAGACAGATGATCTCTATTCCCGTGGAACAGAACACACTTACTGTTAGCTAGGGAAGTACAGATGCCTATAATCTGGCCTGCAAAGAAAAGGGCTTTAAATGACCAGGAAACAGCACAAAGATCTGAGCTTGCTTTATGAACCTAAAACACATACTTGCCTGTAAGCGTAGCCTTCCACTGCCATACAACTGGGCTGCTCCATGGTCTCTAGGTGAGGAAGAATGAAGAGATTTTGTTTTATCTTCCTTGATGGTGACTGGTAATGACCTGTGAATTGGTGTCATGTGTGGCCTTTTTTTTTTGCAGGCTGTAAAACAATTAGGCCTGTTCCCCAGTTACAGTTTTGCTTCCTGCATCTGGGAGGATTTTGTGCTTGCTGCTGGGGAGCGCTGTGTATCTGGGAGTTGTAAAGATGTCTGTGGTTTTATTGCTAGATTTTTACAAACCTCAGGTTTGTATTTTATTATGATTGCCGCTGTGAGGACATTTTAAAAAATATTGTGTTTCTCTTTGAGATTACGTTTCACTCTGTTGATCTTTCTCTTGACGTTTCAGGGAGTTGGGGGATACTGGCAAAACATGCAGAGTAAGCAAAGGAGATCTCCTTCGCCCTTTGCCAAACTGGAAATGCTCAGGATGTTTTCATTTATTAAATTAATGTAGGCTCAGGCTGGTGTGAAGCTATCTTTGAACAGAGCAGGGCATGCTGTGATGCTAACAGTCCAAGACAGTGCCATTTTCCCGCTCCTATCAGAGCTGCTGAATCTTTTCCAGCCTTTTTTTTTTCGCTTATACAAACCTTATATAAATACCCCATTGCTGGAGTAATGGTCAAATTGCACAGGTGTTTAACTGCCACTGTTTCAAACCTGTTTTCAGACTGGCAGGACTGTGTTTCAGATTGATACACAAATGATATGTAGAGAGGAAATCTCTCCCTTCCATGCAGAGATGTGCAGGCATTTGGCTGCTGTATATCTGTATCAATTCTCTGTTGTTACTAGTCAGGGGAACTCTAAAACCTCATTGTGTAGCCTTGAAGATACAGAATTGGTTTCCATTAGCTGGCTGAAAAGACCAAAAAAGGCACATAGGAATCTGCAGACGTGAAACTTGTGGTTGGTTTCAGCTCTTATCTTTTTATTATGTTCACTTTCAAAGGACTCCAAAGAACCTGGCAACTATTAAAGAGAGGGTGATAGAGCTGTAAATTACATGGCCGTGTCCTGAAAAGAGCCAGTTTCAGTATTTGGAACGAAGAAAGTTAAAGTCCATTTGCTGTATGAGCTGTTGCAAACACTAAGACCTTCTGATCGATAGGATGAAGATGGGAACAGCTTAGGATAGAGTAATTTTAGATGTTGGGAGTTATCCTGTATTATTTATTATTAGAGATGGTTTGGTCCAGGCACTGGTAATGACAGTACTGTAGTCACCGAGTCTCAGCCTTAAATAAAGTATTCATGGGTACCATCAATATGCTGTTCCTCACATCCTCAACAGATTTTGCAGGGATGAACCCTGAGATAACACTGGGATAACAGGCTGCTTGACCAATTGATGTGAGCCTTTAAGAGGGCTCAGGGTACTGGTTTTCCTTCTGGCCCTGTCTGCTATGTGACCTTTAGTGAGGCAGTTCTCTTCTCTCTGCCCATCTCCTGCCTGTCCCTGGCTGTACAAGTCTGGAACTGCAGACCGAGATGTCGGTAGAGGCTTCTTGGCAGCAGAGGGATGCCAGCAGCAGATAATCACCAACCTGAGTCATTGGGTTTGCATAAACACAAAGCTGCTCCATCAGATACCATCTGTCCCCTGGCCACCTCTTCCCTGGGCCTTGCTGTGGAAACCCTGCTGACAGCAGGTCTGTCCCTGGTGCAGGTTCCTCCCTGTGCCTCCACACATGCCTGGGGCATGAACAGAGTCAGGCTCCGGGGAACGTTTCTGAATAAAACCAGAAGAGATATAAGGCTTTGTATTTTGTTTTGTGTTTTTCCATACAGGGTATGGTGGTTTGGCATCTGTCAAGTGAACAGATTAAGAACAGATGGGGAAAGATGTGAAACCCCGTTGATCTCCGAGGGATTATTTCAGAAACACAGAGAACAAACGCATGCTGGATTCTGGCCCCTGCTCTTACGTCCTTTCTGCAGGCGCTGCCCAGAATGTGCTTTGTGCTGGTGAAGAGTTCCTCTGCTCCTGTGTCTTGGGCACCTCCGATCTCCTGCCCCTCTGCGCAGCTGCCCTCTACCTTCTGAAGTACATCACTTCCAGCCTCCACCATCTCAGGCACCATCTGGGCTGTACCCGGGGACCCGCTTCGGGTTCCCCCCCACCAATAGGGCTGAGAGGGAGAAGGGCTGCACCCTGGCCTGCATCCACAGCCCAAAGGCACAGAGACCCTGATCCCCTTCCTTTGCCCATGCTGCAAGGAGCCAGCTTGTAGCTCCATTTCACGATTGGTTTATCGTCCATCTTTAAAACAAAGTCAGGTCACAAACTCCACAGGACACATCCCTGCTCCAGTGCTGTCCCTAAACCAGGGTATCACCACATGCATTTTTTGCTTGCCGCCAGCAGAGGACACTTGCCTTCTTTGCAAAGAGTTTGCCCTGCACTTGGATGCAACGAAGCAAAAGAGGAAGAGATTCAGGGCTTGGCCACACGTGGGCACTGGAACAGTAAGAGACGGGCCTGCCCCAGACTGCTTTTTCTAGCCCCAGGGTTCTGGTGGTGTCTTTTTTCTTAGCCTTTCATGAGAAGTTTGAGATGTGCCTGCAACACGCTGTAAACCGTGCAGGCTGGCTGTGCCGGGGTCTCTGGGACGTGTGAGCGGCTGTCCGCTCTGGGGTCTGTAACCCCCCAGATGTGGTATTGCCAGGCTTGGCTTCAGAACGCGTGACTCCATGGGTGGCAGGAGGACGTGTGGGCTGACTTGGCATCGTGGGTGACGGCAACAGCAGAGATCTCAGTGCAAAATGCAAAACCTTAAGTTACCGAGCTTGAACTGAGTTCGCTGTTGCAAGGCTGTGCAAGCAAACGAGCTTCAGTCTGGATCAGGTACGTAACTGCAGACATGCCGCATTTGAGATCCAGGTCATGCTCAAGAGAGCACATCAAAGCCAAGCCAGGACTAATCCCTGACCTCTGCAGCCTGTTTGGCTGCTCAGATGGCCTGGAGGAACACGAAAGTTCCCCCAGAATTTGGCTGCGCAGCCCTAGGGGGGCTGAGCCATGCAGAACAAGTCAGGGCTGGAGCCCACAGCCCCGCTGCTGCTAACACACAGGTTGTGAGCAGTTTTGCGGCAGCAGATCAGCAGAGTGAGAAGGACCCTGGGCTCTCAGGTGCCCAGTGCAGCTTAGTCCTCTTTGAGGGAGCCTCTCTGCCACACGCGTCCCACAGCCCTGTGCCAATCTTTATACTGCAAGGCTTGAATGCAGGACAGCAAAATAAGGCCCTCATCCTGCAAATGGCTAAGCCTATAAACTGCCCCACTTCCTTCAGGGGCTGGACTTGCCTGTGCTGTTAAGCAAGGGCATGGATGTTTGCAGGGCAAGAGCTCATTGTACTAGGTTTTGTACTGATCCGAGTGTCTACCTGTAAATGTGCTGCTCCTGCTTTTCTTTTCCAGGCTAGTCCTGTTTGTTAGCATTTGCAGGACATGGCTTTGGGGAGAAGGGCACTTGAAAAGGCTGGTTTTGTTTACACTAACATTTTTTAATTGCGGGTTATTTTTCTTTTAAGAGTTGCAACTGGCTTTCCCCACCTCATGTGAAAGATGCACAGGTTTTCCTTCTGGTGATTAATGGGAAGGGAACCAACAAAAGGAGAAAGAATAAAAGTTAAACCTCTGTGGAGAGCTCAAGAAGTGTGCAGGCCACCTTTGAAAACGCTGCACCCACTGCGCCATGTAAAATCATCACAGTTACATCTAACCAGTAAGCACTTATCTCTTTAAATTGTCTTCTTTAGGAACTTGGGGCCTCATACAGAGAAAATGGAGTCAGAATAGTTTACAGCTATGTACACCATGTCTGTGCTTCAAGAAATAAATACATACCTCAGGTCCTGAATGATGCAGTGGGACATGCCCACGGTGTCCAGATGAGTCTGGGTTTTGGTCAACTGTGCTCTGCCTTCCCCTCCTGACTGTCCTCTATATTGGAGGGAAATATGGATTTTACTCCTGGCCCACAAAGGAAATCTTGGTCTTAAATGAGCCATCGAGCACAACACCTGGAGCTGTAAAGGCAACACAGACAAGTGTGCAGAAAAGCATACAGAAGTCGTGGAGAAAGTACTCCTGCCGTTCACCATAAACGGGCCTCAACATAGCTCTCCTGAGGAATACATGAAAAACATGGAGCCTTCCAGGCATGGAAGAAGCACTTTGTGGGCTGCGTGGTTCTGGAGCTGAGCCTGAACATGGTCCGTGGACCCTGCACCTCACCTGAGGCTCCCATGTCTACCCAGGCTCTTTCTAACATTGCAGGAGTAACCAGAACTGCAAGCCAGCAGGGTCCTTCACCTCCCATTGATCCCAGGCTGCCTGTAACTGGGACCAGCTGTAGGAGAGGACCCAGGAGGTCCAAACCAGCTCTACAATAAACACTGTCTCCATCCCAGAACCAGCACAAGCCAAATCTCTGGCGCAACAACTTGAGGGATACATTTCCAGCACAGTGGAGCCAGTGCTGTGGTAGCTGAAATGCCCTGCTAATGAGCGGAAAGATGAGGTACAGCAGACGTACAGGCGGACCTCGGGTCCATAACATAGGCCAGACCCTGCTCTGGCCATAAAAGTCCCACATTAGGTTTTAAAGATTTGTTAGCTGGAATTAAGCAGTTTTCTGGTCCCTTTCTGGTCACATCAGCTCGATGTAACAATCCCTCCTAGCCCATTAACAAAAAGAGCTGGCAAGCCTAGATTTGATGGCTGTCTAAACAATATGAAGAGGTGGTGATTTGCTGGCGATGTGTAAAAATAGACAACAAATAAGCTGGCAACGTGCACTGGACTGAAATTAAATCAAAGCAAAAGGCAGATGACTTTGAATGGGCTCCAAAGGTCACAGAGAAACAAGCAAAAACTGATAAAGGTCACAGGAAAACAGAGCAAGCAGAAGGAGCACTGTATCTTCTTGGCACTGGGAGCTGTTGGCATCTGACTAGCAACAAATACATTTCTGAGTTAAAAAAATAAATTTATCTGGAGGGAGGCTGGAGGCATAAAAAAGAAAATTAACCGGTGCTTGCCTGTTACGGCACTGAGGAGAGCGTGCAAAAACCATGGTGCTGGGATAGGCTGTGTTGCAGCGGAGCTTCGATGCTGTGGGGACGGTGACACTGGAGGCAGGCTCCAGCGGTGGCTGTCTTCCTTGGTGGGTGCAATGGGCACTCAGAAGGGCTGGCTGCAGGGCTGTAACCATGTGCCGTCAGTGCTTCACGTTGATTTTACTATTCATTAGTCAAGGGAAAGGACCTACTTCACACCATATAGCCTGCTCGAGAGGATGGCTATTGTGTAAGAGATTAACGCAGAAGGAACTGCTCCAGCATTAGAGCTCAGAGGCCAATTACCTGAGGCAAGATATAACCGCTAATAAGAAAGAAGGAAAAAAGAGCCTTTGCACCGAGGACATAAAATAGTGGTGCACCAAAGTTAGTGGAAAACGCAATCTCAGCCCTGTGCAAAGAACTCAGAAGCCACGAACAGCAGGACAACCTACCCATGGTGTGATGCCTAAGCAGAAGAAAGATATGAGCGTAAGTTGGTACTTTCCTAATTACAGGATCTGCTTAGCTATGTTAAATTATGTTCCATGCAATATCATTGAAACACACAAGTTTTCACGTTTTGGCTGTTTGGTTGGTACAGCATTTAATTATCTCTGCAGCTTAGGGCTGGTAGCAAATGCTTTTCAGACACCTAACAGGGATAAAATAGACAAAAAAAGTGCAAACATCCCCTTCTCTTGGCCTTTAGCAAGGGCAGAATCCAGCCCCCATAGTACCTGCTATGCATTGTCCTTAGTATTGCATTAGGAAGCAGCAGTAGTAGGGTTGAAGCAACCAAGCCTAGAGAAATGGGAAGCACATAAGGGAATGGTTTACACCCGTTTCTCCCGGTGCTGTGACATGAAGAGTCCAAATCAGTCTGTGGCTCACAAGATCCCATCAGTCCCTCAGGGGTCTGAGCTCTTGCGGGCACCAACTTCCTGCAAGCAGCAATTCTCAACCTGGACATCAGAAATACACCAGCCCACATGCCAAATCAAGAACAACTGATTGCCCTCAGGTAATGGCACTGGGCTTTTGGGACCCGTGGGAGAGACCTTCTTGAAGGTCCCAGCCTCAGGCCTGTTAGAAATGGCTTGCTTTTGTAATACAAAAAAATCCTGCATCCTCCACAGCCCTGCACACCCCCTGCCATGGGGTTGTGGGGGAGACAGAAGCTTCATGTGAGGGAGGGATTGTCTCAGTGCTGTCTGGTTTGGGTGGAGAGTGGGTGGCGGGTGATACCACTTCCAATTCCTAGCAGGAATCTGGATGTGTCTGTGCTGGGAAATTGCAAAATAGTACATTGTGCTAATTAATGCCAAACAGGAGGGCTTTGAATATACATCATCAGAATAACCCTTAGCAACCACTAGATGCCTTCCATCCACGGGTATCTTATAAAGAGCATTTATATTTATTACGTGGCAATGGAAATACATCTCAAGAGCAAACTGCCCAGCGCAACCATAATGCCGAGTTAGGCTTAAATTGTCTAACGAGCACAGAATGAAACACCACTCGGTTCATTCATGCTCCAGGAGTGCTATTTTCACCACTGGCAGCTCCTGCTGCACTAACTAAAATACTTCTGATCCAGTCCAACAAGTTTTTTTCCAGGTTTGCTTCTCCACAGTGAAACCACAGACTGTGCTATATGGAAAGCTCTGAGCCTTGAGAAGTCTAGAGTTACTGTAGGTTGCAGCGGTTGGATTTAATCCTAAAACAATGAAACCAAATGTGAAAAAGACACAGATGGCTGTCGCCTCTGTGCCATTTGGAGTGGTTTTTGGTTTCTAGCCAGTCAGCCCCATGCCACAGTTATGCAAATAGAGGCAGCAAGGTTCGATGCAGCGGTATACACGTTTCTAACAGACTGTGGCATGAGGGATAAAATAGCAGAGTGTTTTTGAAGAGGGCAAAAAGATCACCACACCAGCTTGAAGCACGGGGGATTTATGGACATGGTGAAATCTTGTCTCTGAGGCAAAGGAGGCTTTGCTATGTCTTTTAATGCACCTGGGTACCTGCATGCTCATGGGCATGTAGAAGCCTAAAAGGCTGATAAAAACCTCCTCTGCAGACCTCGGCCCTGGGGGAACTGGTTGCTTGTCCTGTCTATGTAACGTCAACTCCTTGGAATGGGGGCACTCACGCGGAGTTCAGCCCTGCTAGGCTAACAATGAACAGCAACGGGAGGCAGAAAAGGGAAGAGCCTGAGGAAGAAGAGGAATGAGAAGAAGCCATGGGAAAATAGTTCAAATTTCCTTGTCCGAGGGTGGACCGCCAAGGTCTAGACCTTGAATTCAGTGTGGTGTAAGTGGATGTATAAAAAAATTGCATCCTCTTATTCCAGGGCTGGATTTAGCCCTGTGGTGAACTTCAAGAAGAAACAAATGGGTGAGACTGGGCTGCAGTCCTCTGTTAAAAATGCTGTTCTCCAGTGAGACACAGTAACAGAGCAAATTTTGATCTCTGATAATTAAACTCCTAATCAACCCCTTTTTAAAAATGCCTGATGGTTCCCATCTCAATCTCTTGTGAGGATGGGGAGGCTTAGAAATTTAATACAATTCCGTGGTTGAGTTAAACATCAGGCAGGTTTCAGACTATGTTTTACTAGAACCAGATGAATTTCTAAGCACAAAATCCAGCATACAGAATGCTGATTAAGTTTGATCTGGTGACCATCTGTCCTTGTGTTTGTAGTACGAGTAGCTAAATGAAATTCTGGAAAAAAAGGGTTATCTTAAATACACACAGGATAAAGCAAATTGAAGAAAGCCCCATTCACTGTTGCTAAGTGTATCTTCTCAGCAAGAGGGGAAGATTAGGTTATTCTCTGAAGTTACGTATGCTCAAGTTCACTTTTTTGACTCTTAGAAGCTGAAATATCTATCTGTAACTTCTGCTTTAATCGCATCTTGTGAATTTTCCTTTAACTGCACACTAAACCCATGAAAATAATAAATTGAGTTCTGGTAGTGAGAAATGTTTCACTGTCAGAGCAAGTCAGTATCTTGGAAGGTATAAATTGGTGCAACTAGATGTACCCACCCCTCCAACTTGACTTGGGCCAGTAATCACCACAAATGGCACACCCCCTCCTTCATCCTTCTGTCTTTCTTTCTTTCTACCCATCCATCTATCCATCCATCTTTTTACTTAGAAGTGAAGACAATTAAATGATGAGTAATAGCTCGATAACCAAAGGTCATCAAAGAGCGGAGGTGACGGCTGCCAGACTTTTTTCCAATCATAATGAAAATTTGCTGGAGAAAAGAACAGTATGAGAAGTGATGGCATTATGTTATAATGCCCTCCTTTGAAGAGAGCCAGCTAAGAGGCTCGGCCCATCAGCAGACTGAATAGGGAAGAAGAGAAAGTATTGGGAAAGGCAGAAAAATAGCACCATGGGGATCACAAATACAGAAAGAGAGACAGTGGTTGTAAGGCTTGCTAACGGAAATGGTTTCTAACATGCAAAGGCACCAACTTCTGGTCCCCAAGGCCCATCTCATGCCACTGGCTTCTCCGTGTGAAGAACCACAGGGAGTGCAAAGCAAAAACAAATTCAGTCTGTGTCCTTTGCCAGTTTTCCCCAGCTGCCCAAGGGACTTTGCTCTTTGAAATGGAGGGTATCTGTTCTTTAAAAGGAGTTGTTCACATGTCAGCAAGTCAGTCTGTGTACCAAAGGAAAGATGCCGAGGATGGCTGCAGGGCTTGGGCTGGGGTGGAGGACAGCTACACAAGAGGAGGCGGCTCAGCAGTAACCACAACAAAACCGACTGGCGGAGATTTGGGGAGCGCCTTGGGTGTGGGAAGCTCTCTGCTACTAAGGCAGCTGCCTGTTCCAGGCTTTCCCACTGCTTACCCTGAGCCTGACTGCTTGATGTCCTGGTAAAAGGGAAAAGTCTGCAACTGTGATGCTTTTCTGGGGAAAGAGAGTCACAAGCAGTCCCTTGGGGGGCATGAAAGGAGTTTGGCATGAAGAGCCAAGCAGGTGCCTTTGAAACTCCATGTGTATTGGCTTGTCTGCTCTGGTGACTCCCTGCTTCCACAGGCACATGCTCCTGCCTGCGTTAATACTCACATTAGGTGCTCATTTCCAATGGCTGGGAGGGAGGTCGTATAGACAGTACCTGTGCAAATGCATCTGGCTTCGATAAAATCCTGCCATTAGCGTTCAAGGTCTCCAGCTGACACAAGAAAATCCAATCATTAGGCTCCTTTCTGCCTCAAACAACCCTAGGAAAAGAGCACATTGTTTGGACGCCACTGGGCTAAATCTATGCTTTTACGTGGCCTTTTTCTTTGCATTTTCTTTTTCTTTCTGAAGTTTAAAGAGACACTTGTTTTTCTTGCTAATTCTTTCCTCCCGGGTGCTGATAGGGATCTCTGTAACATGACGCCAGCTGGAAGAAATTCAAACTGCTTTCTAAATGTTGTTATGACAGAGTGCGGGGGACATGTCTTTGAAGCTGCTGGGCTCAAGAGATGTCCCTGATTCAGGAGAAATGTAAGAGGCAATTAAGCTCTCTTTCTGGAACAAGATTGGAACGCCTACCTGTGAAAACACAAACCACTTGCTGCTTCACCCCACCCCAACCTCTAGGGAAAAGAAAACTTTGGTAGATGTTATTTGCAGATGTTTCTGCATCCTGGGAGAACAAGGGCCTTGGCAGAGCTGCCTCCTGGTACAACGGATACTGCAATCTGACTGTTCAAGCTAAATAGTCCGGTTCAAGTAGAGGTGTGAAGGTGCTTCACATCTCAGACAAATTAAGTCCTCTGTTAAACCTGGAGAAGGAAAAAGAATAAGGGAGTTCTCTCTGCCTTCTCACTTCAAGAAATGGTAAATATTTTCAAGTCACGTGTTGAAAGCAGAATCTGCTGCTGGCAAATGTGCGAGGCAAGTCAAGGCAATAACCCTGTGGCAGGACACAGGAATTGGGAAGGTTTCATGGGGAAGACATTGGGGTTTTTTTAGTTCCTTTGCTCCTGTTTGTCCTTTCTCGCTGCACTGATCCTGCTGTACCTGCATGGATCCCTGCACCCATGGGAACAGCCTCCACGACACTGTGCTATGGTCAGTCGAACAGGGGCTGTCCCACGATTAACAGGAGCCATGTGTGGGACAGAAAGGAGATGATGGGTACTGTGGCCCTACCTGCCATCTCTCCTGTCCTGTCTGCTCCTGCCCTGGTCCCTCTCTGGTGGGTGCTTCTCAGGTGCCATCATTCAAAGGTGATTCAAAAGGGACTGGGGAAAGGGAAGAGGGGCAAGTCCCACTCCCTGCTCGCACAGGTAGCTCTCCTTACATTCAGTGAGCTGATACACTTTACTCTGTTTCCCTGACTGGATGAAAAACACCCCTATTTAACGAGAAGTTGAAATTCTGGCCTCGTGCCTGGAAACTTCAGGTGTTTAGGCACAAAGCAGGGGCTTGCACTGCCTAAATACAGCCCTGCTTGCTGGAAGAACTGTTTGATTGCTCCATCCCTCTCTCTGCCAGGGAAGGTTTATTTCTGACTCTCTCCTTCCCAGCCCGTTCTGCAGCCTGGAAAATCCCCATGGAATGGGGCTCCGTCAGTCCCGCAGGAGTCCTGCCACGTGTTCCAGAAGGCACATGGTGGTTATCAGCACCTTGGCAGAGATAAAGAAGGCAGACAAAGAGAGCAGTCCTCTAGGGAAGAGATACTCAGCCTAATGTTTATATTACTGATTCAGTCCTAGTTCAACTCCTATGTGTTGGGGAAAAAAAAAAAAGAAAATAAAGGCTTTCCTCAGAGCCAGACTTTCAGAAAAGCCCAGCGGTTTATTGAGTGCTGGCCCTGTTTGAAAATCTGGCTTCAGTCATGGCTACTGAGCCCTTACAAGTTTCTTCTTCAGGGAAGAGACTTGACAGGACTCTGGCATGGCGGGAGGCTGACAAGCCCTCATGAAAGACACTGGTAACGTGTGGGGCCTGGGAAGCAAAATGAAGAGACAGCCAACAGCCCCGAGGAAGTGGAGGGGAAGAAGCTGCAGAGAAGAATCCAGGTCTGTTGGGCTTTGCCTCCCTCCCCCATCTTCCCTTTGTAGATGTTTCCTGCACAGACAGTTTCTATAGGCATTTCCTGAGAAGGGTGCACAGCCAAAGTTGCATTTTTAAGTTTATTTTTTTTTTAAACCGCACTTCTCAAAGTTAAAGGGTGTGTGTGTGGGGAGCACAGCAGTATAATATGGAGCAACTTTATCTGCACAGACAAAGTGTAAGCAAGTTACCAGCCAACTCTAACAGACTCTACATCAAATCACACAATCTCTTTAAACATGCAGTGGCAAAAGCATCACACTGCCTGCCTGGAGCTGGCCTCACTCGAGCTTTCCAGGGCTCTGCTCCTTCAGCTCCATCGTGCCCTGCTTTCCCCAGCCTGTGAAGCAAAACCCGGCGCAAGGAAAAGCAGGTGCCTCTGGCAACTTCCTAGCCCTGGGTGCTGCGACAGTGCCGCTGCTCTCATGTGCTTCCACATCCCTCCTCTCTCCATCCACCTGCTTACTCTTGCTTTTCCCACAATGCTAGGAGCATTTTGGGGCACGAATGGTCTGTTTTACATGACTCACTCTAGCAGTTTTTGTAAAGGGGCCCAGTTTCCTGGCTGAGGGCTCTGAGCACTTCCGTATCTACATCTGCATTGGACATTACAATTCTCTGCCTTGGTAAGAGATAGCACGTGGCCATTTTCCCTCCTCTTAGGCTATGGGGAAGCTAGGCAGTAGCTTCCGATGTGGACATACTCACTTTGCCATGGGTGCACTGCCTGTGGCAAAGCCCTGGGAAGGGCTCCCTTTGCTGGATGATTTTAGGGTAGACATACAGCTCTGAGGAATAAGGAATCCCTGCTCCTGCCCTGCGGCAGGGGTGGCACCAGGACACCATCACTAGGGACATCTAGTTGCTATAAATAATGGCAGCTGCAAGTTCAGAAATCAGACAAACAGTTTTGGCTCTGTCCTGTTTCTCTTGGCTCCACAGACAAACAAAACATGGGTGATTTTTGACAACCCTAGTGCCAAGGCAAGGCAGGCGGGTTTGTAAAAGAAAAAGTCCCACCTTGACCATCCAGTCTCCCATGTGCATACTGGTTTCCAAGGGTCAAGCACAGGGAAAGAGCTTCAGAGGATTTTAAGTCCATGAGGAGCCCACATAAGAACTGATGCCAGGTTGGCCCAAAGGATGCAGTTGAGATCTGCCAGCTAATTATTTTGTTAGTTATTTTGAACAAGTAACTCATCCAGGGATGATCCCACACAACAGTAGCACCTGTAATTAATACGACACACAGAACAGGTCAAACATCCCCAGATAAGATCCAGGGATGGCACTCATGTTGCTCTCCCTGATTGAGCCTCTTGAGACAAGTAAAAACACAGAGCAGCAACCCAGGTTAAGATGCCCACGGGTAAATCAAACAGAGGGAGCGTCCTGGCATGAACATAAGCAGATGAACACGTCCTAAGAACACCCAGGAACTACCACGGATAGGAGCCACTCTGTCCTGAGCTATGCGTAGTGTCCATCTCCCCCAAAATCACAGTGTGCTGAGTGGTGCTCAGCCCCACGCCGTGTGTGGTCCAGCAGCTGTAACCCTTCCTCCCCATCCCGGAGCAAGCGAGTGCCCAGTGAGTCTCATTCCTCTTAACTCTGGCAAACCTTGGCACCAGGAATGTGGAGCAGCCTCCACAGTTGCCACCCTCAAAACCCAAAGTACAGAACGTGTTTCAGAATAAAAGCAGTTCAAGTGGTGTTAGCTCTGCTGGTGTTTGTTTCTATGGAAAATTGTTACTTTAATGTGAGTCATGGGAGTAATTAAGGGATAAATAGCAGCACTGCAGTTCGTCAACACGCTGGTGCCATTGCAAAAGCAAAGGGAAGTGTACGCATTCCTACGGAGACACAAATCCAGCCAGAGTGCTAGCAAAATAACTGTTCCCATCCTTTGGGCTTTGGCAATCTCCTCTGGTCTTAGTCAGGCTGGTGTCGATCTGGAGTAGCCCTGCTGACGTGATTTACTGGAGAATCAGTGAGGTGGGTTCAATTTAAGTCAGGATGCACAAGACACAGGGATCAGTGCAGGAACCCAACATCATAAAACGATGAAAGCTCAGATGGCTGTTGTTTGTTAAACTTGACAGTAAAGAAAAACATATTGCACCTTTGCTGATTTTTCTTTTTTTTGGTTTCCTTTAGGATGTGCTGAACAAAAAGAAGAGCTTGCAGATGTTCCCTGTAAAAGCACTGAGCTGAATGGCAACTGTGACAGTACTATTTTACCCCTGCATGATCACCAGGGCTGTGCTAGAGCAGGAAGAGAAAATGCAGGAGCGGGGAGCTGAGCTCTGCTTGAGCAAGAGGTCTGCAGCCCGAGAGAACTGTATCTGATGGGGAAGGCAAGAGGAAGAGGAGGAAGAGGGACTCACTCATTAGGGACCAATGATACTTTTGAGACAGGCTTTTATGCCTGAACCACTCTGCCATGCCCTTATGAGATGTTTCTCTGAAGGCAAAGAAAACAACGCAGCAAGGCAGGAAATAGGGCTTGGAGATGAGCGGGGAGCTAGACAGTGATGGCAGTACTGTGTTGCTGCAAAACAGGCCAGCGCGGATGGAATTTGGATGTAGAATGGCTCCTGGATGGGGCATTGGCACTTGCCAGGTGTAAAAGGGAGCCTCTATCCTGGCCATTCGGCTAAACCAGCAACTTTCCAGCTGGCCCAAAGGCTGTAGCAAGTGGGTTCACGTGTTCCAAGTCAGATCTCCTGCCAATTATTCAACAGTTTGGAAAACATTTACTAGAATCCCCTTGGTGCTTCTGGACACATCTCCCTTGCACAAAGGAGCTCCATTTGGGCATAGCCATTTAACGTGGCTCCAGTGCTCCAAACTGCTGGCGCCCAGCAGCCTGTACCGTCCTGCAAGAGATGCTTGCAGCCTCCATTCCTTCTGCCCAGCAAGATACAGCACCACCAGCCCCCCAGGGCTGCCGGGGGTGGGGTGGGGGTGGCGGGGTGGGCACTGCCAGCCGCTTTGGAGGGGGATCTGAGGAAAGACATGAAGAGTAGTGTGTGTCAGGAGTGCTCCGTATTTGCACCCGTCCATGTGGAAAGGCTGTTTCTCAGCTGAAATCCACACTGTGGCCCCTTCCTTTATATTCATTTCTCTTTAGCAGATGATTTCAAGCAACGCAGTTTTCCACTTTCTAATAGGCAATTTAAATGCTAAAGGGCAGCTCCTCTGCTGAAGGCAACTGAAGCCAAGGGAGCTGTGACAGTTTATGCCAGCTGAAGTTTTGCCTTTAAGTAAATGTCTTAAACTTTCCACTAAGGAGACTAAAATAAGCCATAGCATGAAACATTAAGAGCAAAGAATGAACTCTGGAGACCACAGGGATTTGGGAAATGAAATGAGATCCATCTTGCTGGCACATTTTTTCCCCCTGTCTATTTTTGGAATTTAAAAAATTCCCCCAGATTTGTCTTTTACAGACCAGCCTTTTGTTCAGCGACCAGCATTGAGCAGCCTCCCGTTTCACACAGAGCAGGTGAGCTTTGGCAAGCCAACATGCAAAATACAGAGCTGGAAACTATTAATATCTTTTACTGCTGGAGTATGGCAGGGTTTGGCGCAGGTGCTATTTGTTTTCTTTAACAGGCTTTTGAGCTATGCAACTTGCAACCAAATACTAGATGAACAAGAAGATTTCTAGGTAATGAGCAAACTGATCAACCCGACTCCCCTCCAGAATGCCGTGATGCCTGCCATGACTGTGTAGGTTTTACTTGGGGAATTACAGCACGGGTTTGACCATGCAGCTGCACTAGGTGTGTTTATACGACCGAGTAGGAGACAGCCTGGTTCTGCTCATCGGACTCTAGACAGACTCAGGAAACCTGGGCTCTTACTCCTGGCTCTGGTATTAACTCTCAAGGGGACCTCAGCATGTCACTTAAAGCCCAGTTCTCCAGTTGGCTTGCAACCTACATTTTCCACTGACTTTAAACGGAGCAGGGGATCTTTGTTGCTTGTGAAAACTGAGCCTCCAAACATTTCAGTCTCCCCATGTTTAAAACAAGGAGGAGAATATTTTGAGATCAATGGATAAGAACACCTGCGAGCGCTAATACCTATGTACCCTGCCAAGATACTGGGAGATTAAGCAAATATTTTGAAGCTATGGGGCTGTTTAATATGTCCAGAATATATTTTTCTCCCTCCTTTTATTTTTTTCCCCAAATGGGAGAACTCAGGCAGAGAGAGGGACTAAGACACGTGTCCTTTTTTTGTTTTGGTTTCAGCCATGCTGATTTGCTTTGTGAAAACTAAACTAAGAGCACCTGCACTACCCCTTCCTGAGACTCAGTGGGGGACTCTGAACTGAAGACAAAGAGCCCATCTAATGGTGCCCTGAGATTTGGCCTGAATATCACCAAAGAAGACATAGCTGAAAAGGCAAATCATTTTGGGAATGCTTTCTCTGGCTGCATAGGCTACAACTCAAAACAGGATGTCATGAAGTGGATAAAGGTTCAGAAGAGATTTGCCCTGTAGTGGGAGACTCCATCGAATCATTTTGGGGTAGCGCATTTTAAGGAAGATAATAGACTAACTGGAGTGTGCGCAAAGAGAATAAAATGAATGATAAAGAGGTTTTGAAAACATGACCTGTAAAGAAAGGTGGAAGGAAGTGAATTTGTTTAGTCTAGAAGAGAGAAGAATGAGAGGAACATGATAATGATTTTCCAATATTTGCAAAAGGGATAGCAACCATTCGCCAGAACCTTGGGAAGGGCTTAATTTATAGCAAGGAAGTTTTAGACAGGACTGTAGGAAAAGCAAAGTAAATAGAAAACCCTGGGATAGGCTACCTAGGGAATTGGAAAATGTCCATCATAAGAAGTTTTTAAAAACAGACTGTAGCAATTCAGATGCAAACTCAGGTACTTTAGAAAACAAACAACAGAGTTTGCAGATGCAAAGATACTAGACTGTGTTGAGTGTGGGCAGACAGTTGCTTATACAAAACTGTTTTGAAAGTCACCCAGGTGTGACAGCACTGAAAACAAGTTGATTCGTTTCAAATTAAATAAATATAACTGGTGTGGGGGTAACAAACAGCATTCCTCTTTCCAAAATTGCTTTCAGACCTTATCTCTAAAGGATAACATATTCCTTAAAAATCACTAATGACAAAGGAAATTACAAAGAAAGATGACTGTGGTACCGACATCAACAGTACAGTGCTACAGCACCTGGAAGGCTTTCAAAGCTGGCAGATCACAGCATAAATAATCTAATACATTGTCTGACTCAGGTAACTCAGCCTTAAAAGGATGCACCTTTTTCTTTATCTCTGTCTATTTGCCCTCTTACCTTACCTCACCTCCTAATCACTGGCTCACGTCACTGTTCTCGCAGCCCTGTCTCCTTGCAGGATGGGAAATCGATCCTGCTGCACTGCATGATGAAGAAGGTTCAAGTGTGTCACCTTACATCCCTAGCTGCTCCTCTGCGAGGCACATCCTCCACCTGGGCTGAATGTGGAAATACTAGAATGGCAGAAATGCAGCATGTAAATGGCTCATGGCCAGTGAATGCGTCTGTAGAGACACAGATGATGCAGGCAATAGAGGCTATTCACTTATCAGCCCATGCAGAAATCTACAGGCATCTCCTAACAAACACCCCAGTCCCAACTCCTCCTTTTGCAACACCTGATGTCTTGCTAAATGCAAGACATCCTTGTCCAAAGACAGCTGAGCCTTGAATCTTGTGAGTACTGTTGGTGCAGTTTTGAAATGAGAAGAGGATTTGCTGGAAGTGCTGTTCTTCTCTGATCCCGTCCAGAGGGAAGTTCCAGTCCCCGGATGGGAAGAGGCAGAAGCATCTGCAGAAGACTGCAGATCGCTGATAATATTTGGGTGAACACCCACACCCTCTCTCTCACTAGTGCTCTATTATTATTCCTCTCTCACTAGTCCTCCAAAATTTCCCCCTCCAGGTTGTTTCCTGAACAGCACCTGGAGAAATTCTGCTAAAGGATAGTAGCACAGGCCAAAGAAAGAGTCAAAAACACCCACTCATTTTAAAGAATTCAGCAGTCTGAAAGGATTGGATGCTCCTAAGATGAGAGCGAGCCAGTTGTGTGACACTGCTGCATAACAAACCTTTTGATATCTCTAGATAAGAATAATGATAATAATTCCAATCTTCTAGACACAGCCTTGTTCTCTTCTCAAAGCAAGAGCAAGGTCTGTGCACAGCCAGTTTCTCTGTGGGAGCAGAGATCTGTTCTACACCGGCGTGAATTAGGATATTCCCAGAATGAGGTTCGCAGTTGCATGATAGTAACACAGCGCTATGGGCCTGGGGGAATTCCATGCAAACACTACTCTGCTTAATTCACTGGAGATCGCCTGGCTGTTCTTGTCTGCTGGCTAGAAGCGCTCTCGTGTCTGGGCCTCGCTGCAGGGATGCCCTGTGTTAGTTCCTCTTCCATTTTTCACTTCTTATTTTTTTTGCCTAGGAAACCTCTTGTTAGACAGGACTGAACGTCCTTGAAAGCACCAGTTATAACAAACAACCAGGGGCAGATCTCAGGCGAACGCTGCATGAGTCAGAGGTCACAGCTGGAAGTGGTTTTAGGGGAAATTCAAAATTACTGTCAAAAGCACTTCTCTCTCATTTTAATTGTAATTGGTTAATCTCATTTTATTTGCCTTGCGGCTATGGCTGTGAAGCTTAGGAAACTCTTGGGGCCCCTGCTCTGATCTCAGTTACCCTGGGAGCAATTCTGAAGACTTCAGCAAAGTTGCTTTGGATTTATCCCTTGTGCCACCAAGACCAGAGGCCATTGCTTGGAGAAGCCCTCAGCAAGGGAGGGAATTAATGTGGCAGATGGCATTTCCCTTTTCAGAAATGAAGACAGACAAATGGTATTCACTGATTTAACCTTCCTTATGGTCCCTCTGCTGAGAGTTGCCAATGGCCAGTGCAGAGAGCTAAGGGACAGGGATGGCTTTTGTGCATATCACTGCCTTCATCCTTACTGCACCCGGAGGAGGGGAGGGATGGGGAGCCACAGCCGGAACAGCTGTTCTGGGAAGGGGTGAATATGGTGCCAGGATAACATGAACTGAAGATATACTCCCCATTGTATTTGGGAAACAGAAAGTCGGTGGGAGCAGTCTGCTCCTGTAAACGTGTAAGGCACCATGCACAGAGCCACAGGCAAATTCTCCACTAACAGGTTAAGCCGATCTCTGCAGTGCACCCGCAACATGAGGGCAGTGTTTGTTCAGGGGTATCTCATCAAATCGCAGAGTGCACAGTCAACAAACCACTCAAGATTAGCACAGCAAGACACTGCTGCAAAACCGGGCGACGCGTTAACAATCTGTGCTGTGCCTGGTAAGAGCTTGGCAAAGACCTGATCGAACACGTCAAGCAGGGTGTCTGTGGCGTCTGCCTCCCCACCCTCTCCTCGACACACGTGTACAGTCACATGGAATTTGCTGCTTTGACTTGCAGGCAAGTCAAAAAGCTGTCTAACAGTGATCACATCTAACACCACTCATCATCACCATCAATTGTTCTCCAAATGAAACAGGCCACATCGCCAAGCAAAATGCTTGGGAAGATATTTTTCCACTGGACATGCATCCAAAATAAATACAGGAAAATCTCCTTCTCCAAGCACTTCTCCTGATTACTTTTCATTTGAATCATTAGTAAACCCGAGATATGCACACAATAGCACAAGGCTGATGAAAACCCACTTCAACATAGTGCCCCATCTTTTTTCTGAGATTAATCTTCTTTGTTACTCTCAGCCTATGAGAAAAACATCCTTCCAGCTTATCCAAAGCCAAGATGATGTGCACATCTTCGCATATGCATCCTTTGCTAGATGGATGCTTTTGGCAGCTGGTCATTTCAGCCTCGAAGAATGCTCTGATGGGAGCTTGCCATGGTTTGTATAATCCCACATTTACTGTTAAATCTCTGTCTGCCCTAACATGCCAGTTCTGATGAGACCCTGTTGCTGCAGCTTTGGGATTTTCCTTCAAGGTAACACCACGCTCCACCCTTGTGACTAAATCCCGTCCCATACAGCAAACCCAAGTTTGCTGCCTTGGTGTATAATGATTAGGAAGGAAATTATTCCCTCTCCAGGGGCTCAGAAGGAGCCCCATATCTCTGAGGACAGAGGATAATCCCGCATCTATCTCGGCCTGTGACGAGTTGAGAGCTGCAACCAGGGCAGACGCACAGGGAGAGGAGAGCTCAGAACAACAGCCATAGCTTTCCCTCACTGACAAAGTCCAGGAGCTGCTGCTCTTCGCACCCATCCCTTCACTGGTATTCCTTAGTGTACTTCAGGAAGGGTCTTCCAGGCTTACGGAGTAAGACGTGCTCTTCAAAGTTGGAGTTTAGTTTTGCCAAGATTTGAATCCAAACCACACACAGACTGTTAGCTTCAGTGTGTCCCACCCAAATGGCCCAGGTTCACTCAAACCTCAACGCAAGACCCGGCCCAGGCTCTACAAACAAGAGCTTCTCTCTTTTTCTCTTTGCCCAAATCCTTGCCTGCAGCGGATGTCCTGGAGAATCTGGCTTCCAGTTTGAGACCATAATGAAACTTAAGAAACGCTCACTCAACTCCAGTAACCCAGAGATGGCAAAGGCAAATTACAGGCCTCTAGTTTTTGGCTTTTGTGTGCTGGCATTGCCTTTAAATGTGCTAAACGCTGTGGACAAGAAATGTTCTGGTTTGGAAGACAGCAGGCTTCCAGCCAATTGCTTTTACTTGGTGGATTTTCTAATAAATCAGTACCCATCTCTGCACTTGTCCCCATTTCAGTGTACAAGACAAATCACAAGAACTGGATGCACTGCGCTATGGTGCAAGCAGGTGAGATTCCAAGGATTTCACCAGGCTCCCTGCCAGACCTGGCATACCAGACACCGGGCTGGTTACTTATTTCTAGGCAAAGTACTGGCCAGCCCGGGGCCCCTTCTGGAGGTGACTGCACCTAAACGGAAGCCGTTTATTCCAGTTTACCCTGACCTGGGCATGCAGTAGAGCCCCGCTGCTTTATACAGTTAGGGTGGTAGTGTTTAGATGTGAAATATGCCAGGAGCTGAAGCTAGGATTGTACTACTGCTTAGAGAATCTGCATTTCTAGCATCTCTGGTATTAATTCTTAATGTGATTCACTTTCCCCTGCCTTGGATTGCTTCCTGTGCAAGAACACTTGGCTTACTTCTAACAAGCCCTCTGTGTAGCAGCCTAGGGCTCGGGGCCCTCCCTCAGCTCTGCTGCGCTCATCGCTGGGATGCTCTGCAAGTGGCTTGCAGCTGGTGGCCTGGCAGGCACGTGTGCTGCAGTGTCACAGCCCCGGCAGCACCGGGGAGGTACCAAACCAGAGCCCTGCGCCAAAGGGGCTGTGCTGTCCTCAGCTGCTCTGTATGTGCTGGAAGTGCCCAGAGCAAACGGGACTCCACCTCCTGCAAAGGCAGAGTCACAATTGCTGCCTGAAAAGAAAAGCCCTTTCTTCTGGCTATCTGGATGCCTGTTCTGATGAGCAGACCCTCAGCAACAAGAAGCCTGGCAGAACTCAGCTTCATGCGGCAAGTCCGGCTTGGGAGTGCACCAAGCCTGTGTCCCTCCTCACCCTAACCAGCCAAGGCTTTGAAGATCTCTGTCCTCACTCACTCCTCCTCTGGTTTTATAGCGTAAACTCTCCCCTCTTGTGAAGGTTCCCCTGTATAATGGCCTCTGAGCCACCAGCAACATCCATCCCTGATTTTCCTCAACCACACCAGCAAGGTGGTGGTATGCCCCAGAGCTGCTGGTGACTACAGGCGTTCAGGGAAGATACTGTATCTGGCATGCTCTGCCTGTCCCTTCTGCTCTGCTGGTACCAGCCTGCAGTGTAAGCCAGTGCTCCCAGTCAGGCGATGCTGTGGCAGTCCCTTGGCCAGCCTTGCACTGCCTTGGGTGAGCTGTCCCTCGGCAAGAGGCCTCAGTGCAAGATGACAGGGACCTGGCAGAGAACTGAGATGGTTTCAGAGAAAGGCCACCCCTCAGCAAACCTCCCAGCCCCAAGACTTTCTTCTGTGCCTGAATTTCGGGCAAGGCTTCCCCTCCTCCTCTTGCTCCACAGCTCACTGCTGACATTTTAAGAGCAGTGATCCTGATCTCACGCGATAAGCTAAATCCAAATCTCCTGAGGCTGCAGCCCAGAGAGCAAGCAGCTCTGTCTTTCACCACTTGGAAACTAGGGCTCTGAAATAAGCCTTCTGGGTGCACAAGAGCTGTGCCGAACTATGCAACAGCTACAGCACTACCAAGAGCCTTCCCATAACTAGCAGCCACCAGCCGGACTGAACACATTGTTCAGACTGCTGTCTCACAAGTAGGGCTTACAGTGATGGATTATGTTTCCGTAAAATGCTGAGGGAGGAGGTAACAGCCGTGACAGTGACTGTGGTTGGTAGGAACTGGTCATAGCTGCAAAGCAGGAGATGGAGGGAGGAGAGAGCTGGAGCTGCATTGTACTGCTTCGTTAGGGCTGACACCACTACGAACCAGAGCTTGGAAGAAATTCGACTTTGTGTTTTCTCCCCCTTCCCACCCTAAACCCACCGCATTTCTCACAGAATAAAAATCCTGTCTTTTGCCCAGCTCTACTGCTGGAGCATTAATCCTTTGGCTGTGGTGGTGGATGAAGTCTCGGGCCCTGAGAAAGCTCTTCCAAGGCAGAGTGAAGACTTTGCTTGTTGGGGTCTAACCCATGTGCAGCTCACAGCTGCCATGGTTGTGAAATTGTGCTTTTTCTTTTGTTTTTTTTAAGCAGCCCATATGAGGCAAGGAAAGCAGGGCTGTTCTGAGAGACTATTCTTAATGGTCTGAAAATAAACCCAATATTTTTCTTGGCTTGTAGAGGAAAATGGTTACCTTGACTGAAACTTGGTTCTAACGCACATGTCAGACAGTAATGAAGACTGCAGATATGAGACTTGTATAGGCTCTGTTACATGAACTTTCATAGAGGGGTTTTTACCTTCTTCTTTCCTTTCTCTACCCAAAACTCTGCCTGGTATAGCTAAGGACCTCGAATATCTTGTTGGGAAAAGGAGCTTTACCTCAAGTGCTAATGTTGCGAGCCACCTTTTATTCTTTGCCATACTGACAAAAGGTTAATGAAGCAGAGCTGGCATTTCATCAAGGCTAGCAGTGAAAATTAGGGACAGAGCTGCCATTAAAAATAACCAGATGCATGCGCTTCTATCCCTGACACACCGGTCTTGAAATATCTCCCTCTTGGGCTGTACAGCTTCCAAGGAATAGCAGGAAATTGCAATTGTTACACTGGCCAGAGAATGGATTTAATTTGTACTGTTTTATCCTCCCTGTTGGAAACTATCCTCTCTTTTCTTCCACGCCAGCTAAAAAGAAAAGAAAAAATTCAACAAAACCAACACATTTCTCTATAAAGCCTTCCATGCAGTTGGACCACAGCCTACCACAAAAGCATGCATGCTTCCTTCATCAAAGGTATGGATTTGTCTGCCTTCTGCAGGGTTTCTTGCAACAACTGGTATACAAAGCTGATGCTGGGAGTGTAGGTATGTATTTGCTACAGAAAGGGCTGTTTCTTGGGATGAGAAAGAGCTGGTTTAAAGGGGTCGATTGCATGCACTCTGGCCATGCCAGGGCAAAGCCAGATGATTACAGTTAAACAGTCTGCAAGAGCAGAATTAAACTGACTTTCTGGATACAGAGGAGGAAAGAAGCTGCAGTACAAGTAACACATCAAACTGCCCAGCAGCGATTGTCCAAGCAGAGGCCCAGGAGCCCTAACTGGTTTAGATTAGTTCAGCAGGCATCAGTTTCTCACTAAGGCTCTCACGTTGCGTAAGTTAAGTGAAGGAGCTGGGCAAATTACAAGCATGTACACAATGGTGATGTTGCTTCAGCTGAAGGGCAATTACTTGTTGAGCAACCATAATTCAATTGCATTTGATCACATGTCTGTACAAGAGAGAGGTCTGCATTCATCTCAGTCACCTCTTTTCCTTAGATAGGTACAACTCTAGGCTGTGCAGGTGGAATCAGCCTTTGGAAAGACAGGTTGCCAGTCTGGACAGATGACAAAGAGCTGAAGCTTTATCAGGGCTGAGCAACAGCAGACAATTTTTTTTTTTTTTAAAGAGGAATTTTATACTCTTGTGACATCACAGCGGGAATATATTTGGCCCTGTTAAGACTGGATGATTGCAGTGATTGAATTACAGAGGCTTAATGAATTATTGCTTGTCAGCTGAGCTGTGGTAACTGACTCTGCCTGTTGGACACACAAAGTACAATGCGTTAGCTCAAGGCTAATTTCAAGCACAGTGAGGCATAGTGTGGTTACTCAGAGCAGAAGCTGGCCTGAACACATAGGCTAAAACCCCTCTGCTTTTGGAAAAGTACCTAGTCGTGTTAATTGGCTCCGGCAGGGTGGCTTTAACAGCTGATCTGGCTCCAGAGCACAATGATCTCCAAGCTCACATGAGAACTGAGGGTGGTTCCTAACTTAGAGACGTGTGGTCCTGTTCCAGCCAAGCTCTGAACCCATATCAACAGCACAGTCCCTAGATCTGCACCAGAAGCGGTTTATTACTGACTCAGGAGGGAAGAATCATAAGAATGCAGCGAATCGTTAACAGCACAAACCTGGGAGGTCTAAAGGAGGTCAGCGAGGAGGACAGTAGCTCTGCAGTGAGGGCACGAGAAAGCACTGGAGCTGCTCTGTTCTAGTGCTCCAACTCTGAGGTGATCTGACTGGAAGCAGATCCAAGAAGGCTGGTGAGGCATGGCAAACCACTCCTGTTGGGAGCCGTTCCCTCTATCAGCAGTGACTGTAGCCAGGAGCTGGAGTGACTCACAATAGCAGCATCGGCTGGTGGTGGGAGACAGAGAGAGGATGGCACAGCCCTAATCAATGCCTGTCATGGGGCCAGGCCACATCAGCTCCGATAGCACCCCTAGGGCAGGAGAACTGCAGGCAGCAGCATTTTTGCTGGAGCTGCCATTGCAAACGTTGCTGGCTCATTACTTAAACAGTCTTTCTGGCTACCTCTTCTGCCTCCTAAAGCTTTATTTTCTCTTCCCTAGAGAAGAACAGGAGCTTTAAGAAAACCTGCCTCTCCAGCTGCCTTCAGCCCTACCCTGTCAATGCAGGTTGTTGAAAGAGGGAGAAGGGAGGGGGGAGCAGAGAGCAGGAGTGAGAAAGCAAAGCAAAGGAGGGAGTAGGACTTACAGGGGAGAGAGCAATCTGGCAGGGGGGAAGGCTGCTATATCAGGGTCTGCGGCACTGTCACCCAGCGCTGAAATTGGGCAGTGAGACTGAAAGGAGTGAGAGGATGAGTGGGAAGAGAGAAGAGAGCAGAAGCCTGGCAGCAGGGATGAGCAGGGAGATGGCTGTGGCTATGAGGCAATTAAGCCTGATCAGGCAATCACGTCTGATTAAGCTGTGCCCAGAGCTCCCCCTCCGCCTATTGTCACGGACACAGGCTGTGGCTTACAGCTTAGAGGACCACCATGAGGAGATGCAAGCACAGATGGGAGCTCTGGCTGCTATTTGTGCAATCTCTCTTGTGAGGCTCCTGGCTTGACACGGTCTGCAAACATGCTCAGAAATCTTGGGCACCTTTATAATGGTTTGGACAAAGTTTCCAGCAGGGAAAAAAGGCCCAGGAAAACCTGGTTGCATGGTAGCTCCACACAAAGAACAGTTAATCCTGGCCTTTGCTACCTGTCACAGTGCATTACACTCCCCTGCAGCTGACCCCCAGCATGGAGCAGAGCCACTTTCCCCAGCTGCAGGACTGCAGTCAACAGATCTGCGTTTGTGTTCAAGAGGGCTCTTACCAAGACATCAGACAAACGGGGAGCCCTGGGAGGTGGGGCAGAAAGTAGGCAACTGTCAAACCCTTTTAAAGCAGGACCCACAGGAATTTGTTTTCCTCCTTCCTATTTTTAAGTTGAAAAGGATCGAGTTTCATTGCAGGAAATAGTTCTTCTCCTCCTCCCTCCCACCCACCTTTCTTTTTTCTACAGCACATTGGAAGAACAGTCTGCTGTCTGCCTCAGGTTTCCAAGAATCAGGCAGTCAAACTGGAACTACAGTGCTTGCTATCTGCAGCCAGGGAAGCAAAGGGAGAGAGGCTGGAGAAGAGGTGCTTCTGTATGCAAATGCTCCAAACTTCAGAGTGTACATATTGTTGAGATACATCCTTCCCCATTCCTTTTGATCAGGTAGAGATTGTAATTGGGGTCTCAGAAGAGGTTTCTGTGAAGCCCCCAGAAACAGAATATTCATATCTATGGAAGCTGCCCTGCCTTATTCCCTAGTAGAAGAAGGTCACAAAAAGATCTCAGGGAGAGAGCACAATGACCGGCCCTCAAGGAATCTCTTCTGCATTATGTCACTTGCAGAGCTGGGCATTTTCAACAGCACTCAAATACAGAGCTAACTTTGCATTCCTGTTAGAAACAAACACATTCAATCAGTGCAATGCTCTTAAAATCTCCACATGCCTGGGCTGTGCTAACATCACGACACAGATTCCTGCACATTCATAAATCTGCACCTTGTTGCAATGCAAAATGGACAGTCAGCAGCCGTACAATGGGGCTCTGGGCAAGATGCACTTCAGCCATCAGACCCAAATCTGCATTTCAATTCCCCGCCTATCACCTAGGATTTAGAGCAGGGGTCTCGCTAATGAACAACAGCGGGTTGGACACTTAACTACAATATGCTACCTTTTGATCCTCAGAATTCACAGCCCAGAAATTTCTCACTCCCTCCTTCCCCATTCTGCTGATACTGATCAATTTTGTTCACCAGACACAAACCTGCCCTTCCTGCACTGGGCTCGAATCAAGGCACAACTCACTTCTCCCATTTCCCTTGCAGTGACAGTAGAGACAATGCTTCTTTTGTAGGTACTTCTACATGCCTGGTGGAAAACCTATTGGAGACTAGCACAGTTACATCAATAATCTCCTGTTTATTATTCCTCCTGGCATGGGATTTGCCATTACCTCTCTAGGCCAGGCAATGTTTTCCATTCATCTTTTCTCAGCCAGGTGTTTGCTCACTTGCAGCAGGGGGCTTCAAAAGAGACAAAGCTATAATTGATGGGAAACAGAAGGCCAGGCTGCTGCCAAAATGGGTTTTCCTCAGGGATATTCATAGTCTTAGAAAAGGTTATTACAATGTCTTTCAATAGTGGTTCTGCATACCTGTTAAAAAAGCCTTGCCTTTGCTTTCGTTGGACCTGTCTTTCTGATGACCTTTGTTGGGCACCTGTTAGTCAAACACTTTTCAGGTTCACATCCTTCCAACGCAACCAGTCTTGGGTAAATAACTCCTTCCCACTCCACTGAAGCCAAAGGCCCGGCTCTTCTGGAGTGTGCAGGCGGGTTGTGGCTGGAGTGGGACAATCCCCTCAAATCTCAGGGCCTGATACAGTGTTTCTGGCCCTGAGAGTGATGCTAGTGTGGTTTCAGACAGATTCATGCATGGGGTTAAAGTGCAATAGGTCTTTCTTAGCAGCTCTGTGCACAATGAGTTTCCTTGTCTAGTAAGGGTGCCCAAAGGCAGGGAGACCTACTTGGGAATGACTTCCCACAGATCAAAGCACACCTGTGCTCAGATGTGTCCATCAGCAGGTGGTAGTGCTATCAAGTATACAGACTAAATCAAGTGCCTACTGATAAACCCACAACACAGAACAGTAGAGCAAAGTCCATTAGAGACTCATCTGCAGAGACCTGTTTCAAGAAAGTTTAAGTAGATATCTGCTCTTCCTACTTTTATTAGAAGAGCACAGAATAACTAAGTTTCCTTGCATCTCCTAGGAGCTCTGCTGAGCATCACAGATTTAAGGATTAAGTTAGGTAAATTTATTGTAACCAACCTCACATAACTTTCTGCACATCTGCATTGTGTGATTAGAAAGACTGAATACCTGAGCGCATACACGATTCAAAGTATGAATTCACTTTACCTGTGTCTATGTTGTGTCTGTATCCTTTGCGCATTGGCTTCCCCTAGAAGGGTTCTACATTTCAGCCAGCGTAAGGAATCTCGTGCCCTCAGTTTCCAGGGGGCTATATTTTCTTATCTTCAGTCTCACTAATGTCTGGCTCTGCGAGTTAGTGAGGATGGACCTAGAGTTAACATTTATGGAAAATATGAAAGGGCATACGAAATTTAACCAAGTTCTTGGCTTTTGCTCTGGTGTAGAGCTTCAGAAACACCCTCTTCCTTCACATTACACACTGTTCTGGCAGATATGGCCACCTCCCTAGAGCTAGGTACGTTTCATGGGCATAAAACTTGGATGGGGCTGAATCTTTTAGTTTTCATTAAGTCAATTCTCACAATGAGAGTTGCAGCAGTTCAAGTTGCAGATGCAGCCAGCCTTCTGTAAAATACTTTGGACTAGAGGAATTCTTGGGACTGTCTGCTCTTATTAGACCCACAGTACCTCCCCTTTTTAGTTACAGGAGAGCAAGTAGGCTTTGCTGTAAAATTTATATGGTGGAAACAGAGTCCTGAAAACTGCGCAAGACACACAGGACCAACTAAGGAGATGAGATTTGAGTTCACAAAAAAACCCAGCTGGTAGAGAGAAGATGTGGATTAGAGCAGACACAGAGTGAGAGTCCAGCTGGGGAACAGACCACAGCTATCTTGGAGGAAGAAAGAACTTTTCCAGCCCTCCCTTCCCAGCACTTTCACTGCAAAGCCCCACAGATTTTGAACTAGAACAGCCCTCTTCCTCCTCCTTCTCTCCCTCATGGACTGGCTGTCTGGGACATTATCTCAGCTCTGCTCAGGTGCCCCTAGGTTCTCTCTAGCAGCTCCCACAGCTCCCAGGCTCTAGTAACAGATACCTCTGAGGCAGATGATGAACCCACCGTGTTGCGGTTATTTCAGTTCCTTCCCTTTTGTTTGCCTTCAGGAGTCAGTAGGGGCTCCTAGAAACAGATCACCCAACGTGGCTGTGGTCCTCACCAGGGAAAGATCCAAGTCACTGTTGTTCAGATACTACAAGTCCTGGATTTTCACTCGTAGAACAATATTGCTGCCTCAATCACAGAGATTCACTCTGGTAATCCCACACACAATGAAGAGCTGCCTGGCAGGATTCACATCCCATGAGCACAGGGGAAGTTCCTTCCCCACTCCTTGTACCCTCCAAAAAAAGCTGGAAAGGAGCTGCAGTCGAGCCCTTTGTATTCCACCTGTGTCACTCTTTACTCTGCCTTCCAAAGACATGGGCACAGAGCCTGGGCTGCTAGTACAGCCCAGCAAGCCAGGGGGTACCCCCACTTCAGTGGGCCAGGAAAGCCATGCACATATGGAAGGAAGCCCTGGGAAGAAAGTGAAGAACTCTGCAAGTTAGAGAAGAGAAAGTAGGGGAAATGCTGCTGCTGGCTAAGTATCTTCATTCAGAAGTTATTACTTTGTAAATACAGCTCCTGCTCCTACTATATTTTTGCCCCTTGGCATCACAGAGGAGCTATAAATATAGCTACTGATTACGCCAAAGTCTGGGGAAGGTGCTACAGTCTGCCTCACAATGTGGGCTGGCACCCCTGATGTGTAGAACAAGAATGTGCTGTTCCTCTACACAGGTCTTAACATTTCAAGCCAGACAGAGGGAACAAATGCCCACAGATCATTTTATCATCAGCAGAGACTAGCAGGACTTCATCTACATGCCCCAGAATGTCTTTCCATGAACATTTCCAGCATGCAAACCGCAAAAGATCATTTTTATCCTTGGAACACCACTGTGGCAGGAGACTGTCCTGAGGAGGGAAGTCCAGGCTTGGCTCGCAGCACTCTCCAACCCCAAGCACAGTTTGTTTTTCTTCTGGGTGCAGGACAAGGTAGGCAGCAAGGGACTAGATGCTCCAGTTCAACCTTCAGAGCATCTACACAGTTCAGTGTTGCTTGAATCAAACGCCAGCCCTGCCAGGGGAATGGGGACCCCCAGAGATTTATGGAACAACTTTGGAACAATTCAGAAGTTCACCACTAGGCAGCTAATGGGTAAGAACATACCTGTAACTACCACGGGCAGAAAAATGGGCTTTTGTGTGCATGTGTGTGCACAGTAGGTTCATACTGATAATGCTGTCTGGATTTGCAACTGTCTAGACAATGGGAAAATTAGCATCATGAAACTGGATAGTTTTGTGAGATGCCCAGCCAAATATCTGGGAAATATTTTTGTAATGTTTCTCCTCAGAGGGAGATATGAGCCTGAGCCATCCATTAGAGATGCAGCTCTTTTGTCTTACATTCCGGTGAGGGGATAGAGGGGTTTTACTGAGCCCGCCAGGCCTCATCTGCCATGCTTTTCAGCCAGATGCCGGGTGCTACTGTAGAGGAAAATAAGCCCACAGCACAAGCATGGCAAATGAGTTTTCCATGGACTGGAGCTGCCGCTTTTCTGGCATGGAAACAGAATTTCATCCTGAGAGCTAGAGTCTAGGACTGTATGAACGGTGGTTTACCTCTGGAGACAAGCAACTAGAGGCCAGTGTCTCCCCAGCCTGTTTTACAGCCTGCAGTAAAGCCCAAAGGATTTCTAGACTGGAGGGTTTAACTACCGCTCTCTATGGGGTAAAAAGCTCACAGAGAGCAAGCAAGACTCATTCTGAGCCTCTTGGCTGGAGCCCTGGGAGCACAAAGGCTTAGAGACACACAGAAATTGCTCCTTCTCTCAGGACAACCAGGGTTGTCTCTGTAGCTGAGGCTGGGAAGTGCTTTGTCTCCATGGCCTCTGAGAAAGTCCCTCCTCAGAGCTGTAAGGCCAAGTTCTACCACAATGGTACTTGCTCCCTTAGCAACCCTAGAAGCACTGGTCCAGATGAGCAGAGACGGTGCCAGTGGAAAGACCGAGGGAGGCTTCCTCAGATGAGAGGTAAATAAGGTTCTTGTAGCATCTCCATCCTGTGAGGAGACTGGAACAAGCTCAGACCTCAGTGGTCCTTTAGAGTCCCTATACAAAGGTAACAAGCCTGCTGCAGTCAAGCCCTTGGAAGAACAGAGCTGTCAATTCATCTAAGGACAGCAGAGTTTAAGCAGCAGCTCAATATTATTGGTGATTGTCAGCCAGGGAACCTTTGGCTTGGTTTAGCTTGTGGGAAGCCTTGAAAAACTGCTCTGAGCTTTTGGTGGATGTGTTAGAGAAATAAGCAGAATAATATTTGCAAGCCCTGTACAGATTCCAGAAAAACGTGGTACTCAGACTGGGGGCTTCTCCCCATGAACAGTAGTGGAGGCTTTCATTCACAGTGTCAACAACGACAACCAAGGGTCTGGACGCAAAACACAGAAGGACTTTTAAATGCAGAAGCTGAAGTTGCCATGTGTCACTTTTACAGAGAACTTGCATTTTCTTCTGTGAGGGACTGTGGGATGTTTCTGGATACTGTTCAGCAACAGTATGGAACAAGACTGTGTTGTTGCATGGAGTGTTCAAAACAAGAGACCTGGCTAATCTAAGGAAGGAGATGTCCAGTGAGAGACAATTTGCTGTGGGGGTTGGTTCTGGTAACACAGCCAGAGACACACTGATGGTAACAGGAAAGTGCCAGAAGAACCAGTGCTTGCTCGGATACGGGCAGCCTGGCTGGCTAGGGCTTGAAGCTGATGCACTTCTGCAGAGCACTCACAGAAGGAAAGTTAAAGGAGAAGCCAGAGCAGAGGTGGAGCTAGCAACCTTTTCTGTGCTGGGAAGAGACCTGTGGAATGGGGACAAGGCTGATCCTCAGCTGAAGAGCAAAGCCTACAAAAATAATGCAGCATGCAGGAAATAACTGACACGTTTTCAATCAGGTCTCCATGTACCTGATAGGCCAGAGTGAGACAAGACGCTGGGGATAGAAACAGGTCTCCCTCTCTGGCAGGGCACAGCTAAGGCACCCAAAAAAAGCTGAGAGAGAGGTCGTGGGGTGTACTGAACATGAGAAGCTTCTTCCACTGATGCCACCATGAGTTCCGGCAGTCTGTAAGGCAGAAATCAATACCTGTTCAAGAGAGTTTATTACAGTTATGCTGGCCTAGCTGAACTTGTTCTGACTCTCAGAGATGGCAGAGGCATACGATAGAGAATATTGGGTCCTTTGAATAGCTGTCATGAAAATTGTATTCCAGATAACCCTTCTGAAGTCAGTAGAACAAGACTGACTATAATGAAACCAGCCATCAAGGAGCTCAAAATGGGTGCACTGAGCTGGTCCTTTTAAAGAGATGGTGAGTATTTGATGTGTGTGCTTAGATGCCTCAAAAATCAATAGCCACTTTGGGGAAAAAGCTCTTAGCTCCTTGGCTAGCCCTGATTTTTCCTGAGGTACCCCCAGTACAGTGACACACATCAGGCAGAGCAGCACCACAAGAAACACAACCTGGATGCAGAAGCTCGGCCAGAAGCAAAACAGGTAAATACAATCTACTGCTAAATTAGTTTGCAATATTTGGGGTTGGCTCAATGGTCCCAAAGTGTTATACTTTGCCAGTATTGACCAAAGTGAAATATTTTATTCATAGTTCCTTGATAGAAAAATAAAAAAGTTGCTACAACAACAAAAAGTCCCAGGGAACGGGGAGACAAGTATTAGCCCTATATGCTCAGGATTTTTAGCAGGAGGACAATTTTACTCTGGAGCTGAGTGCAGAAGCAGTTCAGAGAAATAAAAGCCTCTGCCCCCCTATTTTATGTCAGAGAAAGATAGTATTTAATACCCTTCAGATACCATTGAAAGAATTTCCTACCTAAGACAAAATAATGGCACCAGAAAGTTAACGTTTTTGTGCTGCAGATTCTGTTGTTTGACTGTTCTGAGCTATTTCCTTGCTCCCATCCATCACAACACTGACTGGATAATATTTCCCCTCCCTCCAGTTTTTGTAGAACTAATCTTTTGAGTTCTGTGAAGTTGATCTTGGCTCATGGCACCCACCCCACATCTGTTTTCCTAGGCCTTACCATTTGACTTGGAATGATTGCTTTTTAACTTCATCTCCCCACTGCTACCGTCAAGTTTAAAAACAAAAGTAAACACTCCCACCACCACCAGGGCGTACCTGATGTCTGGGAAGGCACATGTCCCCTCACCTCCTGGTACTGAATAGTGAAAGGTTACTGTAAGAATGTGGACTGCTTATTTATTATTCTTTACGATGATACGGTGTGAACTGACAGCATAGGTTAAATACAATTATTCTGTATGAGTGAATTTTCAAAGCTCTCCTTTTGGTTCTTATCCAAAATCCTTTGAAAGCACATCGTTAAAGATAAGCAGGCACACAGACCAGTGGGACGTGACATATTCTTAAACTGGTCATGTTGTTTTTGCTACCTTTTGAAAGCAAGGCCTGAGAAACTGCCCATCCCTGTTCTTGGGCAAATTGCCAAACATTTCCATGTGAGCCTGACTTTGGACTAAAGACCTCACTACTGCATGTCCCAAAGTGACCAGTGACTTGGCAGAACCATCCCCAGGCACTGCAAGAGACACCAAGCTTTCAGGGGGAAGGTATTTGCTGAAAAGTTGGGTCTCTCAAGAGTCAGACTTTCCCAAATTGAAACTTTTAAAACTATTAACGTACTTTGAAAACATAAGCTCTTAGCTTCTTAGCACCTTGCTTAATTTCAATTAGTGTGATGGGAAGGGAAAAATGCTGAGTTCAGTAAGGCAACATGTACATTAGAGACAAGATATGCTCAAGCAAGCACACGTCTATTGGGCATGAAAAAAGTCAGAAAAGCTCTGCAGATTCATGACCTTTAGTTAAATTTGGCTAGATATATCTCGGCTGGATATGCTTTCTACCATTCTGCATCTGGTAAGACAGTTAATAAATACTTCTTTCAGCATCATCTTTCCTGTGGTATTTTGCTCATTCTAATTCTGCTACTAGGCAGAATTCATAATTGCAGGAATGTGAAAGTTAGAGGGGAGGGTTTTGTCCCAGGTGCAAAACAGTAAATCTGGACTCCAGTACACATTTGCTTGGTTGTGGGAGTCAAAGCCCAGAGACCAACAGAAAAGATGAAGGCCATGGGCTAAAGGCAACTCCATGCCAGGGTAACCTCCTTTCCCTAGCCCAACTCTGAGCATTGCAGAGTTCTGACCATCTCTGCTTGGTTAACCCAAGAGCAGTATGGTTACAGAGCTGAGAGAGTGACACACATCAAAAAAGAAAAAAAGAAAAATGAGGAGGTGAAGAGAAATTCTAAATGCTGCTAGTAGGTAATTATTCCGAAGAATGAACAACAAGGGAAATAGCTTTCACAGGGGCAAACCACTATGATTTGGAAAAAAGGTAAAGTTTTTAAACTCTTACACAGAGTAAGCTCTCTGGTTGCAATTAGGAAACGTCAGCTCAGTCAGGCATGGAGAGTGCTTCCTTGCCAATGTCCAAGTCTTGTTTTGTCTCTGATAGTTCCACATTCTGCTTTTAAGAGACAGCTCATGTTTGATGTTAGTGCATAAATATATAAGCCTAAATACTGTCCTGGCATATTCTGACCCTTTAAAAAAAAACAAGGAGGGGGCAGATTTTTTTTTTTTTACTGGCAGATTTATTGAATACTCCTGGGTTTGGGCTGCACACTTTAAGCCATGTGACTTTTGCCATCATACTTCACAGAGATGAACCCAAAACACTATGCTGGAAACAAAGTTTGAAAGCTGGACTAGGAGCAAGGGTCCGTCTTTCTTGCTTTTGTCCTTGCACTCCTCCTCTGGCCTGCCTGGCTTGCCCTGAGTTCTCTAGCCCATTGCAAGACGTAATGGTAGTGCAAGGAGCTATATTAGTTCCTTATAGCTCCTCACTTACATAAGAAAGCCTGGGGTGAAGCACAATCCATTCCTTAGAGTTATTCCTGCAAGGGGCTGTGTCAAAACATGGAAAACTACCAGGCAGAACAGCTGCATTTGAACATCTCCCTCTAGATACGTTCTTGGCTGCGGCAAGGAAGAATTTGGAGACATGGCTATTGGACTGACATTTGGATGGATTTTAGTGCAGTGTAACACATCAGGCCTCCTTGGAGGTGAGCCCTCCTCACTTCACCTGGTCCAGAGTTCTTTGTGTCTCCCTGCAGCAGGAGGCCCTTGAAGTCAGGCGAGCTCCAAGCCATGCTGCTACTTGTATAGACTGTTCTGCTCCATCTTACTCATTCCTCTTGAACCTCTTATATTCACTCTTTCTCCTCACACCCAAAATAAAAATCCTTGAGAAAACAGGCACATCTTGGAACAGCTAAGAGACCCCAAAGCTCGAGACTTTGGAAGAATCAAGTGCAAAGTGAGAGCAACACATTTACAACGGTCACCTGAGTGCAGCACTACACAAAATACTAAAAAGCAAGACAGTTAGCATTGCTTTTTTTTTTAAACTACAGATGGGCTGCATTAACCACAAAGGAAACTTAAGAAGAGCTCATGTCTGGAAGTAATAAAAAACATTTGCATAACATGCATGGTGCATTCAGTGCTAGCAGGAGGTGCTGGATGAAGAGTCCAACAGGCTGGGGATCTCCTTTGTCAGTGGGAGTGTAAACCCAGAAATCTTCTCCCAAAAGCGTCCTGGAAGAACTTCCTCAGGGAAGAAGGTGGGTCAGTCTCCCAAGCACAGGTACTGTTTCACCTTTTAGAGAGTCAACCCAGTTTCCAGGTGACCCCCTGCAATGCATGACAACCATTTTTGAGATACCAGAAATAGATACACAGAGGAAATTCATATGATCTAAACAACTATGAAAAGTTTTACCTCCTAAACTTGTACTGGAATTAGGGCACACAAGTGCCCTAAGTGGTGGTACAACAACCTAGCACAGAAAAACACCACAGGCTGAAAGCTGCATAACACTCTGCACTAGCACGGAGGTTGCTAGCAGTTTTTCTCCACCACTGTACAGTGAATCCCTCACATTTGCTGAGGTTGCAGGAAGTCCCAGCTATTCTCTGCTGCAGGCAGTCAACCGCTAATGGCTAGAGACAAGAGAACTTAAACAAAGCCATCCCACAAGTCATACTCATTTATCTACCATCTCACCCCTTTTCTTCTTCAGAGGATGACATGACTAAGAATGGATACATCAGTGTAGTAACATATAGGATCATCCAAAGCCACGTCCTCACACACTGTTGCCACGTGTGACATCAGGGCACAAGCCTTCTCCTTTAACCTAAGTAATAATGGCCTGTGTTCTTTTGAGCAAGGGGAATGTGGCTGAGATTCTTCCCTTGCTGACACACCACAGCGTGAAGCTGCTGCGGCAGGCACCAGAAGCAACAAATGTAAAGTCAAAGGCATTATAATGTAAGGAAGGGCTGGAGAAACCCAAACTGAGATGTCATAATAACATAAGCCAGAATTCATTACCCTTGTAACCAAAAAGAAACTACTGATATGCCAGTTTCCACCCATAAATAACTATAGTCAAGGCTCTGAGTTTATAAAAACGTTGAATGACTTACCATATGTTGCACTGGATGGTTTTGGTCGGAAGTCCACAAAGGATGTTAGACAGCAATTTCTCCTGTTGAGACAAAAACCAAGAGGTAAAAACTGCCTTGCCAAGCCCAGAAGATAAGCACAAAGACACATTGTTTTAAATCGCAGGGGAGCAGAGTGTGCTGGAACACATAAGGAACAAAACAAATACAGACTCTTGGGGTGTTTAGACTACAGCCTGTCTGCCTTTTTCAAGTTGGGTTGAATGCAAAAGCAATTTACAGCAAGTTCAGGATTATTGCAGACATGCCAGAGAGTCCAGCAGCACAGCAAGTTGTTTAACCCGGGAAAGCCAGCTCATTTACAGGTAAATGTTCCAGGTGTTTACAAGGCAATGAGGAGACGTAGTTTGAACAGTGCAGTAGCGAGGAGTTGGCTCGCAACAGCTTGCCCTTGTCCCTGTTTTTCCTCCGTCTTGGGCACTGATGCCCAAGCCTCTTGGCAAATGGGTGCCACTGCATTTTCCTGCTTTTATCTGGGGTAGTTTTATCCCTGAAGATGTGGTGCAGAAGGGCATGGTCAGCAGGAGACATTCCAGGTTTTTCCTGACCCTGTTTCTCTGCCAGAGATTTGCTTCATTCCTGTGCCCTCAGCACCTCATTTACCACCAGAAATAGGTCTAATACCCAGGTTTTAAACGCATAATTCCCTGGACTAGAATCGATAGGCAGAAGTGTGTAAGGGGCATGGAAAAACAGTTGAGACACTACAGATTCTCCATGCTGGTTGCCAAGTAGATTAATCCTGCTGCCCTCCATGGGAGACGTGGGTTATCTTAGTCACAGAGGACTTGAAGCAGGTCCTATTTGGAGGAGAGCAGAGCCAAAGGTGGACATGAAGGTGGGAAAACGAACTGTGGCGCAAGCTTTCTCACTGTGCACAGTGATGGCAGTGAGCAGAGGCTCTCAGGAAAAAGGCTGAAGTCCTCCTTTCCCAAGAGGACCCTAGCATTTTGATTTCACTTTAGTCGGGCCATTGCAGACCACCAACCCACAGCCACACACCCCCTCCACAATAAGAGGGCGGCAGTTGTTGTGATACACTATTTGTCTGTATGAACTGCACACATACACATATTGAGTGCTACCCACTTGGTATGTATGCAAGTATGCTGAAAGACCACATGAACCAAAAGTTAAAAACAGCAGGGCCTGAAGCAGTGGTGCAGAGAGGTCTGTTATGTGCTCCAAATTGTTGAGTAGCTCTGAGCGTGGCCATCATGTTCTCTCAATGGATCTCCCTTGCAGAGAATTGAACTAGACTTTAATGCTCCACTCTTCCCTTAGGATCTAGGGTATCTTCCAGACCCACCCCCATCACCTCCACACACAGTCAGCATCCCTAATTTAGTAGTGGGGCTGGGCTAGGAAAGCATCATACAGGGGGTAGGTAGAGGTGGTCTCTATCAGTGATCAACGCCTGCTGTAGCGGTGTCCGAGACTCAAGTACCTTCTGCCTTCACTTCTCTTTCCCTTTGCCTGCACAGATTGCAGGTTCTCTGGGGCATCACTTATCTTTTATCTTCTGCACTTGCAGACAGCATTGCAATGCTTACACCATGGGTGCCAGTATCAGCCAGCAGAGCAACAGGAGACTTTCCCTTGCAGTAGGTACTCCCAATTTATCTCAGCAATAGATCACGCCGGGACATATCCCCAGTAGATTCACCAAGCTTGTTGAAACAAACATGAGGAAGCTCCTCGAGGCAGGTCCCCCAGCTTCCCAGCTCTCAGACAGCTCTGCCTCACCAGCTCCTGAAGGTCTCAACCCATCGGTTAAAAGGCAGGAGGGGAGCAAACAGCATTTGCTTTGTGTCACATGGAGGACTGAGAAAATTTGGAAGACAAATTATTCAAAATAAAAAGCAGTGCAAAAACAGATTAGGAAACTACTGTGCCGTGACTATTAATGAAGCGATAGAAAATATCAATCACTCCCCAGCCTCTGAAGCTTGCTGTGAGAAAAGAATTAGGAGATTTTATGTTCCAAGTACCAGGAAACCGCAGGGCCCTGGTGCCTAGTTCTCAAAAGAACACTGTTTGAATCACAGGGAGGAAAGCAGAGTGCTGCAAAGAGAGCCAAAGGCAGTGTTTAAAAATAGCAGCTTTCAGTTTTTGTTTCTTTTTTTCTTCTTCTTAAGTGCCTGGATACAGGATCATGTCAGAGGGTGGATAAAGAGAGCAGACCAGCCCCTGCGGAGAGAGAAGTCTTCCTGAATACAGTACTGCTGGTCAGAGAGTTGTGGGCTGTTCATTTTGCATTCCAGCCCCCCTCCAAAGGAATGAGTTTCTCCCGATCCTGCTGTCCCCCCAGTGCAAGAGAAGGGCACCGAGGGAGTGGGAACCGGACAGCTTAACTAGCCCATCAGCATATGCTGGAGCCAGCACAAATAAGCAAAGCTAAAGGCTAAATGGGTGACCAAGCCTGAACCATCCCTTTCTGGACACACGCAGGGCCAATTTCCCTTACCATTAAGGACACTTTTGAAGTGCTGAAGGAACGAGATTTACTAACATTTGTGCTAAGGCTGTGGGTCAGTGTGCAGGGAGAAATCGTGTCTGGCTGCTGTACGCTGGCAAATGTGCTAAACCAAGAGAAAAGATATCTGAGTTCTGATGCTGCTCAAATTTTTCCATCCCCTCAGACCCTGCACCTATGCACCACTTGAAAGACCACCGGGCCAGATTCACAGCACCTACCAAAGCAACCAAATATAGAAGACAGATGTTGGTATCTTAGACAGGCAAAGGAGACAGTGCAGTATCTCCTGAAATGGACACTAAAGCTTTATAGGTCATGCAGTGGAGTACCAGTAATTGGTTGAAGGCAGAAATGGGCAGGGCCTGCAGAAAGAAATGAGATCTTCTCATCAGAATAGATGGAAAATCAGACATGTCTTTAGGTAACTGATAGAAGGTAAAGCTCCTTCCTTGCAGGGAGGCAGGATGCCCCCTTGGGCCTTTGCTCTGTCTGTGGAAAGAGAAAGAAGGTACAGCTGATGCTCTGGATAAGGCTGTCTGCATCCGATTCCACAGGGAAGTCTTGTGTGTGTTATGACTCATTGCTCAGAGGACGTTCTCAAATCTAGAGACAAATAATCCATGTAATAAGGACAGCAAGGGCAGGGAACCACATAAAACACCTTTTCCCGATTCGCAAGCATACACACAAACCCTTTTCCCCAGCCAGCTCAGGGACAAAACAATCAAGTTTTTCACTGGTATAAGCCAGGATTCAGATGGAAGGCAGACGGAAAAGAAATATTGTCTCTGTCACTTGGTTAATAGTAGAACAAAAATCACTTAAACTTCTACCAATGTATAGTGAGATTGTTTCCTGTCACTGGCAAAGGCTTCTGGGCTCCAGTGTAAAGAGTGACCAACTAGCATTCACAAATTACACAGCATTCACAAAAATTCAAATATAGTTTAAAAGCAAAACCCTAGTACTGATAATTATGCTGAGCAAGTCCTAAAGGAACATTTTAAATTTACAAATATGCAGAAAAATCCCAAACATCTGGAATCTGAGGTATTTCCTTGTAAAGAAGTTTCCACTGGAATGGCATCCATTCCTGCTGTTACTTGAGATAGGCAGCTGACAGAACCAACTGGACTCCAGTGACCTGCATGGCACAGAGCTTTTTGTTCCTGTGGCTCATAAGAAGGCCTAGGAACGCAGAAGTGCCACAGGCCAATGTAATTGCCTTGTCACATTCACAGACTGTTAAGCGGAAAACTTCAAAAAAGCTACTTGCATGGAGTTAGAGAGCCCCACATGTCCTAGAGATGCTTTGACAGAGACCGAAAGTAACTCTCTCTTGCTGTCCTTCAAAAGGACCGAGACAGAGTGTACTAGGAGCAAATCTAGTGGTGCAGTGTCCTGCCCTCCAAGTAGGCCTGAAAACTTTTATTATGTGAGAAAGTCTTTAAAGCACAACTTCAATTCCAGCTCATCCAGTGCTTCCCTCCCTCCCGTTTAGCATTGCAGGTACAAAAAGCTCTTTCAGACCAGCTGGCCTCGGATTTTCCCTTTTTCAGTTTTTGGTGAAGATTACTATGACTGCTGACAAAAGCAGTGTACGAATGCCTTATAATGCAACCCTAATGGCAGACGAGTTGTCACCAAATTGCCACTCCAGGGACTTTCTTGTAGTTTCTACACCTATAAAAGACATGAGCTGGTTGGAACATGGCAAAACTGGCATCCCGATACAGGGATGCGATTCAGAGCAGGGACTTCATACAACGTTCCCCTCTCTTAAATGTAGACATAGCAGCAGACTGGAAAAACAGGTGCTTTTTCCTTTGAACAGAATATATACTAGGGAGCATTAAAAAAAGCCAGGGCCAAGGTAAATTAACCTGACTAACTACAGTAAAGTTACTGTAACATACAGGCAACACGAAGCACTGCATTTTCTCATTTGTGGCTGGGAAGACAAATTTGCCATCAAGCTTCTTTTGGAGAACAGTAGGGGAGGGCTCAAAGCAACATGCTGCTGCACATTCATCTACTATTGCATTCTCCTACCGCAGATCCCATTACTTTTTAGTCCTCAGCAGTTGCAAAGTACCAACAAATACACATACTCATGCCTGGGGAGATTTCTGGTTTTCAGCTGAAAGACTTCAAAAGGTTTCACAAAGGCAAAAATGAAAAGGGATTTGGATGTTTCCTAGACAAAACCTTGTTGTTTCCATTTTGCAGGAAGTGCTGATACTTTAAAGACAACCAACCAGCCACACTCATTGAGAAATGGCACAAGACAGCTCCGAGTTTGTCTCTGCCAATGCTTTGACCTCGCCACAGCGATCAGCCAGAACTTGCTGGAAAGCTCTCTATACTTGGGAAAATTGTGGCACCATTCTACCATCTCTCATCCAAAGCAATACATGAACACATGGTACTTCTGGAACAGTTCTGGCCCTGGCTGCATTTTGGGGCCATAAATGCAGACAGCATTGGAGAGGGGCACATGAGAAGAGTAGTGGAAAGCTGGCAGTAAAGATGGATGCCTGTTTTTCCAGAGTCCAGTATAACTGCTACAAGGAACAAGCCATGCACAAGGAACGCTGCACCATGCTCACAAGTATGCCCTGGACTGAAATCCTGATGGATTTCTGTACGCCCTAGCGCTGTCTGCAGAGTAGGTTTTCTTGGAGTTTGAGAGACCAGCGATACAAAGCTACTTCCGATAGAATGGTGCTGTTAAGATACACTGAGATATAGCAGTGGAAGACAGACTCTCTGGCACAACTGGAAACATAATAGTTTTCCAAGAACTATTTCACTTTATGGAAAAGATGCATCTGTGAACATGCATTTTGTTATGACGGGGGGTGGGAAGCCAACACCATCTTGTCACACATCCAGTGTGAGCATTGGTGTAACCCAATAGTTGGTAAGCCCAGGGCAAGATGTTGCATGCCACTCCTGAGGCAGAAAGCAAAAAGGCCTTTCAAGAAAATGGCACTTAAGTTCTTGCAGCTTCTCTGTGTGTCTGAGTTACAATCAAGGGCTAGACTGAAGTAGCCTTATATATTCTGATCAGGAATCCTCCATAAACAATCTTACTGAAGCTACAGATTTTTCTGAGTTCAGGTTTGATCAGACTCCTGCTGCCAAACTGCCAGCTTTCTAATATCTTCTGTGACAAATACAAGACGATACGTCTCAAATTTCCTTTCTCTTCATGAAGAACCTTACCTAGAACATTTAAAATACCCTTGCCAAAGACTAAAGTTCCAGTGGAATTAAGTTTAGAACAGTTCTGCATTGAGAGCAAAGACATGGGTGTCCAACAGAGAAAAGCAGTTCAGTCATGTTTTGTCGCAAGAGAGTTCACACATGTGGCAGCCTGGTCCCAGGATAACCAGTGGCAAAATCCTTTTCTGCGGCAGGCCCAGCAGTTTGGATCATACTAACGAGAGCAGCCCTGAAGAAAAGGACTTGGGGGTACTGGTGGACGAGAGGCTCAACATGAGCCATCAGTGTGCACTTGCAGCCCAGAAAGCCAATCGTATCCTGGGCTGCATCAAGAGAAGCATGGCCAGCAGGTCGAGGGAGGTGATTCTCCCCCTCTACTCCACTCTCGTGAGACCCCACCTGGAGTACTGTGTCCAGTTCTGGAGCCCCTGCTACAAGAGAGATATGGACGTGCTGGAACGTGTCCAGAGAAGGTCCATGAGGATGATCAGAGGGCTGGAGCACCTCTCCTATGAGGACAGACTGAGAGAGTTGGGGTTGTTCAGTCTGGAGAAAAGAAGGCTCCGAGGCGACCTTACTGTGGCCTACCAGTATCTTAAGGGGGCCTACAAGAAAGCTGGTGAGGGACGTTTTAGGGTGTCGGGTAATGGTAGGACTAGAGGGAATGGATTAAAACTAGAGATGGGTCGATTCAGAATGGCTGTTAGGAAGAAGTTCTTCACCATGAGGGTGGTGAGACACTGGAACAGGTTGCCCAGAGAGGTGGTGGGAGCCCCATCCCTGGAAGTTTTTAAGGCCAGGCTGGATGGGGCTCTGAGCAACCTGATCTAGTGGGAGATGTCCCTGCCCATGGCAGGGGAGGTTGGAACTAGATGATCTTTAAGGTCCCTTCCAACCCTGACAATTCTATGATTCTGTAATGCTGGCAGACCTGGCTGTCTTGCCAGATCCCAGGTTCATGCTTTCCTTCTTTGTTCATCAGATATTTGAAGCAGCAGTATCTCACTCCCCTCCTGTTTTCAAGAGAAAAATCCCCTTGAGAAGCCTTCTCAGTTCTCTTCCCACTTATACCTCCAGCTGTTTTTGCCTTTGCATTACTAGTTCTGTGCAAATCCAGGTCAACTATGAAAATAACTTCCTGACAAAAGCATAGGCAACAAAGGCACAGGCGACAAAGGGAAGTAAGGCAGGGGACTAGAGGAGGAAGGGCGAGGGGAAGAAGCCAGACAATTGCATGCTGAATTAACGTTGTTCATTCCATTTAGTGGAACATGGAGGGCACAACCATCACAGCATTTTAGATCAGAGTTGGCATCAACAGCTCAGCTCTAAGAGTATTTTATAGAAAACACAGAGGTGGATTGAGTAGCTGGAAGTAAAAAGAGTGTGAATGTGTGAAATACAGCAGATTTGGTAATAATAAAGTTATATGGCCTTGGTTGTTCATTCAGATACTACTGCTCTAGCAACACTTTGTCTAAAGAAAGCATAAGCAAGTCCCCAAAGATAAGCTTGGGCTGGAGCTTGTATAGGATCTGGAAGCACTTAACTTCTTTTCTTTTTGTAAAACATTTATTATTTTTAAAGCAAAAAATTATCTGCTGAACCAAAACAAGAAAATGCCGTGGAGAATTCTGAAGCTCTTTTTTTTTTTTTTCAAAATGTAAATAAAATAATGAAAAGATCTGAAGATGAAAAAAAAATATGCTGACACAACTGTCTGAAAGCAGTTTTTTTATTTTTTATTTTTTTTTAAACCTAGAGTGGCCAACTACTTTTCCAGACTTCTATACTGAAAATTAAAGACATTTTTACAGGAAGTTTCAGTAGTAGGAACCCTACCTTTTGCAATATAGGGATTAAAATATTAAAGAGTTACAATGGGACACACGAGGTATCTCCCCTCTCGTTATTCTTTCATTTTTCTGCTTCCAAATTTTGGGCTCTCTGATTGCCATCTTTTACAGCCATTTGAAGAAATGCCTCCCCAGGCATCGTGCAAGAATCAGCATTTTCCCCCCATCACTCAGCAGGAACACCTTATCACTACTTAGGTACATTTCTCAACCCTAATCACTTCCAATTACCATGGGTTCTAAAATTCAGTCTACTGGTGAAAGAAATAACTGATCTGCCATTTCCTGCAACTCTGATTTCCATGCCTTTCATGGAGCAATTTCATTGACTTCACAGGAGCCTATCTGGATTTACACCTGTGTAAAAATTAGGCAAGAAAACCTGACCCTTGGTATGGAATATCAAGTTCATAAATGTGTTTTGTATCTCCAAGAATCTCCCCATCTACAAAGGTGAACAGCTGTTGCTATAAATCAGTCTTAACCAGCCATTAGAACTTCATCCAGATGATCCGTTAAAAATATACAAAGGCAATGTTTTGGAAATAAAAATCTACCCTCATGTCCTCGGGGACACCTTCTGTTGGAGAAAAAAATTCTCATAATTCAAAGCTAAAATTAGTTCACTTTAATGCTTTTTCAGGAGAGCCATGATACTCAAGAGTAACATCGCCTAGAAAAGGTCTGTTAGATGACTTAAGGGATGCCAAACATCTGGCAGTTTGGTACATACTGCATTGGAGACATCTAGCGTCTTTTTCAACTTCTACGTGGGTGTAACTCTTCACTATTAGCTAGAATGGCTGTATCTGGTTCAGTTCCCATCAACCATTTTCTCTATTTGAGTAGGAACCACTTGCTAAAGTGTGGAAACAGCTGGCAGAGTTGGCTGTAGCTTGTATTAACAAAACACACTCTTGTTTCTGACCACAGACTGGCCTTTAAATTCCAACTGTGATTGCCAAGGGATGAGACCACGTCACTCAAGATGTACAAGCTGTTGGTGTCAAGGGTTGGGGTTCTTGGAGCATAATGCTCGCTGTCAGGACGATAAAGCTTTCTGTAAGTAGAGGGGAGAAGGATGAGCAGCCCCATTTTATTAGCTGGGAAACTGAAACACAGGAAGATTAAAATATCGGCCTCTGGTCATTTCCCAGCAAGAGAAAGAGACCCATATATTCCTTTCTGAGGGAAACGCCCTAATTAAGGCAGGCCAACATTGCAAGTCTTAGCTACCTGCCACTCAGCAGCAGTGTAAGTCCAACCAGGACAGGCTGCAGGACTGAACCTGCTGCTGTTGGGGATGGTGATCACACAGATACCTGTGCTCCAGGGTCACTTTGGCACCCAGCTTCCCTAGGACACGAAGAAGCCCACATCATCTGCTCATTAATAACTCCCAGCTCCTTGAGTACATAGTGCATGTCTTCTGCTCTCACACATACCAAGAGCATAAAATACAGCTTAAAGGGGCAAGAATGGTTGGTTAGTCCTGCACTGACTCCTGAATGATCATCTGTTCCCAAAGTGGCAGCTTCCTCTACCTTCATCAAGGTCACTGCTTAGTCCTGAAGGGGAAGGCCAAGTAATGTATCACTGTTCTGTTAGGCTTTGTCATTTGTCTTTGTAAGGGTACTGGAAAGTTAGACATAACATGAACATGGAAAAACCAATGAAACACAGACAAAGCTCTACCTTGAGCCTCCAGACAGTCACACAGCGTAACAAGCTCAGCTCCTTTCACTCAATTCCTTATGTTCTTCTGAGACCATGAAAAGGAACTTTATGATATGCTGGAAGGGATGAAGTATTAACTATCAAAAACTAGACTGAAGTAACCAAGAGCCTGGATTATTTTCTCTTTGATGTATGCTTATATAAATTCAAATAAATATGTTTAAATTCAACCTTTCTTCAATTCTAGCAGAGCTTATTAAGTCTATTTAAGTGAGACAAGCTAGGCTCCGTGTAACGCCAGAAACTCCCCTGACAGTTTGCCTTCCTACTTAATGCAATACTCTACGATTACACATACCAGAGCCTTTCATTCAAGCATTTTAATTTACAAATACTTTTTACATTTTTTAACACCCCTGTGGGCAGGCATCAAGAGTCCACTTTATTCAAGAGTAATCAATCGAAGTGCAGAGAGGCAGCCTGTTTTTCTCCAGATCATGCCCTGAAATACTAGCAGAGTTTGGACAACTCCTTCCTTGTCCCTCCTTGGTAGTCACTCAGAAACACAATTTCCATTAACAGCAGATATATTCTCTTAATGCTGGGCCAAATGCTCTGAGCAGAAATGCAGAGAGCAAACAGGCCATAGGAAGCAAATAGAGACTAACATACCCCAGAACCAGCCACAATGAGGATACCATCACTCTTTCTTTGCTAAGTTCACTTACCAAACAAGCGCTGCTCTCTGTGGTGCAAATCTATCAGACATTTCCTCCATGCCTCTTCCCAGAGCCAAGTATTTTGTGGAGGAGAAAAAGGTATTACTAGATAGCATCAACTCAGTCTTATGTTTTCTCAGACACCATACAAACCACACACTTGCATACAATCCTTCCGAAGGACTGGCAACCCATTGCTCAGGCTCTTCTTTTCTTTTTTTAAATTGTCAGGTCCATTATTTCTGGAGCTTTTAATGCCCTTTAATAACATCATTTGCCACTCTCACAGGCCAAGAGATGAGGTCTGGTTAAGTCCAGTCTTTAGGCCTGGTGGAGCTGAGAGAAGGCAGCCCAGTCTGATCAGTGCTAAGAAGCACAGGTTCCAGTGGGACTCTTACCAGGCCCAGCCACAGGGCACCAGCTCCTCTTCTGGTCAGCCTTCAGATAATCTCTGTCACCCCCTAAACACTCTGAAGCACTTCAGCCATTAAATGTAGGCCTTAAAAGCAATACCTAAGAAGCGGCTCCCCTTCACAGCCAAGTACCTTCCAGGCAGGAACTCTGCTCCCACTAACACCTTTGCTTCACACCTGCAGGAGGTGAGACCTCAGGATGGAGCACAGCTGCCTCCAGCAGGCAGGTAACGCCTTCTTTGCTGGGCTGCTGCCAGGGGCCTCTGGTGGCACAGACTTTAAACAAAGGGTAAGCCAAAAGCTCTTCATGGCAGAAATTAGAGATGTCATTACACGTCCAAACCAAGTTGTATCTGTATTTCTTCATGTACTCTTTGTAAGTGGAGTGTAACTATAAACGAGGAAGGCCCTGCCCTCCCTGGATGTGGAGAGCACCTACAGCTTTTGCAGGAGAGTTACCCATGAGAGACTGTTCATGAGCCTCTCTGGAGAGGTCAAATGAGTTAAACGAGGACCAGCTGTGCTGGTTTAGGGCCACAGAGCACCAAAAGCCCCTAAGCATTAGAAAAAAAACCACATACCTTGTCTTTGCTTGGATTTTATGAGACAGTGACCTGGCTGCAGCAAGGACAGAAGATAAAACGCAAGGTGCAGGTTGTATCCGTAGGAAGCGATCCAGACTGCAGCAGTGAGACCTGGGAGAGAAACAGCTTGGAGTGAGCCTTGCACCGGTGTTTATGTTTACAGGCCGTTCTTGAAATGTTTTAGTGGGATAAACCAAGAACTGCCATCCCTCCATGTAAATAAAGGGATTTGTCATAAAGCTAACAGATCCCGCTCTTAAGTAGTTCCCAAGCATATGAAGTGACAATGAGGTGCCTATGAAAATAACTTTTCCACTGCCTGGGAAAAACCACTCCTAGGACGATAACTTCACGGCCATGATTGATACAGGCTTTGAAAGAAAACAGGGGCCTGAAAGACTCTTGTGTATGGTCTGAACAAGGACAACAAAGACAACAAATAAAACTGAGGTCTTTTTTAAAGGTCTGTGTCTTACTTTCAATTATCAGCTTAAAGATAAGTTGCCGGAATGGTTACAGCCAGCCAGTTGCTCTGTGGGAACCGTGTACACACCTGGCAAACACAGGGAGCAGTAAACTGGTGCTTGTAGCCTTTTGCCCACCCAGGGGATCACCCTGACAGATTGGGTCCATCGTGCATTCCCAAAAACTCTTCAGGTGCCACTCTCTGGCTGCCCCATCACTGCAAAAGGCAATTGGGACTTTTTTTCAAATGTCCCCACAAAGAATTTTTACAGTTGTATTGTGCCCAAAAGGTTGGAGCAGTGAAACACGAGCCTGCGACCTCCAAAACCCCAGGGCTCTACAGGAGTTTTGCAGTTCATTTACACTGAGGCAGGATTTACGGCCAGGTTTGAACGCCCAGCACCTCCCACTGTTACCCTTTTGGATACACCATGTTCTCCTACCATTTCCCCCATCCTTTCCCGTGAAAAACAAAAAGCTCGTGTCTGACAATTGCTCCACACAGATCACTAGGTGCGATCGCGGAGTCCAATGATGGAAACAATTTACCCGATGGGTCAGTCCCACTTTTCTGCAGTGGGGCCTGCCCACCAGCTTTCTCCGTTACTGACTGTGGCAAGTTGGGCAGAAAACGGTTGCCGCTTTTTAAGAGCTGTGTTCCACAAAACCAAAGTTATGATGGACAGAGAACAAGCAAGCTCAGTTCATGAAGAAATACACTGACCGCTCTTCCCTCCTCGTGTCACTCCACTGACTCTAGGGCAATTGCACTGAAGGTGGACTCATCCATCTGGGGGAAAACAAGGCTCCCTTCAAATCCTCTTTTATTTACTCCAGTCAGCTGTGCTGAGTGTATTGATTCAATCAGCTATTTCCTTAACCCTAAAACCAGATGTGCGCCGTCATGGCCCATCTACAGGGACTGAATCCATGCCATTTAGAAAATGCAGAATAAAAATAAAAAATCCCAAGAAAGCTGAGATATGCTGATGTTTGGAGCTCTCAGAGTTTCCTAGGTAAATTGCTTTCCTTTTGAGTCCCATTTATTTTTGTTACCTCCAAAGAAATGCCGTTTTAGCCACATTTCTTGGAAACAGTGTTGAGATCTAATGGGTTGTTACTGATGTGATTTCTCAGGGGAAAGGCTGGAGAATAGAGGGAATGTTGCATTATCTTTGCTTCTGGGCATCAGTGACTTCTGCAAGCCATGTGGTGCAGTATATGTCATTCTTTGCTGAGGCAATTAATTACCTTGGTCCCCAATGAGACAAACTATTCAGCTTAAAAAAAACACTGCAGCCCTTTAGACTTAGGTTAGCTTCTGGGCATCTGGGTAGATGTGTGAATTAGGGAGGCTGTATTGCTCAGTTTTCCTCTTTTTCTTCTCAGACCATGTTCTGTTGTTTTCCACTGTACTACTTATGGACACTGTCACGTGAGGCAGCTCAGCGCACCGGTTCCTCTTTGCAAAGAGTCACGTAGGAAATGTGGCCTGGCTTCATCTCAGCTTTGAGTACCAGGTACCAGTTCTCCGGGTCACCTATTCCCCAAATGAGCCTAAGGAGTAGAGGAAGGGAAGGACCCCCATGGAGGCTTGCGATGAGTTCTCCATGCCTGAAACACAACAGGTCCATGCACCCATTGTCTACCTGCGGAGCCTGCCCATATGCCGCTCTTGCTGGGATGGAGACACAGGGTGAGCAAACACCTGCACTGCGGGAGACTGTGTCCCATCTGAGCCTGCAGCCACAGAGAATGGGGTGGGATTTGCTGGCTGAAGGGTGCTTTAAGCAATGTGGCTGTAATATGCTACATGCTAGATTGTAGACATTCCTGGGGCAGCTTTCCAGTAAGTGAATAAACTTGGGGTGTGTGTATAAAACACCATACAACGTGGGCCCTGAGAGGCCTGGAGGTTGCATGGCATTGCCTTTGTGCGCATGTGGATCAATTCTTGCTCTACATTGGAGAAATTACCTCATAATATCATACCTCTCAAATGGACAAAGACTAATTTCTGATTGCATTGTCCCTTGATTGCCACCATAGGATGATGTAGCTGTGAAATACCATAAATATGAGTAGGGAGGCAATAAGAACATGAGACTGGGCTGTGTTACTGAGTAGGCTGCAGAGTCTCCGAGTTGGTCCATCCTGAGGTCCCAGTTGCAAAGGCAGAGTTGTAAGCGATTCACTGAGTATCTTAGAAGATGGATGATTCAAATTCAGGAATTGCTGAATAGCACTCAGACAAGCCATATCCTAATGCCTACCTAAACAGTTTCTGTCCCATGTACATATCAGCTCTATGTCCGGTCCTGTGTCATTTCAATGTTGCCTGGGAAAAAAAAAACCACACAGTGGGGAAATACAGCATTACAGACAACAAATACTCAAAAGATAAAGCGTAAACCCATCTCTAACAGCTAAGTACTCTCAGTCTCTGGGGAAAGATCACTTCCATGTAGATGTGGTTTCCTGGTGCAAGGCGATTCTCCAGACAAGAGTCAGTGGGGGTCTTTCTGTCGATACAATGACAATGCCTTCGTGTAATTGAGCACAGCTAATTAAAATCAAAAGTAAGACAATATTTTCCAAAGATGACTTCCTATTTTTCCCCCCGTAAAAGAGTTGTCTGACATTTAAAGAGTAGAGCTTTGTGTGGGCATGGGCACACACATAAATTAGTCTAGGGGTAGCTTGTGTCCCTGTCATAACTGCTATAGTTGCAGAGAGAAATAAGTCAACAGTAACAAGCAGCTCTGGAAACACATACAGTCAAATGTTGGGTTTAAAAGCAGAAAAACTTCACATGTACTGTTCTGCTCCTGACCTGTACTTTACACTGTACTGTTTTGTGTGTTGTTCTTTCTCTTCGCTGGAGCAGACAGAAACCAGATCTTAAAACATTCACAATGAATTTTCAAATCAATAACACGTGAGACTTTGTCTAAAAGGTAAAGTTGTTGTAAAAATCAATGTCAGAGAGAATACTTTGCCAATTCAATTATAGTTGTTCCTCTCAAACTGAGAAAAAAAAAAAAGAGAAAAGACGTGGGTTTATTTCAAGCTCAATAAATATTCCTTGGCCTAACATCCTGATTTTGTAAATATTCTCAGGGCTTCTTATGCCAGCTCCCCTCAAGGGGTCATAATTAACTCTAAATAGGGTTACCTTGTTTCAGAATCAGTCTAATGTCAAGCAGTGTTTCTGCCTGTGTCCACAATTTTAAAATAATGTTGTGTCCATTAGATGGCATGAAGGCTTCCCCAAAATGGGAACCATACGTCAAAATTTAAATATGAATAAGTGTGATTAGACATGGCAGCTGTCTAGAAAATATTCAGCTATTTCACTGAGTTTTGTGCAAAATATGAATGATTGTACCCATTCCAGTAAGTGCAGAACCAGAAAGGCTTCCACATTACCCTCTGCTTCTCAAGGCAAGTTTCATTTTAAGATTGAACCCAAGGAAAAAGGAAACAGCAAGATAAAAGTATAAACAGCTATGCTCCTGCTGGCTTAGCTGGAGACTTCAAGGAGTTAGTGAATCACTCACTCAAAGACATGCAGTATACAGCACCCAGCCAAACTGCTGAATCCAGGCCACTGTGGGAAGGGCCGAATGGCATGGCAAAATCCTTATACAGCTGTGGTATCACAGAGGTGCACGGGCCGTAAGATTTCCTCACTGCACATGATCTCTCTCTATTCCATACTACCTGGTATGCGCCAATCTCTTTCAAGCTGCACATGGAGTGAAAGTATTTTTTGGGCAATAATAATCTTTTTGGTCTGCATTTGTAGAGGATAGTTTTGAACTGTGATTCACATTGCTGGAAGCTGCTTCAATGCAGTAATACAGACAGAAATCATAAGAGCTCGAGTCTGGGCTTGCATTTCTGGCCTTGGCATGGACATGTCACCTCTGTGCCTTATGGACAGGAAATACCTGCACCTTTCTGTGGTGCTGAGCCTGGAAATCCTTTAACTGCAAAGGGGCAAGAGGCCCAAACGTAGCAGTAGATAACACTGTCACACACTAATGCACACACTAGGTGTACACTACATGCAGTTTAATCCCAGATCCTCCATTCTCTACTAGAACCGAGACATGGCAACATCCTTGTATCCAGGTGTAATGCTTGTCACATTCAGTTCTTGCCAACAGACTGTCAATAATCTTCCCATAGCAGAAAGAAAATGACTAGGAAGTAAATACCAACACCAGTAATTTAGGTGCAAAGCCAAACTCTGAATGACCCTGTCCTCTCTCATATGACAAGAAATCTCTTATAAATATACACCAAATACAAAATCAGTTACAGAAACACCCTGGAAATCTGTAGTTGGTTATCCTGAAACTAAACCACGCCAGGAATTTGGGTAAGTTTTTGCTTAAAGACTGTAATTATTGGCACTTGATCAGATACAGATAAGTTAGGTTTCCAGCTTGTAAAGAGAATAATGCAAAAGGAATTGGAATAGATTAATTTCACATGTTTCATTTCAGGACAGGTAGGTTTTTTTTAAGCACTAAAGAAACATTAATATATATCTGTGTAATAATAGCGCTGTAATTTATAAGAAAGTTTTAAAGCTCCCCGTCCATGAGTTTTTGCAATATTTAGAAGGTTTTTTTCAATATGGTATCAAGTGAGTAAGATTCAGAAGTTGTTGAGCATGCATTTATTACTGTTTCTGCCAAATACGTGATTACATTCCTTGGTTTGTCCCTCAACAGGAGAAGAATAGAGTTCAGAAGTGTATTTTGTAACTTTTTAAGACTCACATTTCTAATTATGTTTTCAATAAATGCTAGTGTAATACCAATCCCAAACGCAACCGGGGCTTGTCTGTGCCTCTCCATAGAGTGCTTGCACTAAAGTATTTACTGTCCTTACAGACAAAAGGATTAAGTGCAGAACCACTCCTTGCATTTCACAAGGTGAAGTGTGACAGGGAGATTCAATGTTTTATCCAAGATCCTGGGGGTACCTTTTGCAAAGGGTGGAATATAACCTTGGAATCCCTTCAGCCTTGATCCGCATCCTTAAACATGTAATCTGTTGCACAAGAATGGTATAGATGGGTCTCCTTGGAGGAGGAGTGATCGTTCTCTGCTGATGTTCCTTACAGGACAGCAGCTATCCTATCTCTGTACGGTTCCATGGCTGTCTTGCAGGTGATGTATAGGAAGTATGAAGCTGTTGGTCATTTTCCTGCTGTGGAAGAGGACAGCAACTATGAGCAAGATGTAGAAATCAGGAAGCGGATAATTGCATATCACCATGAAAAACAGCAGTTGAACACAGTGGTTTCCAGAGGACGGTATGAACGGCACAGGAGCATGTTTTGAAAGGATGTGGCTATTTGGAGTAATGTGATAGATTCTGAAGGAAAAACAGCTTTACTTTTTGGAACAGATGTCAAAAACCAGCTCAGGCAGTTACAATTGTTACTGGCACAGCTAATCACATAGGACTATGCATTTCTCCAGATCTTCAGCTCAGCCTAGACACCGTAGCAAAAACATTAGGGTAATGTTGGAGAATTAAACAACCTGCAAGGAATGGTCAGATATGTAAAGTTAGGGGCTTGCCAAGATAAGATATCAGGGAGGGGGGGGAGCAGAGGTGTGCTACAGCTGTTGGTGTTTCATAGGGGTGCATACCAAATCTCCTAACTTACAAGTGTATTGTGGAGGAGGTTGAGACCATCACAGCGAGTCTACTGCCTGGGGAAAAAAAAGTGGAAGATCCTGGAAACCAGAGTTTGCTGCAAAAGGAAAAACAGCATCTAAGATGCTAGAACCAACCCCTTTTTGATTGCTTCCTCCTGGAGGAATCACTCTGGGGAAATCTCTGTTCATTACCGATGCCTTACAGACTGCGTGCAAGTCAGCTTCCCTCCGGCACCTCATTTTCCCATGCTGAAACCACCACGTTAATACACTTCTCATTGGGATACTGAAGACAACTGATGTTGGTAGAAAACTTTGGAATCTGCAGAAGAACATTTCTAGGGAATGGGATTATATCACCAGGATTTACGATGAAAACCTCAGTAGGCAGAGCTCACTGCAGGACACAACCCTCAAAACATACCCGTCAAGCCTCCTTTTCTCCAAAGATCTCTGCTTCCACTGCAGAAGCAATAAAATACTTTAAAAATACTGCATGGCCAATAAATACGACCAATCGTCAAAGCACAGACCAACAGATCAGCTGGAAACACTCCAAAAAAATCACAGTGCTTTTAAGCTATTGTATTTTCTATTAAAAAGGTATCATATCTGGTTCTTTACCTAAAATGTTGCTAGACAAGAGGGAAGAGATGTTAAAACCCTTCCAGACATTAAAGTATTAGAACTTGCTGTAGTTTTATTAGAGAAGAAACGCACAATGGGGAGAGAATATCCTTGCAGTATCTTTTCACAAATTAACTGGCAGCCCTGAAAACCATTTCCTTCCAAAAGCCTGGACTGATGTTCCGTCGGATCTCATGAAAATAGCCATGAAGTCTGACTTACCAAGATGACTGCACTGGCTTTAAGCCTCAATGAATAATATAACCCTAAAAATAGTTTTAGAGTCTGTAAAATGAAAACAAAGCTTGATGTAAATACAGTTTTGCAAGTAAAAATGAAAATATTGAGCTCTTTATTAGGAAAACACAGATAATAGAGCAGCTTGGGAAAACTTGTTTGAACACAATGAACTTTGTGGATATCGGTATGAAAGGCAAGCTTTTTTAAGAATATAATCTCATTTTTACAGATTGTCAGAAAACTGAAAAGTGCCTTCCACAAGGTGACGGAAAAATCCTCGTGGGACCTGGCTGTGGATACCGGGATTGATCTGCTCTTGCAACTTGTTTTAACTGAACTGCTCCTGCATGGTGGTGATATTTCTCTCCTCAGATACCCCTGTGAGCCAGACTGTGCTGCCATTTCTGTTTTACAGATGGGGAACAAAGGCAGACAGGAGTAAAGGGCCAAATTTCTAACTGCACTTGTTTATGGAAATTAAAGGATTTGTTGAAACACAGCTCAAACATGCCTAGACAGGGCTTGATTTCCTTCCAGCTCACTCCAATGGGAGGCTCCCAAATAGTATAAAATACAACACCTGAATGTTACGACGAAAGGTTAGAACCATCTGTTGCAGAATCTGCTGGCTACTGTGATCCCAATGGCTTTCCTGTGCTCATCCTTGCTATGACCATCTGGAGATGTCAGCAAACCGTGTGGAATGGCTGCCATTCACTCTGGCCTCAAGACTGTGTATGATGCAGCTTTTAAAATGCAACCATAAGGATGCCATCAGCGTCTATTCCAGTCCATTCATACGTCAACAACCACACCACATGGGAAGGTGTCCTGAATGCCTAGCAAATGGTTTCCATGTACTTTTGGGGCGGAATCTAGCTTTTCGGGTTAGTCTCTGTGAATTCTGAAGATGATTTAATAGATCAGAACCTGCTCTAGGTGACCCTGCTCTGACAGGGGGGTTGGACTAGATGATCTCCAGAGGTCCCTTCCAACCCTACCATTCTGTGATTCTGTGGTCAGGGAGTTTCGCAAAGGAGATCTGCCTCTGCTCTCTATGGAGCTTGCTGAAACTTTAGACACTCCCAAGACAAACCCAGTATCAGTCTCCTGGTGGTAAAAAGTGCTTAGAGCCCTTAAGAGAGACTGTCCAGAGGTGCAATTACTCAAGGCAAATCTGGACTGTTTCTTAGTTGCACATTTCTCTCTTAGTTTATGTTTGAACACAGACTCGGGATAAGTCCAAGAGCTCCTTCAGTCATCCCATGCTGTAGTCTTAGGCACAAACTTAAGAGGTGCAGAGCATCCACACACTGGTTGTATTCCTGCATAGCAGATCCCTGAGTGAGACTGCAAGCTCCCAGCAGATAGGGGTTTGCGGGTGTACATTCAGCCAACAAAGTGAGCAGACTTTAAAAATACAGGCTTTCAAATATGATTAAAAGGCCAGGTAGCGTCTAAGCCAGAAGAGAATAATCTCTCTGTCTCTGTGAAGTCCCTTCCTTTCCAGCGGCTATACTGGCTGTTGCGGCCAAGCCGGAATGAAAGATGCTTTGCATGGCTTTCAGTATTTACTCTCACAGGAAGCGCAGTATCCTGTCTGGCTGTTGGTATGCTCACCACCTGACTCCAGCACACTCCAAACAGCGAAGTCTTTTTACCCAAATGGAATGTGCTGCAGTTCAAATACCGCGAATAAAATAAGCGAGAAGGGCCGCTCTATTAACTGGGAGGTCAGCGTACTATTTGCTTAAGAGTTAGCATTGAATTGGACTCTTTCTGTTGCAGCCGGGCAAAAAGGCATGCCACGGTATGTCTGTGCCCTTAGTGACTAACGCAACGGGGACTCCTAGAGACCTTGTAGTACTGCTGATCCTCCATGCTACAGCCTTCAGCCTTCAGCTGTTTGTGAGGGTGGCTAATAAAGAACGGAGCCAGGTCCAGACTGTCAAAGACAGTTAAGATCTGCCTTACTCTGTAAGGCAACAGATGATGAGCATGTCTCCAAAAATGGTCCTGCCAATTGACATTCCTCTGATTTTGTGGTGTAACATCATCAGCAACAAAGAGCGATTCCACCACCTTTGCATTTGGTACTGATGCATTTGGCAGTATACAGGGCCTGGGCCTGGGTTCACCATTCACAGTACCTTGATAGACCAGAAAAAATTCAGACAAGAGCCATGAGTGGAATTAAAAGGTTAGAAAATAGGTTTCAAGCAGAAACATCCAATACTACAATTTATTCGTCTTGTTATGGCGTGATCTTGCATTCTGTTGAAGCAGCAATATAGGGAACAAAACTGACCATAGGCTTTTCATTCTGGCAGACAAAAGGTATAATGAGATTTAGTGGCTGGGGGTTGAAGTGAGAATTTAGAGTAGCAGTAAAGTGAAAATTTCTAACAACTGGAACAATTTACTAAGGTAGCAATCAACTCTTCACTACTGGCAACCTCTGAAACAAGATTGGACTTCTTTCGCAACACATATTCAGTTCAAAAGACATTGATCTGGAATTGATTTTGATTACTACAGTCTGCATTATATGGAAGATGAGAACTGATGAACTCATGGATTCCCTCTTTATGTTTCTAGAATACTATGAATCTTCCTAGAAATGTGGGAAACCTCTGATTCCCCTTTTTGCAGATATTCACTGACTTTAAGATACTTGTTACTAGCTCTGCCCAACTGACCTGAAAGTTACTGCCTGATAACAAGCAATGCCTCCCAAGGAGGTGGCTCATTGCTGAACGCATGCAATTTTTTCCTCTTTAACTCAACTTGCATTTTTGGAGTTGAATAAACTTAGGGAAAGTTCACAGGGAACACATGATCTGTAATTTCATACAATAGCTTAGCTGTAAACCCTCTGTCTGTGTTGATTCAGAAACCAAGAAACCCCCAAGATACATTTCTTAAAAACCAATTAAAAAGTCCTCCAAACAGCACAGAAATGTACAATCTCAGGTTGCACATAACACAAAACGAACCCAGCATTTTATTTCCTAATAAACATAGCAATGTAAACACAACTACAGACATTGTTTTCTAATTATGAGAATGTACCATGGGATGTTTACAGACCCCAGTGGAAATGTATGGATGATTGGTTGCCTAGCAAATGAAGGAAACGGAAAGCCCTCTCAGGTAGGACATTCGTAATTAGGCTGGCAGAGGTAGAAATAAAAGCTCTAGGAGCAGACAGAGGGAACAATTCCACATTGACCCAGGGAATGCCAAGATAGTGCTAAGGGGAGGTACGTAGAGGTATGCCTTACCAATGCTTTTTATTTGAATATTAGCTTACCAGAACTCTCTGTGCGTGAACGGCTGAATTCGGACTGCCTGTAGGAAGGACTCAGTGGGAGTGCCCACACATGGAAGCTGCTGTGTGGCCTTGTCTCCATGGGACATGTTCTTGGTGTTTGATACTTGTCAGGGCCAAGGAACTTCTCTCCTTCAGGGCAGGATATTGCTGGGCAGCCACTGAATTTATGAGAGACCAGAGTCCAGTCTGCTCCACTGCAAGGCAGCAGCTCCTGTTTGTGCAAAAAATCAGCAAGTGAGGCTCATTTGACATGTGGAGGTAAGACCAAAGAGATATGCATGTGCCATAGCACCTACAAAACGTGTTCCTGATGGCTGAGTAGCAAATGCTTTGGCCAGCTGGATTTACAAGGCTGCACCATTCATGACTGTGGCCTGGGTCTCCGAGAGGAGAACCTCCTGGGGTCTCAGGCGCAGCTGTGTCTGAGAACTAGTTCATACCAGTCCTTCCACCCTGCCTTTGCTGCGAGCCATGGAAAGCAAGTTCCTACACTGCTGGCTTTTGTGTTTCAGTAAACAAAAGAATCTAAATGGACAATTTAATACTTACTGCCACTGGGGCTAGCTCCAAACTATAAACTTTGTAGTTTCAATTTTGTTGGTGTCACAAGGAAACCCTCCCCTTTTGCACGCAGCAAGCAGTTCTGCTTCCAAATTCTCACACCTTCATGCTGATGCTGGCCTCATCCTCTTGGAAAGGGGAAGTAACAAAGCCTGGTACAAAGAAACAACATGCTTGGTTTTGGGTTAAATGGTCAAATAGACATGGAAAAAGGTATCATGCACTTGCTTGTGAAAGAAACGGTTTTCTCAGGCATCATCCCCCATTGTGGTATTGGTTACCACGGAGCAAACTTTTTCCATCCTAAATACTACCCATAGTCACATCAGACAAAACTACTGCCAGACTGTGTTGTCTTCATACAACATTCCTTCTCCCTGGAAAAGCAGGAGGAAACCTGCCTGTACAGCAAGAGTCAATCATCATACAGCACCACTGCAAGCAGTTCCTGGCCTACTAGTTTCTCCTTCCATGCTCCTACAACTCAAGGGTTTCACCTCATACTACCTGGCTCTGGAAGGGGAGAGGAGTGTAAGGTTGCTTTGATTTGGCTTAACCGAGTACACGAATCCTGGATATAACTTGAAGAGAATTTGGTTTTAACCTGAAACCTTGAATTTCGTGTATGGGAAAAAGCCAAGTATTTTCAGGTTGTTTTTTTATGATGGGATGGTGGGAAGGTAGGTGCAATTAACTCCATAATAATCAGCCAGTTCTGCTCTTGGCCAAAAAATTTCAACACCCAGTAAACCGTGTTTGCACCACTTTTAATCCCTGTTTTGGAGATACTTCAGATAAGCAGTTTTCAACTCGCCTGAAGTTTATTTTCCACTGCAAAAGCAAGGCTTTAAATTGTGAACTTTAACCTGATGATACTATCTTTGTTACTCCTCATGGACCCTCAGCAATTGTACATCACCCTCTGTGCTTCTACAGAGCACAGGGATACAACCACTGCTCAGATAACTGGCTATATTTGTGTCACTTAATACCAGGATTTCTGCACAACTAGAAATTTTGCCTGCCTTTAACACACAGGAATACAAGGTGCGGTGGAGCAGGGGGAAGGGATGTCTGGAACAGCTCTAATCTGCAAAGATGGTTTCCAGCTGCATTTCACATATGATTTGGGGTTTGGATGAAGTTTTGACAGAATTTCTCCATGAATTATGCAAGAGGCTGCTGGAACGCTGCAAGTACACAGAGGCACAAAGAGACTTGTTCAGGCAGCCCTTAGACAACACACTGCCATCTGACACACGACCCAAATCAAAGCCCACTCCAAAAGGCAGACAGCCTTACACTGGGGAGGGAAAGTGAGCAATGGACCCCCAGTGCTGTGGGGTGCCGAGGTGGGGACATGCAGGCCGCCTGCCGTGAGCTGCTGCAATGCAGCACTAGATGGTGCTGTATTTTAGAAATAACTTTGCCTTGTGGGTCCCTTTGTATTGGATGCAGGCTCAAAGATGTGGCAAACACACACAGATGCTCTTTTTAAGACACGTTGCTGCTCTCTCCAAGGAAAGTATGGATTTTCTTTTCTGTCTGTTTATAAGCATTGGAGTTAGCATGATTTTTGACTTTGTAACTGGTGAGTTGCCAGTTAAACTCTCCAAGTGCTGCTGGTTTCTTTTGTGTGCGTGATGGGAACTTCAAGGCACTGTAGAGTGTCAGGGAACAATGCCGTGTCCGTGTTTACCCTTCTCTGACCTACCCTCTTCCTCCTGATTTAGGCTGGTGGCAGTCTCCAAAACCCCAGAAGCAAAACCGTACTCCCTCAACAGAGGCTCAGAGTGTCCAACTCTGCCAGCCGAGCTCTGTCCTGCATAGGAACACTGTCACTCTGAGAAAGTGGGTGGCACTGGGGACGTGGCTGGTGCCAGGAACATCTTTGATGGTGCTTTTAGAGCAGCATCCATCCTTGGATTGTCACACTGCCACAGGCTGCATAATGCGAGGTGCTGGCACCTCATACTTCCCTGCTGGAAGCAATATTACTTGCTGGGGTAGGGCTGTTCAGAGGTGACAGGGAGGTGGGAAGTCAGGGGCACCCAGGCAAATTGAAGGGAGAAACCTCTGAAATTAGTGGCCTAAAAAGTCACATGTGAAAGGAGGTGGGCTGCCTCCAGGGTTTACTCCTACTGCTGTTCCTAATTGCGCTTGTGCTGGGTCTGTTTGGTGCGTTTCTGAAGATGCTGGGCACAGATTCAAAGCTGGCCGATTATCCTCACTCTCAGCCACTCCAGAAGGCATACATAGCAGGTGCTCCGCAGTTGGCCGGATCCAGCCTAGGCTGCAATGGGCAAAGCCTCCCTAGAAGCTCTCCCTAGGGTAGGAAGGGCTCAGAGACACCTGCTTATTCCAGTCAGCCATCCAAGGAAGCAGACGTCCTCTCTTCCCTCCTAACTCCAGAGCTTGCTTTGATTCCAAGCACAAGCGAGTTTGGTTTCCTGGCCACAAACAAGGCAGTCTGAGCCAAGAAAGGGTAATTAATGTCAGAAAAGATCAGGGACGCAGTGCAGCAGAGCTCGCTTGGCAGGAATGCAAAGGAGGAAGGGGGAGATGTCTTTTAGAGAGTCTGCAAGAGGCCAAACCAGCCAAATGAGCTCTACAGTGGGCTGGGCCATGTTGTTTACCTAGCAGCCAGTCTCTTCAAGGAGTCATTCCACTTTCTCTATAGGGCATTAGCAGTCCAGACACAGCTTTTTGGAAGGGAAGGATGGGGCAAACATAGGTTTGCCTCTTCTTATAGGGGGAGGATGTGGATGAAAGGATGAGGTAGTTCTAGAGGGGAAATATGAACCTGTATAGAGGGCTGCGTAGGATGGAGGTTGACATAACCAGTGTGTCTGCAGGGATGCTCGACAGCTGAGTGAGAATAGGCCCATCTCTGGCTGCGTGCTGAGCAGCCTGTCCCCTCATACAGCATGGCAAGGCTTAGCTTGGCAGCAGAGGTGGCGTCTGGCTGCCAGAGCCTCAGAGGGGAGTTGGGAGCCAAGGAAGGGATCCAACAGGCTAATGCACTCATGCTCAGGGGGTTGGCTTTGCTAAGAGTCAGTGGTTGAACAGAGAAGGAAGGTTTGTGATCACATCTGCTTTGCAGTCTGCACAGATTCACCATTTTCAGGGGGCCTAAAAGGATGGGGTCTCCCACCTCAGGTAAAACCCAGCTACGGGATGTGCTGTGCTCCAACACCAAGGAAAGTTTGGTAGCTAAATGAAATTAAGCCAGTCCAGGATGTGCCTAGGAGCCCTCCAAGATGCATCCTAGTGCTGTGGGAATTAGCACTCCACAGCAAACTCCAGCAAGAGTTGCTTCCCCAGGTCCCTTGCACCATCTCTAATACGACAAAGGACGCCAGTCCCAAGGGCTATGTATAAATTGGAGCAGGGAAAAGCAGAAAGAAAGAGGAGGCTGTCTGCAGCAGACAGCAGGGCAACAGAATATGTCATATCATACCTGAGGATGCTATTTTGAGAGCTCAAGGCAGGTTGAAGGAAGTAGAGTTATTCAGCTCACTGGGGAAAGGCATTGGAAGGGGCTGGCACCTCTCCCAGACTGGAGTGAGAGGTGCTACAGGCAGCCCAGGAAAACCAAAACATGCCTTCCCTTTTGTAAGGAAAAGCAGCCAGACTGGGACTCAGCCTTGGCTCAGAGTCCACCTGCAAAGTATCTGCCACAGTCTGCTCTCACCACCGTGCGTCACGTGGGCAGGAGGACACTGTCGGTCAGAGCTTATGGCAACAGCACCATTTAAGAATTTTAAAACCTCTCCCTACCTGTTCACAACTAATTCTGACAGGTAATAGGAATCAGAGCACTACTGCTCTCCAGTCTTTGTCGTCCCCTTACTCATCTATCAAACAAGTAAACTGAGGTACACTGTGCCACAGTCTCTCTCATTCTTCATCCCAGGCTCACACCATTCTGCTTAGTTCACCCAGCTCTCAGAATTTTGTCAGGGCAAGTTTTGCCTCCTTAGAGTTACTTTGGCTGTATCAGGAATAATATTTTTACATGGGATTCACTGCATTTCAGCACAGTCTCTCTAGAAAACTGTCTATCTCTAATTATGGTTAATTCTGTGACAAGAAGAGCAGATTCATAAAAATTCTCAACAGCAAATCTGTCATGGGGAGGCACTAGGGGCCTCTTCCACTGCAGATTACTGCAGGGGGAAAATGTTTACGTTTGCTACTGAAAGCTTCAATGCTGGAGGAAACAACTCCTGATGCTAAACTGCACTAGCCCACAACTGTGAGAGAGACTGAATGAGGCTGGGACTGTCACACTGGGGTACCTGATGTCTTGCTGGATTATCCCGTTAGAAAGTCGAGCTAATACAGCCCACTGGCTGTCTGCACAGTGACTTTTAGATCTCATAGCAGGAGAGCTGCTGATGGCCAGGGGATACTTTTAAGCAGAACAGAGAAGTAAAAATCCTGTTTTCAATTAATTGCATCATCAGGGAACTGGAGGGCAATTTGGATTAAGCCATTGAGGCTCTTTCAATCAGTTCCCAGGGGAAGATTAGGCAGGAGTGGAGGATTCAGCCAGAAATGGCAAATAGGGGAGTGAGAGAAACCTGGAAAGGGTTATACTTCTGCCCTGCATAAAACTCCGGTTTCACACTCAGCTGGACCCCGCCACTGCCAGCAGTGGGGATGTTGGGGAGTTTGAGGCAGCTGATATGAAACCTGTTATGTACAGATGAGAGGGTTGTTGTAGAGTGATCTATTGCCTGCTGGGGCAGAGGCTTGTATGGCCCAAGATGACCTGTCTGGAGATCCCTCAGCAAAAGAAATAGAGCAGTGCCCTGCTACCCTCACATACCCAGTTTGCGTGTGGCCCAGTTTCTGACTACTCATAAAGTAGCCTCTGTTTTAGAGGATCCAGCTTCTCAGTCTCTCCATGGGCAAAGCCAGGATTTTTTTGGGTCCGCGCCTGATGCTGTCTATGGGATCTGCCTTTTTGCTCCTTCTTGAATTAGAAAGTATGCACTACTGGCAGCTAGAAGCACAGTCTCCTCTCCCCATATAATGCCAAAGACTCATTTATTCTCTTCAAGTTCAAATAAAGCTCTACTGTTTTGAAGTGTTAGAAAGGGCTGGCTTTTGTTCTATAACTACTGATCAGATGGGATTCCTTGAGCTGCCTCACAGCTCCAGGCCATCAGGGCACCACTCAGCTCCTCTGCACCTCACTGCAGGCCAACAGGAGCATCTTTCTCACTCCCACCCGTATGCCCAGATAACCAGACCAAGTGATTCTCTGGACCCCCTGTTGTAAATCAGCCTAGAAACTGGGGATGAGGTGAGTGTTTTTTTCTGTCCCCAGCTCAAGTATCCCCAGGTACAGCGTACATACCTGTCTCTGGATGTAATACAACGTTTTTTTCTGGCAGAAACGTGGAGGCTGGTGACTCAGGGGATGGTTCTAGAAGCCAGGCCTTAAAGCAGCCATCCTGTGCAGAGAAAACAAAGGCAGATGAACAGAGACCAAAAAATTAGTTAGTGGTATATAATTAAACAAGTGGCCCAGTCCAGACTATATCCAGAGCTATGGCTAAAAGCAAGTAGAACAAATCTGAGTTCAATTTACTAAAATAACAACCCCACAAAAGTAGCTGGAAATCCTGTATCTGGATTTTAGTTGTGTCATTTCTCTGCCTTTAAAAGTCAATGAATGCCGTATGTCCCTGATTTTACTTTCCAGCAAACAGGTATCTTGCCCACACCATCCCTCTTAAATTAAACAAAATTTGGTGTAAAGTTACTTTTGTAAACGTGAGAAGGGGCGCGGGGCAGGGATAAGAAAAACCCAAGAACTGCCAGCATCTATCAAGTGCAAAATGAGTCTGAAGGAAATGGGGGACATGCAGCTGTCATGGCAAACATCAACAGATTGAGGCCATGGCATGAAGCAGCATGGAGCTCTAATGAGCAGGAAGAGCAAAGCCAGAGCCACAATTTTATCCTGTGTTGATATTCCACAAGAAAAATGATCACAGAGAACATTTATTACCCCCCTAACAAGACCAAGGTTAATAACAAAGCTACGCATGTTATTTACTCCAATGTTTGCCTATTGTATAAGCAGAAGTGCCTGTTGCCTGGATCCTCGCTGCCTGCTGAGCTCCTTTCTCTCAGGCTGGCTGTGTACTAGGGAGGTAGGTCTGGAAGACCTCAGATCAGTGTACATGTGTGTGAGAAACATACAGATGCTGGGGGACGGTGTACATACATGGATTACACTGAGCACCAACTTAATTACAACAATATGGATAGACACGTTAAAGAAAACCCTGTCCATCATGTTGCTCTCTCCCTTTGTCCACAACCCCTGCACAGCTCATATACCCTGTGAAACATAGGTCTGTAATTTGCATAAGGGAGCTTAACCCAAATCGGGCTGACGTGCCCAGCCAGCTCAGGTTCATACTGGAGTGATTGTCTAGTATGTCCTCTTAAATTCCCCTAAGGATTAATGTCCACAGGGCCTTTTGCATAGAGGCTGAATCCCATCCATGTAAATAGTAAGCCTCAATAGAAGAATAACTGCTTATAGCACAGAGAAATAGAGCATGCTGGGAAGAATGAAGAAAGATGCAAGATGCACAAAGACAGGCAGAGAGGACAGGGAGTAACTGGGCTGGATAACCAGATTCCAGAACTGCAGGGGAGTGGTCGTCTGCCATCATCAGCTCAGTCAGAAGAAACACACACAAAGAAGCAGTTGCTGCTCCTATACATAGAGGTTTCCTGCCCCCAGCACTTGAAGCAGCAGCAGGTGCTCTTGTTATATGAGTTTCCCAGAGTGCTCTACCCCAGCACAAGGACCCTCACGGGAAGTGGGACCTGTTCAGCAGTCTGGCTGTAGAGAGCACTCTCTAATGGGTTGGTTGTTGCCTGCTTGCTCACACCACCTGCGACCTGTGACACATGGCCTGAACCACTTCAGTTTACGCCCTGCTAGAATAAGAGTGCTCCGAGTCATTTCTCTCCCATCCTTCTTCCATGTTTATGAGTTTCCATCAACTTTGGCTACCTCTCTGCTCCAAAGAAGAACAGTAGGGAGAAAGATGATCCTAATATGTAATTTTTATAAGATGTATGGCATCTGCTTTTATCGTATCTACTAGAATATGCCTTGGGGTCCAGGTGGGGAAACTGGCCCTGACACAGCAAAAGCAGTTCCAAAATATCCCCCAAACACAGCACAATAGAGAAGGAAGATACATCTTTATCTGTCATGCACTGTTTTACAGTTACACCCTGTGGGTGCACAAGATTAATTGTCTGGGTATGTTCGCCACATGTGAAAGCATCCCAGGAGCAGTCAAACAAAAAAATGAAACTATTGTATTTTTATGTCGATATAATTTTCTCCCTTTCCTTTTTACCTCTGAAAGACATTAAAAACCTGCAAGGAAACAGGGTGCAGGATACACAGGCAAAGTGACAGAGGAAACACGTGGGCCAACTAACAGGAGAGGCCTCAGCAAACAGGAAAGCAGGAGGGCCAGGTACCAGCAGAAAGCAGGGATAGGAAGGTGCAAGAGGATACGGCAGCCTCCTGAGGTGGCTTGGTGGGGAATATAGTGGCATATGCTCTCTTCCAGAGAGGAAGAAGCGACACTTGTGAGAAGCAGCAAAAAAGAGAAGGAGAATGGGAGAGCGTGTTTTGGAAGGACGAGGGGCTGAATAGTGCCTTCAGCAAACACAGCTGTGGGGCTGCTGTGGACAAGAGGCTGAGAGTTTCGTAGGAAATGTTAAGCCCTTTCAGCACTGCTGAAATGCATAGAAAGGGGAGAAAAAAGCCAAGTAAGCGTCTTACTCCACTCCATTGGTCCTGGCAGCAATCTGCACAGCCCTGCCTGCTCCTCCACTGTGGTAAAAGCTTTCTGCTTCCTCTTACCTGGCTGGTGGCACTGGCTGAGCTGGGAGACTCGCAGTCTGGGAAGGATTTGGGTCCAGATACTGACAGGTTAGCGTACCAGGGTGCTGCAGGGTCCAGCTCCAGCAGGCAAGTCCACACTATGAAAACAAAGCCAAATCTCCCTGAGCTGTTGATAAGAGAAAAGAGCTGGAAGGAAGGGAATTTCTTCAGCTTGAAAACAAAGTGTCTAAGCAATTTCATCATGCTGTTTCAGGTCATGCTGCTGCCATGTGGTATCAGGCAACATACCTTGCAACACTGCTGATGCAATGCAGGAGGAAATGAATTTCTGATATGCCAACTACCCACCAAAGGCTTGGAGCATTGAACAGTCTGTCAGTAGCCACTTCACATGGAGAAATGTTTGCATGGCCCTTGTATTGGTTTAGTTCCTGAACTTCTACTGAACCACACAGTTAATGTGTTTCCAATATTGGAGCTGCCAGGAAAAGGTGGACGGGTAATGCCACACAGACCCAACTAGCGCTTGCCTGCCCTTGTTATCAGTTGGCTCAGGTTTCGGTGTTAACTCTGTGCCTGAAGAAAGCTGTATGCAATATAGCAGGGGTAACATCTGGCTGGGAGGTCTTTGGAACAAATACATTCATCTCGTCCTTCAATACTGCTGTTGTACTGGTGTGTCTAGCTGCTATTGCATACAACAAGACAGATTCCCAGACCTGTCAGAGCCCTGAATTCTGTTCCTTTAATTCCAGGCTTCAAGCATGACTCTGAGCCTGCTCAGGCAATGTGTAATCCCCATCCAATAAACCCCACAGTATTTCAAGGTACAGCTGCTGCTATGTAGTATGTGTAGTGATGACTTACGTTTACAGATAAAACTGTTCTTGTAGCGATGAAGTTAAAGTCTGTAAACCTCGTTGCACAGCACAGATCTACTCTTTCCCTTCTCTCAAACAGTGGCTGGTAGAAATGCTTCAGTTCTTATCTCCTCCAACGGAGTTTATCAACTCACAGTGCACCTGAACTTCCATAGAAAAAGAGATGTTTTAGTCTCTGTAGCCACATCAGAACCTTCACCCACAGCATCCCTGTCCAGGCAGAAGATCCACAGGAAAAATACTGGCAACATGTGTTGCTGCTTGGCAGAAATAAGGTAGAATCACTCCTGTTCTCAGGCTTTAAAAGCAAAACCTCCCCATTCGCAGAAACTAAAGAGGTACAACTGATCTTTCATGTAGTCCTCCCCCTCAAGTTTCTCCCAGGTCACCACTACAAGGCAAAAGCAAATGAGAGACGCTTGTTTCCTCCCCAAGGAGTGAAAAACCAGACAGAAAGAATTTGTTAAATACTACATTAAAGAGCCAGTTCTGTTCCTTACTGACCCATGTGTAACTCTCTTACAGGTAGCTGGGACACATGCATGAAAGTGAAGAAAGAATTTGGCATTCAGGCTTTGAAAAACATCTGAGAAAGCTCCACCCTACTAGCATTATTTTTTAAAATCCACCGTGTTTTCCCTGGGGCAGTAAATTACATTATCTTAATTTAACAGATGGAGGGACGGGAGCACTCAGCCCCAAGGTAACCCCACTTCAGCGGTGGAGCTGGCGAAAGATCTGCATCCCCCACCATTCAGAAAAGTTTTCATTGCCAAACTGTTTTGCTTCAGCCCAAGCCTGATGTGCTGAATGCTTTCTCTACTGTCCCTTAGCTCTTTTTATTTCGTTTTTCTTCTCCAGCTAGCAGAACTGTGAGTGTACCAGCCACAGCATCTCTATTTCAAATGGTTTGGCTCTTTTTTCCACAACATTATTTCCTGACTCTTTTTCCAATCTGCAGCTTGCTAAACAGAGGATTAGGATAAACTGAATCAGGCAGAAAAAAGTTTTCTCCAGGCTGGCCTGCAAATACTACCTTTTCCCTCTAAGCTCAGGTACCCAGCAGCTCCCTGGTCCTGCCTTGAACTGGATACACAGAAACCTCCTTAAATTATGTGCATGTGCGCAAAGGGATTGTTTTGAAATCAAACCTTCTGAAGTGTGCCTTGAGCCCAGCTCAACTTTGGACACACTGTCGAAATTTGGATTTAATTAATTCCACTTGAGTTTTGAAATGGTGCGATACATTTTTCAGAGGTTCCCCCNNNNTTCCTGGATCAGAGCCTCAACCACATTCATGGAAACACTGAAGGGAAAAAAATCCCTAGCAATAATTCACCAAGTGGGAACTGAAAACATTTGCTGAAGAAGAAGGAACCTCTTGGTCTTTGGATGCTGGGACTAATTTAACCTCTCCTCCCAATTCCCTGAGGCTCAAACGGCCCTTTTTCCGGCAGAGCTGTGGTTATTTGAGCAAGCTGCCCTGGGGACAAGTGCATGTTACTTGTAGGATTTGGGCTGGAAAGATCAAGCACATGGATTTGTAGGCAAGAAGGGGTTCGTGTTTTAATAACTGCCAACAGCCCCACGAAGAGCTCAAGCTTGCAGGATGAAAAGTTCTCCGTGGCAGAATTCAACTCAAATATCCTGGAAGCGTGCAGAGAACTGCAGACATCTCTGTCAGCATCATCTCTTTCAACAGTACATCTTGCATGCAACAAATGTACCAATCCACGATCCATACAACCTCCATTTTGCGCTTCTCTCCTACACTACTGTTGTTTTGGAGGTATTTCCCATCGTATCATGTACCTAATCAATGAAGTTAATATTGCTTAATAAGCAGTAAGTCATCTGCCCTTGCATGTGCCATTTGCAGCTGTGCAAACAGTACCATGAAACACGGTACTAGAGTACTGCTGCCTCCAGAGATATTGCAGGAGATTTCCAGGGCAGTGAGGTGCCTGAATCTTCGAGAAGAGATGCCAAGACGAAATGCAAACAAGGATGCTGCCATGGTGTCCCCCCAAGCTCCCACAGGTGCAGTGACTCTTTAAGACCTATCTTGATTGTGATGAAAATCTTATGCTGGGGCACTGGAGAGTTCTAGTGTTACCCTTCAACTTCTCTCTTCTCCTTAAAAGAAGGTGTCGAGTTTTCTGGAAATTACTTTCTTCCGCTGCCTCCCAGAACAGAATCCCAGCAGCATCACGGGAGCCTGGAAGGAGGCTCAAGAAGGCAGATGATCTCATCAGGGAATTTGGCAAAAAAAAAAATCTGTGTCATTCTGTACTTCTCTGCTCCTAGCGAGTTGAATCCTCTCAAAGCATCCAATGACCTATGGCCATTGTGGATGGCAGAGAGTCCCTCTTCACTTAGCTTCAGCTGTAATAGCCCATCTCTCTGCTGGGGCAATGGAGGTTCTCCTTATTCCCAGGCAGCGGCCAGATACATCCTTTAGGGCTACAAGAGTAAATGGTTCCAGTTCCTAATGTTCAGCTATGCCAGTAACACACAGCAACCACTGCCCAAATTCTCCCTGACCAAACGTCAGACACGCTCATAACCTGAACTTCCTAGACTATTCTCATGTTGTTGACCAAAAATCAAAATCCAACCCTATTTACAGACAGAGTGGGGGACCTTGTATGTACAAATGTGGCACAAACTGGGTGTTGATCAGCAATGAGCTTGTTTGCAAATGGTCTGCAGGGTGAAAATGGGTGACCAAAACTTAACTGAACTAGGAGTTAGATTCTGAATATTAGCTTGACTACTATGAGAGCAGATTTTGACTTAATTGCTCCCTTTTTAAAAAGCACTCACAGCAGCAGCAAGCGTTAATGCCTGGTCACCACCGAGCCTCCATTATTTAAGCTGCTAGCAGGTAAAAGAACTGCCAACCTGCATGGAAAAAACCATCCATCTATTTCCCATCTGTCGTGTTTTCTCAAATCCATTCCACATAAATCTAGAATACACACGAGACAAAGTATATAACATTGGCCTCAATTCCTCTTCAAAAATATACAGCATGACCAAAGACAAACCACAATCCCACAACTAAGCATACATTTCAAGACAGATGCACTATAGAACTATACTGCTAAGAAGAAATAATTTCACCAGTTTTGTACTTCTGTGTTTAGCGATTGCTAACAGGGTCTCACTCCAAGATACTCATCGCCTTTAATGACTGCTGACCCTAAAGCAAACCAACAAAGACTGGTTTGGATCCAAATTTACTGGTCTGCAGACCGATAGCGTCCAGTCTACAGACTATGGTGTCTGTAGATTTTAGCCCTCTGAGTGCCACTTGGTGATGCAGAAAGGAGACAGCAGTGGAATCTGACACCTCTCTTCAATGGCCACTGGCTCCCTCCAACCACTGCTAACCCAGGCACGGGGTAATGGAGAGGGGTCCTTCTTCCTCAGCAATTGAACCCAACAGTTTAAGATGAAGAGTTGCTTTAATTTCTGTGAATTACTAGGGATGGGTAGAAACTTTAACAAAACATTTTGCCATCAGTAAAATGCTTGTTCATTGACAGAGAAAATATTTAAGTGAAAATCAGCACCTTGAAATGTAAGTGGAGTACAAATTACCTTCCTTTTGATAACTGGAAATAGAAAAGATCCATTTTGGTTTGAACTAACTTTAACTCAACAGTTAAAAAACAAAGTGAAAAAAAATTAAAATGGAAATGATTTGAAGCTTTTACTTGAACCAAGATGCCTCTTAAATGTCTTGGCATGAACAATGAATTTCCCAAATCTCTTTACACTGTTTATTTCTAAATACCGGATGTCTGGTTTGCTCAGTGTGTGTGTGTGTGTATAAAGTATTTGCCTGGCTTGTCTGCCCTAGTGTCACAATCATAGCACAGACTTCAAGAACTCCTGTCACAGGGAGAAAACACAGCAGAGAAACAAAGGGCAGGATAGAGCAGAGATTATGTTTGGAACTGCTTTTCCAGTAATATAGACTAGGGTTCCCCCCAAGGCAATTCTGGGGAGTCTGTCACTTGCTATGGTGGTGTCACCTGGCACAGAGTGGCAAAATCAGCATGGGGCATACAAGTGAAGGTTCAGTTTTGCTTCTTGGAGAAGTCAATGTTTTTGCATACATCCAGCTGGGTTTCTTCAGAAACTGTTCCTGTATTTCTGGGGAGAGACTTTGTAATTCAGAATCACAGAATCACGGAATTTCAGAGTCGGAAGGGACCTCCAGAGATCATCTAGTCCAACTCCCCTGCCAAAGCAGGATTGCCTAGAGCACATTACTCAGGACTGCATCCAGACGGGTCTTGAAAGTCTCCAGAGAAGGGGACTGCACACCCTCCCTGGGCAGCCTGTTCCAGCGCTCTGCCACCCTCACCGTAAAGAAGTTTTTTCTCACATTTGATCGAAACTTCCTATGTCCCAGCTTGTGCCCGTTATCCCTCGTCCTGTTACTGGGAACCACTGAAAAGAGCCTGGCTCCATCCTCCCTAAACCCACCCTTTAGATACTTGTAAGCATTAATAAGGTCTCCTCTCAGCCTTCTCTTCTCCAGGCTAAAGAGCCCCAGCTCTCTCAGCCTTTCCTCGTAAGGGGGATGCTCCAATCCCTCAATCATCTTTGTTGCCCTCCACTGGACTCTCTCCAGTAGTTCCCTGTCTCTCTTGAACTGGGGAGCCCAGAACTGGACACCCTATTCCAGTTGTGGCCTCACCAGTGCAGAGTAGAGGGGGAGAATGACCTCCCTTGACCTGCTGGCCGCACTCTTCCCTATGCAGCCCAGAATTCCGTTGGCCTTCTTGGCGACAAGGGCACATTGCTTGCTCATGGATAATTTGCTATCTACCAAGACCCCCAGATCCTTTTCTTCAAAATAAAAGCTTACTTTCTGCGTGTAAGCCCTGTGGGACAAGACACTGATTTCTCACAAAGGGTTTGCCCAGCACTCTCCTTAGCAGGGCAAGGCTTGTAATAGCTAACACTGTGTGGCGTCACGAGGCATGTTATTCCATCTTGGTCCTTCCGGCACCCTCACTGAAGAATCTATGCTAATTACTGGTAATCAATTCCAGACTGCGTTTACAAGGATCTAATTTTCAGCTTGATAGCAAAAACACAGCACCTAAGCTCAGCTAAAGAAAGATGCCATCAAAAAGGCAAGAGTTGGCTGGGCAGGGACCACCATGCCTTTGTCTCCTTTCACATTTAAGAGAAAAGCAGTGTTCTCGCTGTTGGGCTGCTGCCAGAGCTATTTCTATCAAGTGAACCTACCGTGGACAGCAGACCTGTGCAGTCAAGAATTTAACAAGCCAAAACGTCTCCCATGATATTTGGGCTACTAAAGACACAGAGCCCAGCACAGCGGGTTTCCTCCAGCGGCTAAGCTGTCAGCCATGGATTCCCCTTGCTGTCTGCGCATACATGCTGGGAGCACAAAGGGCCAGGCATGCTCTTGGACTTAACAAGACACAGAAAGACCAAGCCAGCATGACACCAACAAGAATGTAATTAGAGGTGGATTATAAATCTCTGGCTAGGTACCTGGAAACACTTGCATTGTGAGAGAAAGCAACAGCCTTGCTGGTGGCATTTGGGCTTAATTTAGGTCACGCTTACAGACAGGGTGCTCTGAGCTGGCAGGGGTCAGATGGCAAATCAAAAACAGGCTCCTCTTTGTCTTGACTCCTGCTTCTAGCCTCACCTTTCCAGCCCCGCAGCCAGACAGAAGCAAGCAGTGTTCTCCCCTGGCCAGCTGGTGAGCAGCAAGTGTGCAATTCGTGGTTACTCTGCTTGCACTAAATCTGTCCATGGAACAGGAAAAAAGACAACATAGTTGGGTTCTTTTGCTATAAAAAGAATTTTTAAATCAAAAAAGCAGAGGAGATCTCCAAGCCCAGCAAGGGGAATGTGCAGGTCAGTTGCTGTGTGGGGAATCTGAGTTGAAGGCACAGGCCCTGCATACCCTTATGTTCAGAGAACCCAGAGACAGACTTTTGAAGAGATCTCAGTGCAGCTCTGCACCTCCAGCTCCCGGCCCAGAATGTTTCTTGTCAGACCGTAACACCCCAGTAACACCCTGGGTAACACCCCAGAGCATGGCAAATCCAAGACATTTACTGGCTCTCAGGCACATGCCAGCGAGCAGGAACTAGCAGTGAATCACTTTGAATTTAGAAACTCTCTGCTAGTCCCAGAACCGCACTGTGCCAGTTGTATCTACAGCCAACAAGGGGCAGGCGTATGCACCTGAGCAGTCTCCCAGCCTTGACACAGAGAGGAAGGAGCCATGACTCACCCAAAACTGGAGAGCACATACCCAGCAAAGCAGGTGAGAGACTCCAGACCCCTGCATCCCACCACCGGAGCCTGCTGTCTCTCCTAAAGTATTTCAGGACTGTTCTTCATCCTTGCTTGCATAGGATTGAGAAGCACCCTCTGACCAATCCAGAAGGCAACGCTGTGAACAGAGTGTGGAAAGGACATTAACAGGAACATTAATAAATGAACTGACTTTTCAAAGGGCTGGATAGTGTTTGAAGTGTTAATGGCTGAAGGCTACTGTATGATTTAAAAGCTAGCGGGTGTGGACACTGGCTGGCTTTGTTTGAGGTCGCTTGCATTTCAGGCCTGTCAGCTCTCATTCATCTCCAGAGAGGCATATTTAGCTGTTACTTGAACTGAACCTTGACTGACACTTCATGCTGATTTTCTCAGGAGTTTGGTGGCTGGTCAGTAAGTCATGGCAGGAAAGTAACACAAAAATAGCTGCAAAGGTTGGGATCTGATCTAAAATCCCTCTGAGTCCCTGCAAAACGTTCCTCTGATATCAGTAGGCTTTGGATGGGGGCCATCACAAACAAGGCACGTGCTACAGTACATCACAGTTATTTCTATCCAGGAGAGCAAAACAGGTTTCTGAGGGAAAACTAGCAGCTAGAGAAGGAAGTGAGGGTCCGGTCCCCTGGGTTTTACCCCTAGCAATAGCTTGTGCCCCAGTGAGTGCTTTCCTGAGGAACCCTGCCCAATCTGTTGGTAGAAGGATCCTTAAAACAATTAGTTTTACTAGTAAAGCTTCAGACTTGTCCCAGCCCCTTTCTCTGCTATCAGGCCACAGTGAAGCACTGGTACTCAGACCAAATACACATGATCGGTCTACTAGTCAGAGCTGCTCTGTCGCTGGCAGTCACAACTTTGCTGCAGAGCCCCATGGAGGCCATTTGATGTCTGCACGTTCACAGTTCCCTAAATAAATCACTGGTGCCAGGGGGCACATCTGCTCTATATACACTCACCAGCAGACAGGTGCATTTTGGTACTGTCTGAATAATCCAAAGACTCGTTTTTGCTTACTTTTTGGTGTTTTCTTCCTACAGGTCCATTCTCTGTGTTTGCTTGAAAGACATCAGGGCAGCGTGTGGAGGTGCAGAACCTCTGAGTGTGAGGGGAAGATAAAGACAACCTTTGGAGCAGTACAGCACCAGGGAGAGAATAAGAGGAACAATACACACTACATTGTGGGGTGAGCCTCTTCGTGTGTGGTCGCCCATTTGTTGCTTATTCCTTCTGAAATTCAAAACAGACCTGTTATCTTGCAGGGTGGCTGCCCACACAAGTATGTCTGTCCCCTTCTTTCCATGTGGCTGTGTACTTCACCAGAGCCATGCTGGCCAGGGAAGGACAACGGTCCCAGCTTTGCTATTGGAAGTTAACTCCCGGCCCCTTGGGCTCTGCCAATATGCCTGGAGATTTTTAAGTGCATAGGGCAATGGGGCTCCAGTTTCCCCTACCAGTTTGCAGATATCCTACCACCTGTAGGAGGTGGCAGGCATTTTACTTCTTCACATCGCATTATTCTGACTAGGGCTGTAAACTACAACAAGCAGCACATCAGAAAGCAGGCAGCCCCGGTTTTCCTCCAGCAAAGCAAGGCAAAGAAAAGTTAATCAACTCTGCTCTTTGAAGCTCAGGATAACTTCTGAAGAACAGAGCAGCTCAAAATACAAAAAACTTTGATCAGAGCCCCATCCTTGGAACCCTTGAGAGACAGGAGACTATGACTACAACTAAAGCTGTCCTGGGTCAGAGTGGGTCAAGCCCAGCCATCTCAAAGCTCTTCCCCTGCCAGAGTGCAGTTTCAGATGCTTAAGGAAGGCCTTACTAGAGGGATCTGTGTGTCCTTTCAGCAGTAACAGTTGGGGATCAAAGCTCTTTGTGCACACAGGCTGCAGGAGAGGATTTGTGTCTTAGTGCTGTTCTCACAGCTCCATTCTCCATGGCTCCGTACTCAGCCAACTTGAAAAAGATGCTTCCTAAACCCAGTTACATCAGCAATCATGTGCCACAGCCAATTATTTCTTTCTCAAGTGGTGCCTAATTATGGGCAGTCACTTACTTAGCGCACAAGCCTTCCTGCTTGGCAAGGTAGGAGGCATACCTTGCCTCAGTGCTTTCTATGCCCAAGCAGGGTGGGTCACAGACAAGAGATTACACTGGAGTCACAAGGGGATAGTACAAGTCGTCAGGCAGGAGCCCAGCACACAAGCACATAATCCACCAAATATGGTCAATAGTGAGACCAACAGCATGTGTGATGGCTCTCGAAGAAACCTGGTTTAATCTGTATGGGGCCACGACAATGCTGAGGCCGCATTCTAGTGTGCTATGCTGGATTTAAAGGGATTTAAAATAGCCCTCTGTCCTTCCATTTATTGCTGTCTAGGAAGATGTGGCACAACAACTCCACAGGTAGGACTTCACCTGGGCAGTCCAACTTACACCTCCAGTTAGTTGATTTGAGACTAACCTGGAACAGACCTCCCCCTAGATCAGACTGGGTTAGGGAATGACCACATAGGTCATACTGGTCAGGCCAGTAGGTGGGAGATAGCTGGGAATCCCCTCATTTCATTTAGCATGGATAATGACAGCCTGACTATAGCCTTGGATCTTCTAATAGAGAAAACTCCAGACAGTTTGTGAAAAATAGACTCGTGACAGTAAATACCAGATAGTTTTTGGAAAGATGACACACTTGGGAGAAAGACCCACTGATTAGTTATGAACAGAATACAACGATACACCCTTCCTGCCTGCAGCCACTCAGACCCTGTGGCAGCAGGCATGTTTTCAGTAAATGCAGTTTAAAGTATAATTTTAAGTTATTTAAAAGCTGACAAGCCTCAGTTTTTATCTGCCAGCAATTTTTTAATAAAAAATTCAAAATAATCCTGAATTTATTCACTCAATAATTATCAGTCTGCAGATCACTTACAAGCAATTGCATTGGTTTGGGGTATTCAAGTCCCAGGTGCTTTGTTGTGGGTACATAAAGGACATCAGTTAGGGTTCTGAGAGAAAATTCATGCTGTGAGGACTTGCAAGCCCACTCTAAAATATACAGAAAAGGTATTATTTTAGCCAATCTAGAAATGCACTAAAAGTACACGAGTAATCCAGTTACAAGAAGGAACAGGGCAGATGCCAAGCCTGTCAGGGGAACAGGAGGAAGGCAGAGATAAATGCAACTTATGTGCTTTAAAAATAAATCAATACATAAAAACCTTGTTTGACTGCTTTTCCCCATAACCTGCTAAAATATGCAATTAGCTCATTTACAAATCAAGCACTGATGGCTTGCAGGCAAATTGCTCCTTGTTTGCTTCCCTTCAGTTCCGAAGGTTGAAGTTAATGGAAAAATTACTAAGAAGTTTCAAGTTTGCTGTGTCTTCCAAAGTTACGTGAATTTCAGTAAAACCGAAATGTTTTCTGAGAAGTTCTCAATCCCCTCCAGCCCCTGTCTGCTCCCCACACTTCCTAAACAAATCTGTGAAAAAGGATATTCGTGGTAAAATTTCCATTTGGATAAAGAACATTCCATTAAGGAACAGAACGAGACACTGAATAAAAAGTTCAGACCAACTCTAGTCGAAACACTGGCTAGATATATTCTCACAAATTGCTTTTCTTCATCTACTTACTTATTATTTTTCTGCATTTTTAAATGGAAAAAGATATTCTGATAAAAAGTACTTGGAGGGTCCCAGCTTGAACCATAGAAAGGTTTTATAGCTCCTGGGTGCTTAGCAGATTTGGGCTCTGTTTGTTTTAAATATGCACTACATTTATTCCAAATAAACTCCATAAATCAATCTGTGTAATAGAAACCAGAAAAGTTTATGCAAAACAAATATAGAAAGTAATAAATACTGTGTTTAAGATGTCATTTTTGTGGCTGATATATTTCTATGGTATGTTTTTACTGTTCGTGGGATAAATTTTTCAGAAACGTTAAAATCTTTCCTCCCCTCCATTCTGCATAGGTTTATCCCAAAGAAATAATGAAGCTAGCTCTATAAACCAGCATTTATTAAATCCAAATGGGCACTTCATCTTACAGTAGCTTTCAATATAATCTATTTGATCTTTCAAAGTAGCTGGAAAATGATTTCAGGGGGAACTTTCACAGAACAAATTAACTTGAAAGAAGAGAACATTTTATACCCCAAAGAGGGAGGAAAGCAATTTCCTCAGTTTTTCTCTTTTTGGATTCCCCTTAGCCCAACTGCAGATATGCATATTTGAAGTGGCTCGCTCTGTGGCTGCTATTGCATGATCTTAGCCATGATGCCAGAAGCTCATGGAAAGCAGGGTCACAGACTTATGGGCCCATAAGGTTGCAACCGCGGCAAGTTCATCTTTGGCAAAACTCCAGATTACAGAGGCGATGGAAAGAAGCAGACTCATGGAAACTAAAAACGGTTTGTTCAAGCTGCAATTAAAAATCTACCTCTTAAAAGTTACCCTTCTGTATTTTTGGAGGGACTTTATTTCCTGTCTGCCACAGCTCTTCAGACTACTTGTTAAATAAGTAGATAAAATTAGTACTGGGGCCATAACCTCGTCGACGGACCCAGGCACCCGCCAATTTTAAGAATCCAAAGGTTCAGGCATTAAAGGGACACAGTGTGAGGTTGAAGCCGCAGGGCAGAGCGGGTGCCAGCTGTTGGGATGTTCCACCAAGCACTAAATCCATCAGTTGGGGAACATCATGTTCCCATTCTCTCTCCAACAGCCCACTGTTTCCCTTTGGATTCATTCAACTCCTGCATGCATTAAAAAGCCTTTCTGAGCAAGTTTCTCAAATAACCAGCAGGACATTAGGAATCTCCATCCAGTCTGAAAGCTCTGTACGAATAGTCTTCATCAGTTCAATTTATAAATGCTAATTTTCTGTCTCCATGCATCTGAAGGCTGCAGGAACCAAGCAGAGAATGGAGTTGAGAAGCACTAGGCATTTTGCTATATGGAGGTGGGACAGAGCCAAAAGAAGATAAGACAGAAGTTTTCTCTGTTTGAATGCCAGAGGATTCAGGAGCAGCCTGGCTGAAGCATTTTATTCTAGGCCTGGATTGCGCCATTCCCGACAGCACACTGAACTGAAGGTTTCTATCTCCAATGTCTGCTGCTCTACATTCCCTTGAAGGTTAACAAGTTTACCTAAGGAATGCTGGCTTTGCTTTCCCAAGACGTATAAACTCTCAGGAGGAAAAACATAAGATTTTGAAAGGCTTTAGAAAAAGAGGATTTCCTTATCGTGTTCTTTCAGAAACTGGATATTTTTGTTTCATCCTTTTGGTGAGATTATGAATGGTACATGCTTAAAGCTTTCCTGTAAGTTGGTTTCTTCTATTGGACTGAATTACTGTTAAAGGCATACAGTAGCAGGACTTACAATGCAGGTTCTAAACCAGTATCTACCAGGTTTTTTTCCATAGCTGTACAGTGTAGTAGGGAAGGGCTGAGGAACACTTTGTCCTTATTTTAGATGTGAGGAACCTGTGAGGACACATATGTGATTTGGACAACATCAGAAAATAGCCAATGGCATGTCCCAGAAGCCTCATTTTGGTACCCAAACAATAAATACCTATCCCACTTTGCTAATGATAGGGGTAACTTTGAGATCTCTGCCCTTTCAGTGTTGTCTCTGCAAGCAAGCCTTTCTCTGCTCCTGATGCAAGCTTTATACACCACTTAGAAATACAGAAACCCTTCTGGCAGATCCACATGCTGAAGACATCGCCAGCACCCTAGCACAAATGTAGGATCTGCCAAGAACGCAAACTTTATAACCTCTCGCTGGAGACCTACTTCCTCCAGCACCCAAAAACCTATCCAGAGCCAACAACAACCAAACTCCAGACTGGGGCTACTCACTGGCTCAGGGCTGTGAGAAGCCTCAGTTCACCTTTAACCACCTTTCTCAGCACAAGCAATCTTTGTCCGAGCTAAGAGCCATGGCCTGGCATTTCCCTCTGGGCCCATTACAAAGCTTTCCTGTGCTCTCTGCAACCTTCTAAGAGAGACAAAATCATCCGCTGCTCCACGTTTAGCACAGGCAGGTGGTTTTACCACGTGCAGCTCAGTGGATGCTGCGTTCCACCCCAGCTGGATTTCACTCATTTAAATGGGAGTGGGAGATAGAGACTATGGAAGGAAGCAATCCTTTTATGATGTGTGTTATGAAGGGGTGTTGTGAAGCCTAATCACATTTGAGAGTCTCTTGTTCTCCTCTCAAAATTAAAAAATAATTCCCCCCTTATTTGGAGATCTTTGACTAGTCTTTCCTAGGGGAAGCAGGAGGAGGTTGCAGAATTAGCAAGGATCCAAGAAGACCCATTCCAGAAGAAGGGACCCACTGAACAGGCTGCAGGCCATGTTATTAAGTTATAAAACTAGATGGCTGTAGCAGTCATGGCTCTTCAGGACATCAGACATCCCTGCCCCAGTCAGGGAGGTGCAGTCACGCTAGAACAGGTGCTATGGGCATTTTCAAAGGGAGCTGTGCAGTGACAGGCTCCCAAAGCTTTTGCTACAGCCAACTTTGAGAAAGGCTGTTGACAAGGAAGAGAACTAATAATAAATGGGTAACTCCCATGACAAGGCAGAAAACTATTTATAGCAACCTTGAACTCCACTGCTGGCTAAACCTACTGTGTTACTCTGCAGATGAAGAAAAACAAAACAAGACATCATACCTCTTCAGGTGGCTGGATAAAGCAAGCAGAGCAGAAAGCATCCACAGGGAGCCTGACAGTTCTCTACGTTGACCCAGGAAAGGGACAGTACAGCATCAAACCCGGCAGAGCTTGGGGAAAGTCTCCCCTAAGAGCATCTCTAAACATTTGCCCTTTCCCATTCCAATGAGGAAAAACAAGTCAAAAAAAGGCCTTCGAAGAATCTTAGGTGGATCAGAACTCCCTCAAAATGTCTGTATGTAGGCCAAGGTTTTGCAGAAAAGGCTGATGATGTTTTGGGATGGGAACGCAGAGAGGTAGGGGTATACGTAATACACTGGAGATATGGGGCCATGGTAACTGGCCAGCAGGCTGGGTGTAGATGTGGAGCAGGTCTGCTGTGCTGTTGCCATGGAAGCAGAATTGTCGTGTTATAGAGCACAGGCGAGATGTGTAAGAGCAGGGTCTCCCTCATGTAGCCTTTGGCAAGCTGCTGGAGGGAGGAAGCATGCTCCTGCAGATGCAGAGGAGCTGTCGGGGGACAGAATGCTCCTCCCAGTTCTGGCAGAGACTTTGCAGATGCTCTAGCCAAGTCACGTTTTAACAGCCCCATGCCTCAGTTTCCCCAGCTGTAAACTATTATAGGAATGTTTTGTGGCTGAATACAGGCCCATATCCACAAAGCAAGCAGAGCTCTTTGGACAGATGATCCCAAGGAGTATAAAGCATTTACTTGAGACTTTTTTTCATGTGCTTCTCTCTGATCTTTGATGCTGTCACCTAAATAATTTACAATGTGAAGAAGGAAAGAAAAGACCAGAAGCACTCACACCAAAGCATCCAGCCTCCTCCAGGCATGGCTCAGGAGCTTTGGGGAAGGAAGGAATGTGCTCCCACCCCACTCCCTCATCAGACCTTCTGCATGATGACATACAAGTGCTTATTGATCAGTTTATGGATTTGGGGACTGACAGACTTTGAAGTCAAAGCTTGGCATCCCCAGTTGTATGCTAGGACTTGAAAGGATCAAAGCTGCCAGCATTTTTTGAGGCCTCATGAATGAGCTGGGTTGGTAATGGGAGCTCAGAGTTCGGGGTTGGTTCCTAATCTCCCCAACAGCATCATAAACATGAGAATACATTCTGTGGGCAGTCTCGCCTTTCCTTGTCTGCTTAACACGCTGTGAGCTGCAGACCGAGGGCACGCTATATCACTGTGACAGATTGTGTTACTTATCTCTGTTTTCTAGCATGAAGGATATATTCTGTAAGCAATTCTAGCGCAGGATTTCCTACGTGAAATCCAGACCTTCAACAAAGAGGCTCTAATGACAACAAAAATGTTAGTTCAGCTTTTAGATCCCAGCTGGAGCTTGCAGATGTGGCAGACAGGGATAAATACCCCCTGCTTTTTTTCACTAGAGTGACTGTTTTAGGTTTAGGGACTGCACTCTCATCTGTTACAGGGTTGGATCCTGGACAAGGGCTGTTTGGTGTCCTAGTCCTTATCAAGTGCACAGATTTGGGCTGAAAAAGAGGAGAAAGAAGATGACATAGACCAACTCCGAGTTTGCAACCACCTCTTGACGGGCTGAGAGCGACCTTCTTTCATGTGAGGCATCTGGGACACAGATATGAGCTGCTTCCAGAGTCTGATGTAGCTGGAAGGGGCAGAGGGCAGAATCCGTGTGACAAGTTTTACAACCTGTAGCCTGAGTGTCAGTCTACCAGCCTACATGATCCGTGTCTAGTGCACAGGTATAAATCAGCCTCCCGAATATGAGTTTTCTTTGATTAACATGTCCAACAACTTCCTTGCATTCCTTGCAATGCTCTTTGAAATTTGAACAAGCAAAGCTCTGTCCCAGCACCCCCATTAACCACTGTACAAGCAACTTGCCTAGTGGAGAAAGGGGCAGCAGGAATGCAGGATGGTCAAATAGCCTTTTGATAGACCAGATTTCCTCTGTTCAGAAATGCTGCTTGAGTCTGAGTTCCAACTACGAGTCCAGACGGCTCCAGTCTGCCTTCATCCCAAGGCCTTCTTTGGGAGGACTGCTCAATGCGACAGCAGACTGGACCCTGGCCCTTCACTGAGCGAGTGGCTGACCTTCAAAACCCAGCCTTCCAGTTATGTAGCATTTCATGCACACAGAGCCCCAAAGATCATACCATCATCCACCACCAGAAAGATAATTGCCTGTCAAGAGCCTAATTCTGCATCATGACAGTCTGTGTTACCCTCATGGCTAAAACAGTCATGTGATTTTTCTGGATTAGTACATGTTAACCAACAGCCATGAATTCCCAGACTCCCCAAGCACTAATACAGCCTGTAAATGAGCCAGGTGGTATTCACTGCCTTACAAGGGACCACTGAGACATTACCAAGAATGCCTTTGGAGTTCACAGTACACCTCATGAGTATAACTTATCAGTATCTGTCTTAACTAGGAAGCAGCTATAGGCTGTAAAATTCACATCACATATCCTGTTACTGAGATATTGTTCTTGGCCCAGAGTTTCAATTCAAAGACACTCAAATCTCATGCTCGAAATTCAAGACCACCTCTCTGTTTTCCCTTCACCCCATGGTGAGGGGATCAACTTTACCCTGTGCTGTGACTGTTACTTTTTTTTTTTTTTTGGTCTGGAAAACCATTAAAGACTGACATGCTGTTCACAGACATTTAACGGCTCTGAACTCACTCTGGTCTTGTTGCAAAGAGGCCTAATGCTTTACACTGCCCAATACAAGTCCAAAGTAGTCTGCTTGAGAAAACTGATTATAGGAAGTTGGACAACATCAAAGCCAGGAAGACCATATTAGTCCAAGTAAAAAGGTCTTCTGAGAGCACTCAGAGATCACATTTAGTATGAAAGCAGAGCGCATACCAAAAGCAGAATCTGCTCAGTCAGTTACAGGGCTTAATACCTGGACACAGCAAATGGGAGAACGACCGACCCATTTGAGAGGGCCCTGGGCCCACAGTTTGATGCTGGTATTATGAGAGCTGTGTCTGAGCCTCCATCAGTCTGTTGTTACCCCATCATGCAACGTATCCAAAGGAAAACTCAGATGCCTTCACACTCTCAAGCTTAAGCCAAGTCTCCAAGAGCAGCGAGAGAAGGAACTTGTGTTTCCATTGCATTTGCCTCCCTTTCTTCCTCATCTTACCCCTCCTCTCTCTTCTCCCCCTTTACACTAAGTTCTCTGGTTTTACCGTCCCAAAGTTCACACTTGCTTGGCCTTAAGCCTTGAAGGAAACACAGTCAAATTCCAGCAGCATCATCCCAGCCTTTCCTGATAGCTTCCTTTCTCTAAAACACCATTGTCTTGAAAGCCATTTAAAGAACCCTTCAAAAGCTCTCTACAACTAAAATGGCATTAATACTTACATTAAGAACCTTAACCTTCTCCATTTCACACTTTAGTTGCTTTGCATACCTGTTCTGCTTCCCCAGATTAAAAAAATAAATGACAAATTCTCTCAGCGAGAGTCCCCTCAGGAGCACAGAGACACACTCACTGTGGAGTTCATCCTAGTTGCTTCCCCAGATGCCTCAGGCCCATAGAAACTGTGAGAAATTCCTACAGGTCCTAATGCACTCAGACCTAGATCCACCCCAGCTCTCAGCCAGCGAGTCTGCTGGTTTTTGAAATGGCAGCAACTTGCATGTTTTTGCACTGCAGGCCCTCAGTTCAATGCCTTGAGGGCCAAGGAGACACAGGTGCGCACATATGTCTACAGTTCACTCATTCATGGACGTCCAGTGCTTCCAACTGGGGCACTGAGTGATAATTTTACACCTTCTAAGAATTCAACGCGGTATCAATAATCTAATAGTCCCATGCCCAGATTTGAGGACACAAGAAGTTACACTGATGTGCAACATAGCTCCTCTCCCTTTCACCTGGGAGCTCCTTTAAATACACAGTTTGACTGGCAAAACCTTGGAGAATACCAGATTTTTGAGTCAGAACTGCTTTCATCAGGCACCATCAAATGAAAAAGGTCATTCAGAAGTCTTGTGTGATTTAATAAATATATGTAATTTAACTGCTTGGGTTTCTTATTAGTTAACTTAATTGCTGTATTTTAGTTTGCTTGCCATTTCTTAACTAAAAGCATTCTTGTTCTTTATGAGGCAGTCAGCAGGTGTACACATAACTTTATGTCAACATCTGATTACTACTTATTGCTCATTTAACTCAGCAAAAAATAAAAATTGGACCATGTCTCAAGAAAAATAAATAAAAGGAGAATGCTGCGGAGTTAGAGCAGAGAAGTTTTTTTTTTTTTTTTAAAATCAAACAGGAGAGGTTTTCTTGAATATTTTTTCCAAGTGCTGTTGTTATAGGTGTTTCCTGAGGAAGTGACGGAGTTTTCCCCCACCCCCCATGACTCTCACCCTCTAGTTTTTATTTTTTATTATTTCTTTAAGCACAGAGTCCAAAAGGTGCAAGCAAGCCAGCACAGTGGACAGTTATTTCGCTTTGCTGCTTGAATAAACCGATAGGAAGAGAACCAGGCTTCTTTTTACTCCAATTCAGTAAAGCAAAGCAGGGCATAGAGGTGGTAGTGTGTTTAGTTTTAGGCAGGTGCCTTGCTAAGCTATGGCCTCTACAAGCCACACAAAACCATCAGTGAAATTAAACGCCATCTAGTTATTTTATGACTGTGCTTCAATGCAATGCTTTTGCAACTGGAAGCCATCTGGCTGGGGATGGTTTTATGTTCTGCATTTTCACAGCTCCATGCCCAGCAGGGCCAGGGCCTTTTCCACAGTGAGGACTCCTAGGACCTCTGCTCCTTCTTCATAGGTACTGCTCCAGGGCACTGCTGAGGGTCTGGTTTCACCCTTCATTGCCATGAACAACCAACACACCAGTCCTGTGGTGAGCAGACCTCTGCGCATGAGGTGAAATGTGGACCCTCAAGCATGTACAAAAGTCAGCTAATGGTAACGCTTTACAAATCGGCCACTGCCTACAGACAGTAATAGACCTGATTCTTGCTTCCTCCACCCCAAGCTAGGGATCCCAACAAGTTCACATCACCCTTAATGGAAGGTGACAGTTCTGCACCTGACCCACGCATCCCCCAGTTCAGGATGGAGGGAACTGGATTCATACTGTTACTTTAGCTCTTTTACAGAGAGGAGCAGCTTATAAAGGCAGAGCTTCAGGCATGTTGAAAGATTTACAGAAAGGCAGGTTCAGATCAGCAGTCAGCTCTAACCTATGTGTGCAGATACATATATTATCCTCTGAAATTAATACCTAGGATGGTGCTGGTATAGATTTAAAAAAAGGCAGAGAGAAACCTGTGCTGATGCAGCTACTGGGATTTAATCACTAAAAAAACCCCCAGAAGTTATTTGACCTCTCCTTGCATGTATGGATTCAACTCCACAGTACAGCACCTTCTCAGTGGAGCATGTCAGCTCAGACACTCCACTGCATCTTACATGTTCAACTAACGATAGCTTCTTTAGGAGCGCAGGCTGAACTAGGGCACAAGCAAAATGCTCCCTTTAAGACTTTGCTGCTATGACATTGTCAGCAGTCATTGTAAATCTTTTGCTGTTTCCTCCCCCCATCCTCTTACTCTTCAAAACCCAGTGTGGCCACTTATTCCCCTGCCTGCAAACACCTCTACTAGCCATTTAAAGTGCAGTGGTAAGTTGCTTCTCTGACTGACAAGTTTCCAAGCTGATAAACTAGAACTGCTGCAGAAAGGCAATGTTTTCTCCCACTGGGCTAACACCCTTCCAAATCAACTGTGCACAGAGGGCCTGAAATCAAATCTTGATTCTTGGATGCCCTGAATACTGAGAGTTCAGAGAAAAGCTATTGCAAGGCCCAAATTTTGGTATCCATGCACAGAAGATTCCAGTTGAGCTCAATGGAGCGTACGCCCAGGCTGGATCCTGCAGGATACAGGCCCTGGTGCCAGCTTTATGCATCTTTAGAGAGCAGCTACCCATGGAAGTGACCAAAGGGAAATGCCAACAGTGCACAGAAACACTAAGCTGTAAGTCAGGTTAGAAAGCAAAACTCAGATCTTAACTTTCTGTGCAGACACATAAGTGGCTAGCGAAGTTGTCCTCTGGTTTTACATTGACACACCTGCTTTCAGTTCAGCATAGTAACTCCAGATTTGCACCAGCATTACTGAAAAAAATCAAGCCAGCAACCCCTACCTCAGCTGAGGCTGCTAGTTAATCAGAACAGGGGCAGCACATTTTGGGCAACAGACTTCCATGGGCTTTTGCCATTGTTCCTTAGCCAGCATTGATCAGAGAAATAAAATTGTTGCCAAGTCCTCAAAAGATTTTAGTGTGAGCGATGCAGACCACATGTGCTGAATGGTAAACAGCTCTTGAGAATCAGAATAAAAAGGTCTTTATAGTCCGAGCAAACAAAAGTAAATGCCAGAATGTAAATTAAATAGAGCTTTCCAAAAGCCTGAGGCTACCAAGATTTCAGAGCTGAAAGTGTAGCCTTGTTTATTTCTTAGAAAGTCCTAAAGAACCTCATGCTATCAAGAGAGGTGACCCTGTCCTGTTCCCAGCAAAGCAGCAATATCCTTTGATTCTCTTCTCATTTCAAAGTACCTCATCTGAAAAAAGTCAGTACCCATCAGATTGCTTGAGCCTCCTATTAAAGCTAAGTGTAGTTGATTTCTTTGTAAATGGGTAGCCAGCAGAGGAATATTGCCAATGAAGCAAATACCATTTATTACTGAACAGAGTTATATGGAACACAGCAATCCAGTCTAAGCCACACCACCAGAAAGACAGTCCTAACACAGAGAAAGCTTTGAAATACTTTGCTTTCCTGTTTTAAAAGACATGTATGCAAAAACCGAGCTGAAAGAAGGAGGCTTGTTACATTTGGGGACCACAAATCTGAGGACCAAGTAAAAGCACATGGGTTGGAAAGGACTCAAATTTAGCCACTATAAAAGGACTGGTGCTGCTTTGTCCATGCTGCGTTTGTAGAATTGTTCCACAAAGATGCTTGGTCCTGCTTCAAGCAGACTCAGAAGCAGATTACTTCAGACAGTGAGGCTTTGTGCAGAAGACTGTCTAGAATCTTAACCCAGTTGGGAACCAAGGGCTCCTACAGGAATAAATCCTCAGGCAACGGTCCCAGTTGGCCCCAGGACACATTGCCTCTGTGAAGGCTGATGAATGCCTACAGCTTTGAGGTTAGTTAGCTTTTGGTTTGTTTAAACTAAAGTTTTGGCTGCTGCAGCATAAACCTACTACTGCTCATGCAGCCCTCATAGGCTGTGCAGGGCTGCTTCCCCCACTTCAGCATAACTGCTGTTGCTGCTGCCAGCAGCTGCTGCTCTGATTCCTCCATGTGCTTTTAGTCTGTGCAGCTCTGCTGATGGCTCTACAGCACCACTGGCATGGAGCAGAATGAAACACAGTCTCCCTGCCTCCTCTCAGCCCGAGTCCCTCCGCCTTCTTTGGCCCACTGCTCCCTATCTCTCCTCATCTCATTTGTTTTCGCAGTGCATTAAATCAGCGAGGTAGTGCTGGTTCAGTTATGCTGCTCTCGGTTTACCCCAGTATGAAAGCACATATCTGATCTGTGCAGCAAGTCTCTACAGCCCTGGCAAAACAGTCCTCCATGTGTAGTGTCCTACTTTGCTGCCTTCATCTCTGGAGGAGCAGAAAAGTGACCCCTTCTAGCTACCACAAGGGTCGGGGGGTTAGTAGCCAACACATATGCCCTGAAGCACTGGCTTCTCTTTTTCTTTAGGTCATTCAGGAAACCCCCTGAGGAGGCATGTCCAGTCTCTACCAGAGAACTTGGTTTATGTGGGCAGGTACAGCCCAAATCAGGTGTAGGACAGGGGCGCGGGACATGGAAAAAAATGCAGTGCCACTAGAGACGCATGAAAAGACAAGATGGTTCTCACAAGGGGAGAGATTTTAGGTCCTCTGTCAGGGATGGGGAGGTGTTTTGAGATCAGAGATGCTTTGACACTTGAAGCTCATCCGACCTCATACAAACCACACTGGTACCATTTGAGAATGCAGACAGAAGGCCTATGTTACATCCTCTGTCCCTTTCTCCCCAGATGCTTACCCAATACACAAACCAACTACGGCAGAGTCTACAAGTTCAGAAAGCTTGTAAAGCAGCACCAACCTTTTAGTTCTTTATGGCCCTATGGTTGAACAGAAAGAGAAGTATGGTTCACCTTGGACCTCTTTTTTCCAAAGAAATTCTTTCCAGTGCTGTTTTACAGGTTTGCACAGTCTTGCAATGAACAGAAACCCCATAGGAAAACAGGCATTTAAAAAACATGCTAAGCTACCGTGAAGTAAATTACTGACTTAACAGCCAGGCACCTACAGGTATAAATGGGTTTCATTTGAAGAAGAAATTAAAGCAATGTGCATATTAGCCTCTGAGTCTGCAAGGGGCAGAAAAAGACAGAGACTGGAAACTTTCCAAAGTGCACAAGATTAAAGAAGCCTTGCCAACAAGCTCATAGGAGACAGCAGTCACACCGAAGGAGGACCAGCTCCCAGGAAGAGCCAGACCCACACCTAGCTACATCTGCATGCAGGCTTCCATCAGAGGGGCAGGGTGAAGGCTGCATTTGAACCATAAACTGCAAAGCAGGGGAAGAGATGGGTCAACAAGAACATTAATGGAGCCTGATGAGGACACAGAAGGACAGGGCAGGGTGAGCAGTTAGACAGATATTGCAATTATTGGCTCATAATGCTTCACACTCCACTGAACTGTGAAGTTAAGTACCCTTTTCCTAAAGCCCAGAGGCAGCCATACGGACTTCACTCTCCTCTCCCCACATCAAGTCTAGCACTTCAGTATACCTTAGGACTTTACTAGTGCCTATAACTTCTATCATATCACAATTCATATCCTACCAAAGACTAAGGCAGGATAATACCCCTGAAAAACTGTAAACACTCACCAAAAGTTTCTCCCAACAATGTACTCCACCACAGTGACAGCATGTCACAGGCCACAGTTTCCTTAGATACACGGCATTTGCCATTGCAGGAATGTTTGATTAGAGCAAGAGTCTCTTCAGAACATCTCCACAAAGGGATGGGACCAGTCTTCTTACTGGCTTAGCCTCCTCCATCCTCACCTCTTCTCCTGCTTGCCATCTCCTTCTCTTTGCTCATGCCAAAGCGGAGAGCAAAGGATGAAAACAATTAACCAGCTGAAAAGGAAAATAAGTAACAGCCATTGAGGGCTTCAAAGTTAATCAAGGAAGTAGTTAGTGAAACAGCTGAAAGAGGAAGGCAATCAAGGAAAGGCAAAATGGTAAGAGAGTCAGTGAAAGAAATAGGGAGAGATAATGAACAGTCTATTAGCAGCTTCAAGGCTGGTCTTGGATGTTATCCTCCAGTTATTGCTTCCCACCCTGTCCCTGAAGGATTGGCTTTCTCTCAAACCTCTTTAATTTCTGAGCTCTGTGCTGCTCCCTGTCCATGGTCAGGGCCCAGATCTAACTGTTGCTTTCTCTTTTCTGACTGAGAAGGCCAGTGAAAGTCTCAGCACTCACCTTCCCCAGACAAAGCACCTGGATTTCAGCTGTGCAACCCAGTCCTAGTTAGGCAGGCAGTGACTGCAAGTCACTGTTTTCCTCTTGACAGCACTGTTTACAGCCCTGCCCTGCAGAGTCAAAGGACTCAGATGACTGTGCTGAAGGGCACAGTCAAACCTTTGGAGAATGGGAACAACTTGACACGAAATCCTGCTAGAGCCGGGCAGAGGGAGGCTTGCCTGGTGTCGATTCAGAACACGAGACTGTAATAATATTTGCCCTCAGTTCAACCTCATATACTGCATACAAAAGCCTCTGTTCGAATAAAGGAATGGCCAGGGAGACATGAACTGAGAAGAGCCAAGAAACTGAAAGCAAAGTCCCAATTCTCTTTGTCCGGAAATCTAACTGTTTTGGAAAGAAACAAAAACACACAGAAGATAGACAAGGAAAGTGCAGGACAGATCTCTTGAATTTTCTCAGTTTTCCTTGACGTTATTTAAGAAGGAGAAAGCAAGCGCGTGCGCATTCTACAGAAACAGTTCAAAATATGCTTTTTTTTTTTCCTCATTCAGGGAACCACTTTGGCTGTCAGAGCAGCCTTGGTTTCCTGGATGAATAAAATTGTAATTATTTTTTTTTTATAGCATGCAGGGTTGGAAGGAAAAAACCAGGAGTCAGGCAATCTAGGCCTCACGCTACCTCATTTTTGACCTAGGACAAGTCACTTGCTCTCATGGCTCAGGAACAGTCATGAGGGGACACATGCCACTGCTTTTGTAGTCACTCAAACCAGAATATCTTCAACATCTCCCTGACCTACCTTTGCCCCATAAATTTTGAGAGGGTTGCTGTGCAGCACATTGAATGCCAGGGCCATTAATGATACCTGATCATGGCACTCCAGGAAAAAAAAAAAGCTGATTGTCAAGAGAAGGGTAAACCCGGTCCAAGGCCAGAGGGGTGTCAGGAAAGACACGGGCCTGTTGAAGCAGGTTCAGAGGAGGGCCACAAAAATGACCAGAGGGCTGGAGCACCTCTCCTGTGAGGACAGGCTGAGAGAGTTGGGGTTGTTCAGCCTGGAGAAGAGAAGGCTCCAAGGAGAGCTTATTGCAGCCTTTCAGTACTAAAGGGCGCTTACAAAAGATGGGGACAAACTTTTTAGCAGAGCTTGTTGCAATAGGTCAAGGGGTAATGGTTTTAAACTAAGAGAGAGTAGATTTAGACTAGATATAAGGAAGAAATTTTTTACCATGAGGGTGGTGAAACACTGGAACAGGTTGCCCAGGGAGGTGTTAGATGCCCCATCCCTAGAAGCATTCAAAGCCAGGCTGGATGGGGCTCTGAGCAACCTGATCTAGTTGAAGATGTCCCTGCACATTGCAGGGGGACTGGACTAGGTTACCTTTAAAGGTCCCTTCTAACCCAAACTATTCTATGATATAGTATTTCTCCATCCCTCAACTAGACCATGTTATTTTCAGCACAGCATTCAGATAACTGCCTTGGCAGAAGTTGTTTTTCTAGCTGATGAGACAGACTGGTCCCTCAAGAGACATTTGAGCCTGTACACACCACTAAATATATCAAGCACTCAGTCTGGTCATGTGAATGCTGGTAACCAAGCTTTCTGCACAAAGACCAGTGCAGCAGTGCTGAGGCACCAATATTTAGGATATTCCAGTTGACCGTGTTTTTCCAAACAGGTTTGAAAAGGCCCAGGCAGGCTTACCTGCCCCAGATACTACCTCTTTTGCCTTGAGGTGTATTTAGCCAGATGGCAGGTGTTTCATGTTTAGAAAAACATTCATTGAGTAGGAAAACATTTACACATGCAGGTTCACCTCAGAGGAGTTATTTTCTTTCTCCTCCTTTTGTAGGAACAAAGTGCCTTGCACCAGACTCTGGAGCTACTCACTAGCTAATGCTGTCTACATATGGGACCACGTGAGGTGAGACCTGGGCTGTACAGTGAAGGTACTGATGGAGGACAGCTGTACAGCCAGCTCCAGGGAGCACTTGGCACTGGTAGGCTGAGGCAGGAGCATGAGATTATGAATACCTTACCTGACAATCCAGATGTGACTTAGATACACACACAAGAAGTAGCTCCGTACTGTTGTAGCTGCTTGTATAATTTATATTTTTTTGAATGCTAAAAGATTTGTCCTCAGCCCTCTGGTCTCTTAATGGGCTGGGGAGGGCAGTTAAATCGAGGTCAAATGCAGCAGTATATCACTAACAGTCCTGTGAAGCACCAGCTCTGCCAGACTCCTCCATTCAGACAGCAGCAAGAAGTGCCCAGTCTCCTAACAGGAAGACCGTTAAGCAGACCTGGCCAGGAAAGCAAGCAAAGCCCGAGGGTGGTATGATCTAAAAGGCTACAGTTATTTAAGATAGTTCCCTTACTAATAGGGCATCCTCTGCATAAAGATTTGTCAGGGAGCAGCAAGGGCCGGCTGCTCCCTCCAGGACAGGGAGCCAGACGTCAAACACAGTAACAAGGACAGCAGTAACAAGGCCCTCTCCAAACAGCACCCAGCCCCACAATACCTGAGTGAAGCAGGCAGGGCAGACATGGAGATGGCACCCAACTTCAGCTGATCAGCTGAGTCCAGATCATCAGGCCAGTCCATGCTGATGGAGCAGGCCTGAGGTCAAATTGGGAAGTCAAGTCAGAGTCAGACACAGTCCAGTCATCACCAAGCAAGGCCATGGTGACAAGGCACATCCGAAGTCAAGACAAGAACAGAATCAATAGGTCAAAGACCACAACAGCAAGGTCTAACACCAGGCACAGACATGGCTTGTTGAAGGTACTGACATGCATTCCTACAACATAGTTCAAGGAGAGAGTGGAAGGTCAGATCTGAACTTAAATGGAGTCATGGAGACCATAGGCAGAGAATGTGAGTGGAGGCCCCAGGTGAAGCTGGTCAGGGCAACTAAGGCCTCTTAATGTGCTCAGGGCCAACTGAGTGCCTGAAGCACAGCTGCATTGGGTAGAAACAGGGTCAGCAGTGCTACAAGAGGAAAAACACAAGGACAGAGTTCAGCCTACATGATCACCCTTATACTATAAACAACTGGGGAGAGTCTTCTTACATGAGGACCTCAGTAGACTGAAACTCAGCAACTAATTTTGCCATAATATCTCAATAACAGGTACTACTACCAGCATCTTCTATTGCTTCTGTCAGATACTGTGTTGTTCCTGTACCTAAAAACATAGATATAAATCCAAATCTTTCTGAATTCCAGTCCTAGATCTTAAGCACATCACTGTCCTTAGGCACTTAAATTCCAGGTTAATCAACCCTTTGAGATACTTTGACTAGTGGAAGTTCATTTACCTCCATCTAACACTAGCTCCTGAGCAAAGCCCGGTTTTTACCACCTGCAGCCTTTCCCTCCACTTGATGCAATTTCAAGGCAGTCTGTTAGTGATGATCCAGAGTGCCTTCAATTCCACAGTTGATCTTTTCCATGGTTACCAGCCAACACATTAGAAAGCTCAACAGAAGAGTGCTTATCTTTCCTTCCAAGTTACAGACCACCCTGCAGGTACAGCCTTTACTGACCCCAAAACCCAAGAGACAGCAGTGATAGAAAGATACCATGAACTTTTTCATCCAGGACACAAAGCTACCATAAACTTTCTCATCAAAACATCATCTGCAAGTGAACTCCGATTTTGCTGTTCACTACTGACACATACCACAACACATACAGGTAACACTGCAGTGTACCTTACTGCTGGGCACATTGATGAATTTCTGTGGTCAGTGTCAGCAGGGGTTTACACTAGATGATGATCTAATGGTCTTTTCTGACCTTAAAAATCTATGGGTTGTTTAACAGATACTTCAGACTTCATTGCATTACATATTTAGGCAAAGAGAAGTGATCCTCTATCCAGACAAGTTTAATCTGGCAGTATGGGAATGTGCCTTTAGGAGAGCTCAGGAAGTACTTTCTTCCACAGCTACAGAAGCACATGAGGATTTGCACTGTTTATGCAAGAAAGCCAGGTGTTGCAATTGAGCCAGACAATTACAGGGTTGAACAGACACTGTTTGAATACACATGAGCTCAAAACAAGGCTTTCCCCTTCTGGAAGGATGTTTCTGGCCTATCCCACAGTTTTGCAGCTGTTTTCTTGGTAAGTCTCATCAGTGCCTATCATTTCAGCACATGTGCTTTTGTTCCATTATGCCATACAACAGCCTATAGCTTTCTGTACATACCTCTGCAAATTACTGAACAATCATATGCAACAGGTACAAACAAAAACTTCACGTAACTTGACCTTGCTTTGAAAAAATAAATTCTTTTTAAGGTTACTAAAGAGCATCCAGTATTGATTTAATGCTGTTGATGATAACGTTGCAAGTGGTATCTTAATTTGTACTGGCATTACTGTTTGGATCAAAAATTGCATTCTGGATCTACATGGGACTGTTTCAGCAGTCAAAAGTAGTTGGCTCTGGTCTTACTATTCTTACACGTATGTTTACCAAATTGCTAGGCAATTCCTCATTCTGCATAATGCAGAAAGTGTAGAAGTCAAACAGTGGTATCAGCTTGATCTCCAGCTTGGCTGAAGTTGCCCTGTTTGTGTATCTCAGCACACGCTCTCCTTTGAAGAGGAGCAATAGGAAAAAACAGGACGCAGCTTTACCGCATTTAGATAAGCCACCACATCTAAAGACCAGTTTACCTAGTTTCAGCTTTGCCAAGCTACACCCGCTCACTAAAGAGCGAAAGTGAATTGATCCTGCTCACTGCTAAAGTGTGCTGCAGAAGAGTTGTACGTCCTTATCATGGTTTGGGCCAGGCTGGCTAATGACAAGACAACAGATGCTCTCCCGCACCTCTCGCTCCACAGAGAGGAAGAAGAAAAACAGAGTTATGAGTTTAGAAAAAACTAAACTACTTTAAGAAAATATTAATAATAAAAAAAGGAAATAACAAAATAGATAGAATACATACAAATATACACAAAACCATATCAACTTCCCAAGGAGATACCCCTGGCAGGCACCGGGGAAATTCCAGACCGGACTCAGTGACAAACGGGAACTGGAACACACTGACCAGGATCAAAAGGCAGACAAGCTGATAGGGTCCTCCTCAGACATCAGTCATTGCCAAAAGAGAGCCATTCAAGAAGACCTCACTACTTGGCCCCTCAGCTTTTATACTGAGCATGGCAGATGGAGGGAACACCCTATTGGTCAGTTTGGGTCACCTGACCTGTCCCCTCCTCCCCACAGGTGTGACCCCTCCACAGGGCAAACACCCAACTCAGCTGGCCCTGGTGGCCACAGGCACAAGTGTGAGCAAGAGCCTCTCACTGGACAGAAACTTGGCTCTGCTTCACCCCAAACCAGGACAGTCCTCTATTATACAAGTGGAAAAAATGAGGCACAGAGAAGTTCCAGTGACCCAGCTAGTCCAGTTACTTGAGGGATCCCAGTCCAGTGCTCTGCTACATCATGCTGCCTTTAATTTTATTTACACACTGCTCTCCGTTCTCATCAGTTAAGGTCTGGGACCTAAAATGCTCCCCCATGTTTGCTGGAGTTTGAAAACTGGATGCAAGCCCTGCCACTGCAGCCTGTTACAAAATAGCCTACTGATTTGTTTTGTCTGTAGCTTTTTTTCTTTTGATCTCCAGAGCTATTCACAGTTCAATTGCTTTCCAGAGATGACTTGCTGCAGTTTGCTTTGGTTTGAACTGGGCTTTGAAACTAGTGACCAGGATGCACCACGCTTCTGCACAAGATCTTGAAGAAACAGGAAGGTAATTTATGAGACAAGCTACTAGTCTTCAAAGGATAACATCTTTTCAGCAGCAGTCCCATTTCTTCAAAGGAAAATTTGCCTTTGCTCTGTGAACTTGCATTTTTATATATATACATATAACAAATATTTATTTTACACCCACCATGTCTGTGGCATGATGCGTGTGTCTATAAAGGTCAAATGAAAGCAATTGCCCTCAAAGTGTTGGAAGAGATGTTGTCTGAAGATGACTGCTCCCAACCCCTCTGCAATTTAAAGAGGGATTGTAACATGCTCTATGGAAGCAACCAGCAAGGGCTGGCCTCCCACAGGCCAGAGTTGGAGCAGGAGCTGACAGCATGCCAGCATCTGACAGAGGAATGGAACCTGTGGGGATGACTCTGGCAGCAAGGAGTCTCCAGGGAAAACAAGCTCAAGCAGATAATTAGAAAGGCAGGACTGGAGTGCTGGCCTAGGAAAGCTCTGGCTCTGCCCTGCTGGCTGATGCTGGACAACCCATTTCACTGGCCTTATTTTGGGACTGGAGCTACCAGGAAGATACCAGAATGACCCTAATTTGCCCGCCACAGAACTCTACAATGCTGTCCTCTGCTGTTAAATAGAGGACTGAGGAATGGCCTTGGACACAGCCTCCAGGCTGATCTGTCTGCCTCCTTCCTATAGCAAGGCTTTCCAGGCAGCAAACTGCCTGCCTGAGCAGGCCAGAGGGCGCACAGGAGAGGCTGGTAGCGCTGTGTGGTCTGGGCTTGCTCGGGCATTGCAGAATGCTGACGGGTAGCCTCCAGCTGTCCCACAGCTGTGCTTCTGGTTCACAGCCTTGATTGGGCAACGAACCTGACCCAACAAACTCTAAATCCTGCCCCCACCAAATAACAGGACTACTTCTCAGAGGATGAGTAAATGGATGTAGTCAATGTGAGGCATTGATGCTAAAGGATGTGAACAGCCGTGATGTGCATTGCAATGATCCCAGCCCCATCTTTCCCTACACATGTTCCCTGGAACAACTCCCTCTTTTTCTAAGGAAAGCTGCATCCTTACACTAAGCGCCTTCTTCTGAGTGCTAGGACAATGAAAATGGATCACAGGTCTTGCTGGAGTTAGTCCTAAAATGGGGACTCAGCCATTCTGGAGCACAGATGGGGTCAGGTCAGGTTTTTCCCTACAAACAGGAGAAGCCATGTGGTTTTCGTATAATTTGGAACATTTTCTTACAGAATGAAGATTGATTAGATGCCTGGAGTTCCCCAGAAACAATGTTGATAGTGTTAGCAGCCTGCACACCACAAGAACCCATTCATAAAAAAAAAAAACCCTAATTTTAAATTTTTTTTTTTTTTACTTTATGTTCTTGGAAAAAGAACCTTATTGGGTAACTATCAGAGTTCCTCTTTCATCACCTTGTCATAAATCCCACAGGCTCTGAATTCCTTTAACAATCTCTTAGTTAAATTGTGATCTGCCTATTCTAATAAATAAAGCTTTTTTTTCTTCCCCCCAAAAAGCTGGAAACAGCCAAGAAGTTGCTCCCCCTTGCCCTTGCTCTGAGTTCTGCTAATTGAGACATCAAAGCAGATGGGAAAATCAAGGTTGTGCCTGTACAATCCCTGGGCATTAACCTCTCTCTCTAGACCATTTTCAAACAGGGCAATTAACTTTTGCCAGCACAGATCCTCTTCTGAAGTTTGAGCTATACGTCATATTCTTCTATCACCATTTCTGTGAATGATGAAACAGTTGCTTTCTTTCATCCTGAGGTGGCTGTACCTTGTTGGCAGGTGATGTGTTTCTGGGTGTATTTCCTGCAAACTGACAGGCAAACTGACATGCCAACCCCGTTCCAAACCAAAGTCATGCTGTCACCATAAGGAGTGAACCCCCCCAACCCCTCTGCACCCAGAGGCTTTTCCATCTTCACAAGAGCACTGACAGGTAAATCTGATACTGCAAACTGTGAGAGACACTGTAGAACCAGACTGGAGCTGTTATTGCTGTAAAGGGTAAATTGATGAAGAAACTGATGAAAATTCATAGACCATGAGGGTGCACTTGAAAAATGACCCCTGGGCAGATAGGAAGCAGTGTCACCTTAACTACATTGGATCGGTGCTTTGTTTCCTTATGGAGACTTGCAGGGTTAAACAATTGCAGGACTGCTCTATGCAAAGACACCAGACACTAGTCCAGGTCACCAACTCAGTCCTCCAGGCGTTGTTACCTCTTCATGTTAGCTGCTGGGCTGCCAGGCCTCCGCAGCTAATGTCCCCTGGGCTAGCTAAATCCCCTACAACCAGCATGCTTGTCTTCTATGGTGGCAACATACCCTGAGGCATCCAGCCAGAAATGGTCACAACAGCAGCTGTTGTAGTTGCACTGACCAACGTGAGACCACTGTGTAGCTGATCACTGTTCACTCAGTAAAATGGATGGGAAGAGCGGCACTGTAAGTTTAGCTGCCTTCCCCACTTGGATCTGCAGTGGGGAGAAACAAGAGAGCAAGTCAACAGGAGGTTTGGTTTAGGAGGTGAAAGAGGTGTACAGTTTCAGTAGAGAAAGAATATTGTGTATTCTTCCCCACACTGACAAACTTGGCAGGGAAACAATTACAGGGGTTTCCCTGCCCCAAAGGCAGAAACAGATCTGCCACGGTGGAGAGGATGAAGAAAGGAAGGGGTGAGTGATCTCCCTGCCTTCGTCTGTTGTGCCCTGTCTGTTGTGACAAGCGTGCCATGGATTACAACATGACTGGTAGCCATTGGGACACCCTCTCCCCATTATTCCCCCAATATGAATGATGCAGCTGCTCCCCAGATTTACCCAGCTCATTTAAACATTGCAAAGAAACACAGGAACATCTGCATGATGGCCATTCTATGCCCTGCATTTGCTCCACCACAGAGCAATGTCTAATTCACATATAGCCCCATAGGTATAAACATTTTACTTACATACCAAGAAAAGATAGCGCCAGGCCTCCCAGGGGCCACAAAGAGTCTGCAGCATTTTTTGTAGCTGGTTGGACAGGGCAACATATGTGTTCCCATGTTATACAGAGCAAACAGGATGCATAAATTAATGTTGCCCTTGGGCAAGAACAGATCAGGTGGTGCTTGTTTTCTCCCTAATTTGCTGGCATAGTTGTTCTGCTGGTGAATAACCACAGCAAAGCCCCCTGGCCCATTTTCACTCATATTTAGCTCAGGCCTCTGAACATTCAGGAGAGAGACTGAAATGGGACAAGGCTGCAATGAAAAGTTGGCCCCTAACACATACATTTAACTGCTCTATGTGCTGAACACAGTTGTGCTTAGAACAATATGCTGATCTCAAAAAGGGTTTGCAAGTTTCCTTGTACAGGGGATGGTGGCAAAGTGCCAGTGACTGATACGGCTCATAAGCTCCATTTCTCCGCAGCTTCTGCCTCCCCCTGTCAGATAAGACAGTTCCACTAAGACAGACACAAAACACAGCCTTAGAATAACTGCATGTAACCTGTCCCTGATTTAGAGGACCTGGGCTGAACACTGTAGGTTCAGGAAATATCAGTGGTAAAAGGCAGAAATCTCCTTCTTTCCCTCTTGAGGTATCTGTATGAGTTACTTCACATTCCTGGACAATGCAGAGTGGAGGCGCGACATGCCCCCAGCTCTGAATGTGTCCCTGCTGCCCTTCAGCAGAGGTAATTCACAGTAAGCCACAGGACAACTGAGCAGACATCCTGATTCAGACAACCACATTTGGTGCGTGCTTCAGTTCTTCAGTGATGGGGTACTGGTGTGTGATGTTCCCTGCAATGCGTGACAACATGAGCATCTGACACCCTGGTTCCTACTTTTAGAATTAGCCTGTTTGTCCAATGGATGATTAGAAGTGACCTTCACTTCTGGCAGGAGGAGTCCCTCAAAAACACACACTGGCAGGACCACATTTCTGCTTCTCCACCCCAGGTGCTGGGGGGTTGTCTCACCTTCAACCTACAGTGACCCACACCTACTGCTGAGACCCAGCAAAGTTTGCTGCGTGTCCAAGTCCTGGAGAAAGACCCCAGCCATCAAACTCAGCTTGGGAAGCACAGAGGAGCACCAGAGCTTCTCTCCAAAGCTTCCTGGCAGGCTCTCACTTGGAGGAGAGGGAGGGAAAGAAGACATTTGAAAACACCCTTTCCCCTTTCAGAGAAGAGTGCTGGAAATAGGTCTGCCTGCCAGCTCTTGCAGTGTAGTTGCCAGGCAGTAGTACTGCTTTGCAGTCCAGGATCAACAAACTACACATTTGTATTCTCACTAGGGCCAGCATTATTACTGCCACAACTTAACACCCTTGAACAGAGACTGCTGCAGCTGTGAGAGCCGTCTTGGGAATCAGGACAATCGCAGCAACCAGTTGACGAAGGACCCACAGAAAAGAATAGTGGCTGCTATTAACCTCATGGGTGAGTCAAACTCTTTCCTGTTGCACGTGGAAAACAAAATATCTGGCACCCACATGGATGGAAAAAGATGTGTAGGAAGGCGATGGACCAACCAGCTGAAGATGAAGCCCTTTGGATGGACTGCCTAGTGGCTTGGCCACAGCCAACAACATTGCTCCAGCAGGATGCTGTCTCTAGCACTGTGGGAATTAGGACTGGCATCCACCACAATCTGTCAGCATAAGCAAGTCCACTGCCACCTGAGCAAGAGCCTCTAACTTTCTCTGTCTCTCTTCATTACCTTGTCTCTCTCCCTCTGCCTTCATATCCTGACATGCTACAACCATCTGTTCTTCACTGTATCCTCCCAGATCTCATGTGCCAAGATCACTCCTTCTCCATTGCAATTGCCTTTTTCAGAAGAGCAACCCCACAGAGACCTATTGACCCTGGGAAGGGTCCATAAAGCCAAAATCCCTGTAATCTTCTGCACACCGTTTCCCAGGCGAGTCAAAGATGCATTAGACCATGAAAATTAGCATAAATTTGACTACATCTACTGTATCTAGACTACTAAATATATCTCGTGTAAATGAGAATATTGTTTACTTTGAATCTAAACAATGTTGTAGAACATGTGGCCATTCATATAAACTCAGCAACAGCAAGTGACCAGTTACTTGTGCTTAGTTCTAATGCTTCATCAGCCAGCAAACAGTAACAGACACAATTAAATTCTTGTGGCAGTAGAAATAAAATTGAGATGCTGGAAATGCTTTGCGTTTACCGCACGCAGATCTGACTCAGTCATTGCAGAGAGCTGGAGCAGGCTCCAGGTGAAAGGGTTTAGGCATGGTAATTACAGCATGAGATTCGCTGTCAGTATTTGCAGAGCAATCCCTTCACGGTGCATAGCAATGGGCAGGGTGAATGAGAGGATAACGCTTCATTGTGACCAAGGGTTTTCTTTTCACTCTTGATTCCTGTGAACCTCTCAGAAAATGGACAGGATACACATTTGGAAAAGTGCAAATTCTGTGCTTTGACCAGTTCTTCTTCTCTTTTGACACAGCAAGTGTTGCTGCCCCACAAAACTACTGTTGCAGACAAACTGCGTCACAGAGGGACCTGTCCATTTCCTAGGACTGAGGATGACAGTGTTATATATTCCAGGAGCTATTACTGCTGCAAAACTTCCTGAAGAGAAAACCAGATCATCTCTCAAGACAACATCTTCCATCTAAACTTTGGGGTTGATGCTTCACAGAGAAATTCTTCAAGAGCTCTTAACATTGAGCTTGTTGAATGCTATCTCCCCCCTTGTTTATTTCAACAGTAAAAGATTCTCTGCCACAGAGGTGGCCAAATCACCTCATCACCTCCTCTCTGACAAGCTTATACCTATGTACCATGATGGTTGCTGAAAAGCTGTGGACGGCTCCAAATCAGGATTTATTTTTAGGTTCCCAGACTGTGTACGCTCCTGCCAAAAGAGCCTGGTCCAAAGTTTATTCAAGTCCACGATAAAAATGTCTAATGGCGTGAATGACCTCTGGATCAGCTCCAAAGACTGTGCACTGATATTAGCACTGGGGCTGGCTGGGGATTCCCTTTGGGAAGGCTGCCCGGTAAAAAGGTGGTTTTCACAAAATTGAAATTTTCAGGGAGAAAAACATCCTGATTTTGTACCTTCTTTCCATTCAGAATAAAGAAATAAAAATACACTTTTTTTTCAATCAAGAAAAGTCAAGAAGCAGTATTTTCTTCAGAGCCAGTTGGAACAAAATCAGAAAACTATGTTTTAGTTTGAATGTGTTCAATAAACCATTAAAACCTCATTTCCCTATAAGTACACTGCCTCACTGGGGCTGTGGTTTAGATGTCTCATCTTTCTTGCAGGCTGTTTCCTAGAGGACTACATCTGCCATGATGCAGAGTGGACTCTAAGGTCTGTGAGACATGATAGCAGCTATGTACTGTCCCCTGAAAAATATGAGTATTAAGTTCCTGGATGAGGGCTGCCAGGAGGAAATACAATTCAAGGCCGACGTTCAGGGTTGAATGGAGTTAAAGCAAAGCTTTTTGGGTTAATTGAAGAAACTAAAGTGCAGCATGTCAATTTGGAGCATGCCAGACCAAAAAATGTCAAGAGTAAAACTTATTTCCCTCTGCAAACCAAGATGTTTTGAAATTTTATTCCATGAAAAAATTGGAAACATCAGTGTTTCTTTACACCCAGAGAGAGAAACAAAGGTTTCAAGGGAGCAAACCTCCCTTTCACGGCACTGTGATTAGTAAGAAAGCAAGAAAGGTGAGGAAGAAAGGAGATGTGAGAAGCTTACTGCTCTGTAGGTGAAAAGCCCTGCAGAAATGAGCACCAAACATCCACCCTCTCTCAGCAGCTGTCTGCCTTGTATTTCCAGGATCCTTTCCAGGCTAACAACCAGCAATCCCCCAGGCTGGAGAGATTAAAGAATTGCCAGCTGATGAGAGAGAGTTTTGAGTAACTACTTCCCTGGATGCCCCAGCTCACCATGGCAAGAACACATCTCCAGGGTTTTGTAGGCTCTCTCAGATCTGATTTGACCTTCGTTGCACGATTGTCTTCCCTCGAGTTATTCATGGTTCAACTGAGGGAGGCCAGAATTCATTTCTGTCTCACACACTTGCCACCCAGTTGACAGGCAGTGTGAAAGTCAAGTGGCACGTGGAGCAAGCACTGGGAAAATCACCTTTTGATCTCATTGAAGGTGGTCCTCAAACCAGGTCATGCTTGAGAGAATTGGCAGGGAGAATGAGGAGAGGCTGGGCGGCAGCTGTCTGTGTTGGGGCGGTCTCCAGTTCAGAAGAATATTTACCTTTCGTTTGCTGCCAATTTTGGAGCCTTTATAAATACCACACCTAAATAAAATGGAATAAAATAAACGATCCTCTTCAGGCACACCGCGCCCCTTCCATCACCCTCCCTAAGAACATCTCAACATCCAAGGGCTGCAGGGATGCATGGGAGAGGGAATTATTGTTTAAAATAACGAATATAGAGAGGAAAACAATTTATGCTGGGTCGAGAGCAAGAATGAGGTTCCATTTCCTTCTGAGAATCAAATGAACAATATCATCCCAGAGCCTGCTGTGCAGTCATCATTGACTTCTGCAGCACAGCTTGTAACCTGCAGCAGCAGAGACGGAATCAGGACATGGTGTGGGGGAGCAGACAGCCCCTTCCCTGTCACTTGTCCAGTGATAATACTTCATAAGCATCCCATCTCATCCCATCCTTATCGGTAAGTCTGTCCCTTGATGTGCAAGGTTCTGTTTTGCCATGAAACACAAAACTTAGTTCTCTACCGATTTGGCAAGATGCCTTTGTCCTGTGAATGCTCCTGGGCCCCAGCACAGATTGAGGGCTGTTCCCTGAGGGTCTAATTCTCACAGACAGATATTTGCCAATTCTTAGCAGGTAATAAGAGCTCTAGATATTTAGCCACTTTTCTGAAGAAGGTGCTCAACCAGAGATGAGAACTGAAGGTTCCTCACTAATTAGCTCTGAATCAAATATGGTTCAAAACACAGCTCTTAGGAGAGGATAATGCCACTCACCTTTGAACTGGACCATGCGATCTGTAAATGTCAGCTCTGGAATATACACTACAGTGTGGTATTTACAGTGCCCTTTTATTATTGTTATTATTATTGTTATTATTTTCCTTTTTACCTGGGGACTGAATGTTTGGGGACTGTGGTAGGAGAGGTCTGTACATCTGGAAAGCGTCAGATTTAACGCGCGAAGTCACCAGCCCAGGTCAGCTAAAAGTACATGTTTGCTTCCAGCAGCAGCTGTGCAAACTCCTGTTGCCTCGGTTGTGCAGGGCTTATGTAAAGATTCCTCAAAGACAGTGCCCTCTTTGTGAGCCCGTAGCTCTGCTGATCCCTGGCAATTCCAACCCCAGTTTCAAAAGAAACGGGCCTAAAATGGCACTCCCACCGCAAACAGATGTATTTCAGCCTCTGTCTAAGGCAGCATTCATTTCATCATGAAAAGGAAAACATCATAATTTAGGGTCACACGTCTCCTGCCTGTCAGTCAGGCACTGCCAGCTATTTTTACAGCATCCCAGGGTGTTGTGGCAGTCTAGAGAATAAGTGACACACCTTTCCAAAGGCTATTCAGAACGATATCACTCTGAGAAGCTCTGAGTTCCAAGCTTTGGTTTTGTCTCTGATTTTTTTTTTTTTTTCTGGAGCAGGCTTGAAATAAAATATCTTTGTATGTATTGCACATTTTTTTTCCTGCACGTTGATTTGCTTTGCTTCCCGTTGCTTCATAGACTTGCCCTTCCCACTGCAAAATCTGTATTGCAGGTTCAGTGTTAGAACTTTTCTCATGGTGCTGTGGTACGTGGGTGGACCAGATGTATCATGAGAACAGGCTCTCTCAGACCAGCAGCCAACAGCTGAACAAAACTATACATATTGTAAGAGAAGCCAAATTTCACTCAATGACTTCAGTAGCTTTCAGTTGCTTCTGTTTTACATTGAGATTGAATCTGGCCAATTTATTTAACCTAATAAACAAAATTATTATTATAAACAATCCACTAGAACTACTGGGCATCTGAAAGAGGCACAGAGACCATACAGAAAACAATCCCAAGCATCCCTGCCTTGTAGCCAAATATTATATCTGCAATGCAAACAAAACACCTCCATATTTACAGTTTGGTGGGAGTTTTGATCATGTATAATAGCTTTAGGGTTCAAACCACTCCTCATTAAAGTCAACAAGAGTCTTTGCATTGACTTTAATGAGCTCTGAGTGAAGACTGTAACATACAGCATTTTACCAAGAATTCAAAGTGGAAAAAAAACAACCCCGGTAAAGCTCTGACTTTGGTCTTTCTGAAAGTTGAATGCCTGAAGGGACCATGTGTGGTTTCAGCCTCCACGGGTAAAAAACCCTGCCGAGCCCCTCCTGACAGTGCCAGGCTTCCTCACGCTGAAAAGCCCGCTAGCAGATTTCATTACAATAATTGTGCAACAGTTAATAGTACATTGTAGAGAAAGTGGGCAAGAAAACAGGAGGGAGAAAAATCCAGATGATCAATTATTCTTTTCACTGACACTGTCTTTGCATGGGTTGTTTTCACCGGAAATATACACCTAATAATTGCCCAGATACCTTGTTTTTTCAATATAATTTCTATGGTAAATGCCATTAGTTACTGTGGCATGGTGATTTAAAGCTGAAAACCTACTGTGACCTGAACCAAAAGATTGATTAACTTATCTGCTTTAACAAGGAGTTGCTTGAAGTCTTATAGGAAATACTGCATGAACGTACATTTCATATGGCCAGTAATTGCTTTTCCTGTTATTTTTCTATTAAAGAAATACAAAAGGAAATGGGAGCTGTGTGCGTAATGGGGACTGGGTTGTAGTGCTTTAAATCCGCAGGTCATCAATTCAAGGTGATTTAGCTGATGACTCCAGTGGTCTCAGCCCAGCTGTCAGGCGACAGGTGACCACACTTGGCCATCCACCATTGCTAAAAACTTGATGGCAATTCAGTAAATGCAGAGAGCTTTGGCTGACTAGCCTAGCCCAAGCTTGAATCCCATGCCTGGGGTGTTGTTCCAGTCCCATCTGTTAAGCAGCTGGATACAGCACGGTCAGATGCCAACCAGAGGTACCTAGGTCAGTCCCTTTGAGCACCACATACAGAGAGGTCAGTCTCTCTCTGTCTCTGATTATTACAGAAACCAGAAAAGGCTGAGTAGATTCCCAGTGATACAGGGCTATTAATGGATAACCACGGGGGAGGGATGTGTGTGAGGGATCTGCTAGGAGCCTGCTGATAATGATAAACAAGAAGGGAACTTTTCTGCAAAATGACATCAAACAACAAATTTACTGAGTTCCATCATCTATGGACTGATAACCTTCAAAAAGCTTCAATTCTTTCATTACGAGAGATACTGAGATCATGAAGCAACTGGTTTTCAGTGGGATATTAACTTAGACATGGGAACCAAAGACTTTTAACTTGAAACGGTCCCTAGAACAGTGAGTTCTGACTGGTTTTTTTTCCATTTGTGGACGCTCAGCAGTGATGCAGCTCCTGTACAGTGAATTTAAGCTGACTAGAATTGCTTTTCTTGGTTTCCTTCCACAAGTGACAGGTTGACAGCTACTGCTCTTGGAAGAAGATGGCCTTCCAATCCTCAGGTCACCATATGGTGCACAAATAATTTCTTTCATGTCATACCTGATTTAGAGCTGTAGGAAATCGAGCTAAGAGACCAGTGAAGCCATCTCACCCACTGTCCATCACATGTCATTGTGTCATGCTGTGTTTTCAACATGCCGCATCTCAACAGGCAATTGAGAGCTGTGGTTGTCCTTCCAAGCTTTATAAATGTGCTAATTGGGGTGGATACCTGGAGAAGAAATGTGCCATTGACTGTTAGACATTACAGGAGGGAATAATGTGTCATAAATCAAGGAGACACAACACTATCACAAGAATATGAACTGTAAGAGTCCTTATAATGACACCTATTTGTTAAATCAAGAATTTAATCTGTAAGCTATTCAGTGAGGCTTTACATCTCTCCTCTGGTCTTGCATTCTAAATGATCACAATAAAAAAAAAAACCTGAAAAAAATGTTTGTTTTTTTTTTCTTGGGGAGAGTTATCCTCACTGTTATCCATGCTTCTTCCATTTTTTAAAGAACTCCAGAAAATTTTAAGCTGTGAAACACTTGGCTTTTTGAAGAATTTTTTTAATTTCCAGAGTAGTTTTGGGTGTGCTTTTGTTTTTCTTTAACCATGCTTAGAACAGAAGCATCCTTCCCACTGCGATATTTTCCCTTGCTTGTCACAAAACTAAGCAGGTTAGAAAAACAGAAGTAGGAAACACAGTGTATATCTAGAAATCAGGAAACGTAAACATACCATCAGAGACCCAGTTAGTTCCCACTCTCAATGGGAGAGTAACTGAAGGAAAGCACATTAAATGTCTTAGCAGATTGTATTCCTCCACATGGTGTTTCTTCTCCTGCTCCCATCGCATCTTATTCAGGCTTTCATTCCTCCAACTCTGCTTCTTTGCAGGATTTCATCATCAGGCTTTATCAGTTATATTTTCTCATAGTAAAGGGTGATGCTTCCTTGGCAAACAAAACCCCAAATCCTTCCACAAAGGAGGATTTGATTTTGCTATTTTTTTCTTCAATTTAAAAAATGGTTCCTTCAGGCTCCACGACCTCAGGTAGCTTAACTGAGCTAGCTAATCTGCTGTTTTTAATTTAATAAGCCAGCTCTAAATACATGCAGTCATCAGACTTTTTTCTTTTAAATGGGCTGTTTATCTATCTCTCTTGGAGAGACATAAATGAGAAAGTAAGAATGCCCCAGGCAAGGCTGGCACTAAATCCTCTACAGATCACAAGGTACACCCTTCCAGTTTTCAAGCTCTTCGTGGTTCAAGTTACCTGTTAGCACAGTGGCATCAGTGTTACGCACCCTCGGAAGCCTAACCACTTGAAGTGCTGAGCAAGCCCTAGCTGTCCACCAGTGATTCTGAAAATGGTTGTGTCTGACCAAGTGAATTAATCTTTGACCAGTAGTGTCATTATTAGCTCTTCTACTCGGCTCTGTAGATGGAAATGGAGGCAGCTACAGTCAGACCTTACTCTGAGTAATTATTCAAATAGAACTTGTTAGCGTTAGAAGGAAACTATGCTGTAAATGTTTGTAATCCCAGAGTTGCATTGAACAGGCAGAGTCCATTTCCAGTTGGGCTGTTTGGGGACAGCCTTGAATATGAATCTGGAGCCCGTCTGGGACTCGCTCTTCTGAACCTGAAGACAGATGCTTTGAGTACTGCTGGTCGTCATCCACAACAGGGAGGGCAAGAACTACATGGAGACACTGTCCCTCCTTTCTTCCTAGTATAGTGCTTAGTCCAAATGAACAAAGCAAGACGAGACTCAGTTTGGATCAGAGAGAGATCACCTGTCCTCCAGGTGGGGTGTTAATCCAGCCCTGCATTCACTTTTTGGCAATAGACTTCACGATACCCTTACAGCCTTAAACACCATGAGGTGCAAGTACAGATAATCTCCAAATGCTTTACTTGCACCATAAAACAAGGTACCGGTCTTATTCCCATTCTGCAGTTGGACCCAGAGGCATGGTGGACTTGAGCCAAGAGGGGTCTGGTTCTCTGGAACGTATTGCCACTGCCTCCTAAACAGGCAGCCCATTTGGCCTCTGCTATCATTGGGCAAAGCTTTGGTTCTTTGGTTTTGATGCCTTATTCAAATCCTGCCACAGTCCCTCCCCACACCAGTTTTGTGCGAGAACAGGCCCATTGGGGTTGCAGAGCGTTCCCTGCAAGTGGGCAGAAGGGCCATGTAAAAATCAAATCCACATGACTGTATTTACAGGCAACCAAAGAGAGGGCTGCTTTTCCAAGAAAAACTTTTCCATGTAAAAGAATTCTTAATCTCCCCTTTGACTGTCATTGTTGAAATGATGGCTTCGCAGGCTTGAAATTTAAGACCCTATCGGCGTCTTTTCTGTTAGCTGTGATTTATGAATGGTTTCGCTGTTGATTATCCTCCAAGATTACAGCACAGCAGCCCTGACAGACAAGCCGAGGAAATTTCACAGGATAACGGGCAGGTCCTTCTCCAGGGCAGTAAGGCAGGGAAGTGTGTTTTGACTCCACTATGTAACAGTATCAGCAAATGCCGACTGGACTCCACAGGTAATCCAATAGTCTGCATGTAGTGCCCTACTCGAAGGCAAGCAGAATCTTTATGATGATTCCTCTGTGCTTCAGATCCTTTGCTTGTTCTGTAATACAGCATTCAGTTATTTTTTTTGCCTTGATTGTAGCACAAACTGTACAAATTGCAGTCAAATGTTGTAAGGCAACAGTTGCATATAACCCGCTGCATGTTCTTCAAAGATCATCCTTCTTTACTGCAGTTGCAAAGTCTACTGTCTCGTCTGGGAAATGCACTGTCTTTATGTCAAGCCCAGGATATTCAAAGGAAATTTGCTTCTTTGATTTATTGCCAAGAACAGACACCCCTGACACTAGAAAAGGAGATTTTGTGTCTTTCATTACCATTTCCTGCCGCACAGTTTGTTCCAACTTGCTGCTAGGAGGGACTGTTTATCTGGTGAGGGTAACAGGGCTGGGGCAGATGCAGCCATGACTTGAGGGAGCTGCATAGTATTCTGGTTGCTCCCACGGTGCAAGACTGACACAGTGCTAACAGGAGACAGGAACAAGCTACAAGCCCTTGTAGTGACTTGGCAAAGCTACACCTGAGGATGCTGCAAGGAGACCAGGTATCTCCTGAGAGAAGCTTTCAGAAGCAACTGCCCATGTTAGTTTTTTTCCTTCTGGGCTATGCCTTTCACTGGACCAGACAGCCAAGACTCAAGAGTCCGGATCGAAAAAATTTCTTATGTGGGGGCTGCCTAAAAATAAATGAGCAGACCTCTCAGGAGGTGATTTTATTTCTTGATAAATGGCCTCTGCTTTTCAGGCAGAAAGGTTCCTTTGATTTGAACTCTGCCACGCTGCCCTGCAAAATGAATCATTGTTGGCATGTGGTTTCCAGGTCCAGCACTACGGATGCGCTTCCTGCTTTTTGTATCATCATCTGGACCTGTGCAGTGAGCAGCGGTATGCCACCCTCATGCTTTGGATCATTTGGGGCTGAGGTGAACAACTCCACAAGGTGCCAGGCAAGGGTGAGCTGTGCCTGACGCACTTGGGTCCTGCTCCACCTCGGTCCTGCTCTGTGGTCGGTCACATTCCCCTCCGTGATCCTGCTGGGTCGGTGCCTTTCAGCACTACTGTCAGGAATACACTGCAGAGAGGAAAGGCTGCACCTCTTTGGGGGGAACCAAAGAGCATAGTTACGTCCAACTGTGGCCCAAGCCATTCTTACTGGGACTAGTTATGCTGTGGGTGTTCTGAAGGATCGGGTTCGACAGGGAACCAGAATGGACATTCCTAGCATTCTTCCCATTTTGCCGCCCAGCCTGCTTCAGAGGAAGTCCTGATGTAGGTGTTTGTATCCTGTCTCTTTCTTCCCTCACTGTATTTGTCTTTCAAGCCTGGCAGCAGTGGAAGGAAACTTAGCACGTGATGCTGACATTCTGCCATGTCTGTGGGACGGCAGATTCCTAAAGTACTCAAATCTAGCCAAGAGAATAGCTAGGAAAACAGGAGGCAGAGGACTCATCAAAGCAGGGAGAGGCTTGAATCCCAGTGGATTTAGGGTGGGATACCAGCTTTTATCCAGAAGCAGGGCTGCTCACACCAGGAAGGCTGTCTGGGTTCCTGCCCACAGTGTCCCCCTCTCATGATTTCCCACCTGTGCGCATCATTTTGTGCATTTTGATCTGACTGTTCATGATATATCTTACTAGTGGGATATTCATGGCCATAAAGGGCTGCTGGATGTTGTAGTACAGTTGTGCTGGATACAGCAGCCCAGCCAGAACCTGGACATAGGGAAAGAGGGCAGAGAAAAGGTCGGGGTTGTAGAGAGGCTGCAAGAGGATCCCAGGAATACCACCAGCGTGAGGAGTGCCAGACATGAGTCCCATGGTACTTGGCAAGGCAGCCCAGTAGCAAAGAGGAACAAATATCCAAGCATGTGAACAAAGTCCCAGCACTTAACTGAGGCATCTGTGAAGACCATACAACTTTCAGCAGATTTTGGTTTGTAAGGCCTCACCTGGAAACCTCAGACAACTGAATGCAGCCCAGTGAGCCAGGGCGGAGATCACATCGCATCCCTGATGGTCTGCACACAGCATGTCTCTGGTCCTGAGCAGCACTGAGCTCCTGCAGGTCCCAGAAAATCACAAGGGTTTCTTCACTCATTTCAGGACTGGGCCTGGGGGTTGCATTTTATAACAAAAATAGACCAACGAAAAAAAAAGTTGGAGAAGTTCTGAGACGTGTGCTTCATAAAGCCCTCTTTAATCGATGTCAGAAATACACCTCTGCTTAAGAGTGAATCTTAACAGATACAGTCCTGCTGGATTTTTCCGTAGTTTTCTGCTACTTGACTCCCCACTCCTTATTTTCTGTTGTTTTACACTCTAATTCCCAGCTAGGCAGAGTTATTCCTTCAGTGGAGGCCACTGTCCCACAGCCTGCGCCTTCACCCACTGCTGCCCTTGTACCACTGTGTTTGCACCTGTTTGTTTGCACTCAGCTGCTCCAGAAAACTTCCTTCCAGACTTTTCCTTCCTCCTTGTCCCAACACAAGTGCCCAGTTTCCCTGTTCCCAAGCCAAGACACAGGAATGTACCAGTCCCTAGTGATTCCTTCCAGCAAATTAAGAATTGCTGAACTAAGGAGGGTTTCAGTAGAGCAACATGGCCTCAACTGAAAATCCCCCACTTGTTGTTCTTCTCCTTTGGTAGGGCACCATGCGATATTTATGTCCTATTTCAACAGGTCTAATTCTACTACCCCATATATACATCTGTGTCTGCACACTGTATCCTTCACCGAGTTTCCATTCAGGCAAATTTTCACTGGCCAAGAGACACATACTGTGGCTCCAGGAGGACTTCTGACCAAAGAACAACTCATTTCTATCAATCACAGCCATCAGGACAGGAGCATTTCTTACCACCTGCCCACCCTGTGGGCTCCATCTTGGGTGAGCAACCCACTACTAACTTTAAACATGATAATAATAATAATAATAGTAACAACAGCAACAACAATAATAATAATACCACCATAATATGTGTACACATATGCCCTGCAGAACCCAGCAGCAGTTTTGCCAGTCATAAGTGAAGTCAATACCCCTACAAATGCTTGGCGATGCTCAACAATGCCTAGCGTTTCAACTGTTTAGAATCCAGCAAACCCTAAACCATGAACACCCACTTCTGTCCTGAAGACATGTATTGTACTGAAATTTAGCTTTAAAAACGTATGTTATTTAGCTCCAGGAAGAATTGGATTGTAGTTTCTCAAAACAAGAATCAGAAAAAAGTCTCCCCCCAACTGCTCCCCAAGTTAAAATATACCTCTCTAGGAGTAAAGGATAGCACACTCACCCCTGTCCAGTGTCTCTTCGTCCTGCTCCTTTTTTCTCCTTGGAGGAAAGCAGCTCTGAAGACACTCCTTCCCCTTGCACAGACGATCTCGCCGGTTCAGGAGAGGGGCAGGGGAACAGGGCTGCAGGGAAACTGCTGGGCTGAATGCCTGAGTTCACAGTGTTAACTGGCCGGAGAATCCTATTACGTGATAGGTAGCAAGCCAGGGCCTAATTTATGGAAATTTTGACCTTTGGTCGCCTTTGACATTTTCAGATCAGCCCTAGCCTGTGTGAGACATTAGAGCCCTTACAGTAAGGGGCTCTAAATCAGCCTGTGCGGCTGCTGGAGCCGATGAGCGGGTCAGAGGTAAGAATTCACTGAGGTTCGTGTGTGGGCTGCTCGGTGCCTGTTTGACATTTATAAATCAGTGACATTCCTCTGCACAGCTCAGTGCATACAGATCGCTTCAGTCACTCTGAGGAGGGCCCCTCATTTCAGTCAAGGGTGGGTTTGGGCATCCTTGGCCTTTCCTTTCCATTTGAGCAAGAATACATCTAAACAAATGCAGCTTTATGAGCTGGCGAGTTCACCTACAGTGTGACCCGCTCCCTCAGGAGGATGGAGTGAGGGCCCTTTTAGGATCAACCCTACCTCCAAGGACTTTGTACCATCTTCAGGGCTGGGGCATGAAAGCCTTCATCCCTAGGTGCAATACCAGACACCTCACATTTTCATCAGCCGCCACAACAAATGTTGTGTTTGTTGGTTCTGTAGCACAAACAGCTACAGTCCCGTTCTGCTGGGTGCTGGGCCAACAACTCTGACCATGAGGAGGCATCCAGTTGGATTTCAACAGTTTCCCATGGAAACCTATTTGCCACGAATAAAGCTCTACTGGGCTGAGCTGTATGGGCCTACCCCAAATTTCTCACAGTCTGAACTCTATGTAGAGAGAAAACATGATCAGAAAAACATAACCAGGGCTGTAGACAAGGTAACGTTAACATCAGCCAGCTATTGTGCAATATTGTGCAATGTCCATATTGGCTTCAGCAATCCTGACCTGTTTAATTGCTGCTTGCTTCTCCGGACCCTGAGAGCTGATATGGACTCTCCATTCCCCTCAGGGCTGGCAATGCCTCTGGCACCAGCCGCTCCTCCCGGCTAGCGGCTGTGCTGGGATTTGGGATGGCCTCCCGTGGCATTTATGGTGGCCTCGAACACACGACGGCTTCTTGGTGGTTTTGGACCAGCAGCTGTGGAACCAGTCAAAGAAAGAGATTGTGGTTTGGGCTGCACTAAGCAGGAGGCCCAAGGACCGCCATGAGGGTATGGCCGGCACAGGGGCTATGGCGGGCTTGTACACTCCGGCAGCCAACATTGCCATGGTCACCCGCTGCCTCAGTGAAGCCACCCTCAGCCCCCTCAAAGCGAAGAGGCACAATGGCTCTTGAGCTCTTCCCTCGTGCCCACACACCTTGACACTGAGGGGAAAAGCTGCTTCGAGGGAGCATGGGGGTGAAAGAGGGACGAAAATCGGAACTGAGGGAAAAATCAGACAGAACTGAGGAAAAAATCAGTCATAAGTGAGGGAAAACTCAGAGAGAAGCGAGGGAAATCGGCAGAGGGAACCGCAGCTCCGCGATGGCGGGTGGGGAGGCCCCTCTCCCGAAGGCCGGGGGCACCGCCGCGTGCGGGGGTTGCCTCGGGTCTCCTCGGGGGGCGACGCCCGGAGGAGAGAGGGAGGGCGGGCGGCGCCAAATGCGCTCCCTGCCTGGGAAGTGCCTGAAAACGCACGGCCGGGGCATAGCTGGGGGGCCGGGGGAAGGGGAGGGCGCTCCCCGGCTCCCCTCCCACCTTCTCCGGATAAAGGGGCCGCCGGGAGGCGGCGGGCGGGCGGACGGCGGCAGCCTGTGGACGAGGGCGGCCCGTCCGGCCCCGTCCCGTCCCCCGCCGCGCCCAGCGCTCCCTGCCGGCGGGGTCGCCCCGGGGC
>VYZM01009993.1:779974-809059 GCA_013398915.1 Dromas ardeola | reverse complement strand
GGGGGGGCCCCTCCGGGCTCCTTTCCCCTTCCCTCCCTCCGCGGCGGGTGGCGCTGGAGGATTTTCTCCCTCTGCGGCCCCCTCGCTGCCCCCCAGACATGGTAGGTCACCTACAGCTGCAAGGGATGGACGAGAGCCTGAAGGAGAAGAGCCGGGAAGGCTTGCTGGACAGCCCGGACTCGGGGCTGCCCCCCAGCCCCAGCCCACCTTTCTACTCCCTCTCACCCGGCGAGGGCCGAGCTGGGGGCAGCGGCGGTGCGGACCCCCCGGCCCCGGGGCACCGGCGAGAGGCCAAGGACGGCAAAGTGGTAAGAGCCAAACTGGGCGCTGGGCTCTGTCCTCTCCAGCTCCGGGAGGGAGAAGGGCTGGCCAAGCCCCGGCATAGGGGTCAGCGAGGAAAGGGCCTGTGCCCACTGATTGGGGCACCCCAGGGCTGTGTCCTCCCTCAGTGCCTGGCCACCCGCACTGGTGGACGAGGGCTCTCCTGGGCTCCTTGTGCCCCATGGCAGCTGCAGTCCGGCATTGGCACTGCCACTGGTGTGCCCAGGCAGGGGCTTGGCCCGGTGCTGGCCAGGGGTTTTTGGATACGGACACAGAAGTGTTGGCAGTTTGACTGGGTAAACTCTAATAATGGCATGGGAGTGAAACCCAGGTCTGAAACAGGCTCCCTTGCCTACCTTAAGAACAGAAAAGTGTAATTGCTTCTCAGTGGTACTGTCCTGCCTGGTAGATACAGGTTGGAGCTGCATCCGTCTGGACCAAGGCAGGGGAGCATGTCTCTCAGCCGTCCCTACACTCCAGCATCCCACATTCGTTTTGTCAGGAGCATGGAGCCACGTTTGCTGAAAGAAAGACAAAACTGTCTGTTAACTCAGGGCAGGGTACAGATGTCTGTCTGGGGAGCTGGTGTGGAGATACGGTCTGGGAAGGGTTGTGTGCTGCTGCCCTTTGCTGGAGCAGGGTTTTGTGGCGTGGGTCTGCGTGGAAGGTTTCTCTGCTGCGTGGCCAAGCCGGGCAGCGTTAGTGGTTTGCAAGCTCAGACGGCTGGCAGCGGAACTATAGATTTCGGTTAGCCTGACGCAGTGCCAGTGAAGCAGTTGACTCTGGAGTAGGATTGGGGTAGATTTATTGTGACTATTATTGTGCTTTATTTGTTTATTTCTATCCCTTAGCTATAAAAACTTTTTAAAAAACAAAGTTCAGAGCATAAGTAACAGTGGTGGAGGTTCTTAAAGGATGAGGAAGGTTCTTCCCCAAGGATCTTTAAATTTTTTTTTTAACATATATAAAAGACACTTGTAGGTGTATTCAACATAGTTAATTGGCTTCTATATGGAATAAAAACTGCAGCACAAATCTTTCCATGGGAAAAAATTATCTACCTGTGGATTAGTGACAATTCAAAGACTTCTCATGGTAGAGACATTTTGCAATGACTTCTCACACCTTCATTTACTTTCTCAAGTTCTAAGGCTATTTTAGCATATTATTGAAAACTGCCTTTTACTCCATGCCAAAACCTTTCCCATGAACAATGACTCCTTCTCACCAGACTACGGTGGGTAGGGTGTGAGGTGTTAATTATGAAAATCAAATTGCAAACCCACTAACGCTGCAGTTCCAAATATGGAGCCTTACCTGCAGATGCCTGGGCGTGCAGATGCCATCTTGATGGGACTGTTTATGTACAAAGAGTTACCCAAATGCCTCTGATTTGGCAGGATCAGGCTGTTGCTATGTATTTGTAAAATGAAACGTGGGAGGAACATGAATGAAGGTTTGCTGGACCAGAAAACAGCTGGGGTGGAGGTGTCTGCAAAGCTCTGTAATGGGACTATGACAGCCTCCATTTCAGTAATATGACAGTTGGCCACCACTCCTCCCAAGAAGGCCCTTAGATATCGAAGATGAAAGAGCATGAGAAAAACCTATTTCAGCTCTTGGTCTGTTAGGACTGCGAGTTTTAGTGCTCAACTCCTACGGAAAAAAAGTTATTCCTGTGGTTTGTGTAAGGCAAAATTAAGTTTTCCAGTTATTTTTTTTATTTTGATCATAAATGAACATTTGACACATTTCAGAGGAACTCACACTGTAGATATTTCCCGATTTTGTGTCACATTGCAACAGCATGGGTAGCCCTGGGCTCCTGCTGTTAGAGTATGGGTTTCATACATGGTGGGTATTTCCTGCCCTTTGTAGGTACAGGAGATTGCAGACATACCAACACTGAAACCAATTTGACTATTATTTGGAGTGGTGCAGGGCTGTGTTCTTCAACTCTGGCTGTTTGGTGCACTGCAAAATAATGAAATAGATAGGAACTTTCCCTCTATTTGTACAAGAGTTTCACTGCTTCTCATTTCACCCTGCAAATACTGTACTTGCAGCTGTTATTAAGAAAGCAGGAAAATATGGAGAGCATTACTTCCTTCATACTTCTAAATTTCAGTGTCTAATTAGCTTTAATCTTGCCATTTATCAAGGACTTGTAGATCTATGAGCAATTATGCAATCCATGAATGTGCTTCTGTTTAACTCTACTACTCTGCTGTTCATCAGAGCATACAGAATTGGCAAATCAATAATTGCAGCTATTTGCACACCAAGGCATGGTTTTTTAATCGCCTGTTACATTAGTGTTTGTTTTGCTTATAAATGTGACAGGGCCAGGAATGCAGCCTGCAGTCTTTGTGTTATAATACTATAAAACCATATATAAACTCAGTCAGTAACAGCCAAAATTCTAGTATGTATGGTTACAATAAATTGCTGTCAGGTGAAGAAAACAACATTCCAGATCTGTGGGAAGTATTTCATACTATTCCTTGCTGCGGAGCCATCAAAACCACCAGTCTGAACCCAGTTGCGTTCTTTTGCAGTCAACTATTTTGCTCCATCTTCACAAATACATTGAAGAATTTTGCTGCTCTAGGACAGTTCTCCTTATACAGCCTAAAATGAGATTGCATGCCCTTATCGAAGACGTTCTTGTGTGTAAGATCTGTGCTCTCTCTGCTTTGTGTTATTAACTGTGACTCTGAAAAAGTAAACTCTCTTCTCTTTAATAAGCACGACTTTGTTTCAAAGACAATGCACCATTTATTCACATTTAACCAGCCAATTTGGCTACAGCTTTGGGATCCAAGAAAATATGAAAGGCAATTTAGGGCCAGAGTCATAAATACCACAAGTTCAACACCATTTAGGGACTTCTTTTTTTTTTGCTTTTTACTTGCAGTGCAGGAGAAATTGGCTTTTATTTCTTCAAATAAAGTCCATGTAGGGAATTTGTCAATTGTTTTGTGCTTAAGTGCAAATATCCTAATGAAAATAGAAGGTGACTTTTACCTAGTTCTGCCTTTTAAATCTGAAATGTGATTAAATTGATTCTTGGGACTTGGGTTACTGAATTCTCTAGGCTTTGCATGTAATGCTGGGCCAAAAGGAACATAAATACAATGAAATAAATCTCTAATAATATGCACAAAGAAGCAGTTGCTGGAAGAGTAGGAAATGAAATGACATCAAAGTAGCCAGATCTGCTTAGAGTTTTCCCTGTTGTTGTTGCCCTGGGATATAGTTTTAGGCTAGAAGAACTGCTTTTGGGCTGTGCTGAAATAAGCGCTTTGCATTCAATAGCATAACTCCTAGTGGATATCAGGGGCAATCAGGATCACATTCACCTGCAGAACTATCAGTCGTGCCTTCTTGAAGCAGCAGACTTCTTGTCCCTTCCCAACACTGTTGCCACTGCAACGAGTTCCTTTTTATTTGAAAGGCTTAAGTATTTGTGCATTCAGCCTGCCTCACTGAGCACTGACTTCTGTAGGACTATATCCCAGTGGATCAGTTGTCAGATGAATGCCCCCGTGTAGGGAATTTCTACTTAAATGCAGGAGCCAGCAGTGCAGACAGTGTCAGACAACAGTGTAGTGCCAGAATTAGTCTCATGTGGTGGGAGGAGATTCCAGCTTCATCTGAAGTGTGGTGGAGGAGGATACCTTGCCCCTTGGCACAGCTTTCACAGGGACGGTCCCACCAATGGGGTCTAGGTCAGCATGTGTCCCAGCACTGTTGGATTTATGGCTGATATTAAAAAACAAAAAAACAAAACACCTCATACTGACATGCTGCGTTTTGAAGAGCCCTTGGGCCACAGAGCCAGCCTCTCATCCTACACTGAAAGTGCTCCAGGAAGGGGGACTTTGTGGGGACTGGGTGGGGAAACATGAGCATCAGAGGGTTTCCAGGCAATATGTCACTTCCAGACCTGCCAACAGCTGCAGCGAAAGCCCATGTGAGAGAAAGGCCCAGCGCTCCCAACATGAGCCAGCCTGCACATGAAGCAGGTGACATGTCTCTCCAAGCCCATGTGGGTCCCAGCAGCTCTGGGGAAAGCCCCAGGCTTGTGCGGGGAGCGAGGCACCCATCTGGCAGAGCAGCAGGGCTTGCCTCTGGGCTTGGCATTTGCAGCCTGGCATCCTGACCCACTTCTGAACCGCTTCCGTGGGGCAGGATCCTGCAGGAATTCCCCCGGCAGGGGTTGGTGGTGATTTCAGTTTCATGTCTGCATCCGCTGCCTGGGAAAAGCTAACTCCACCTGGCTGTCCCCTGTCCCTCAGCCCCATCCAGTTCTCAACACGTGCCTGCTCCTCTTCCTCCTTGGTTCAACGCCAGCAGCGAAGGAGGGGGAATGGCTCTGGTCCTCACCTAATTTGTAAACTGTGACAGACATCCCTTCTGGGCAGGTCAGGGAAGCAGTCGTAGCGGTCTCATCATCTGCTCTGAAAAATGTGGCTGTATCTAGGGTGGTGTCTTCTAACTGTTTAATTTCCATCACGTCCCCGCATAATGCTGTGGACAATAAGCAAAGCAGCACACATTTTCCACTTGAAACAGAAGAGTGAGATAGGCAGGAAGGATGTAATTCTTTGAAATAATAAAGCCCTACTTTATACCTGAGGTCTGCATTTACTGTTATCACCTTCAAATAAAATCTCATCCGGCTCTAGTATAAATTACTCGTAATGTGCAATACGTGAAGATATTGGGAAAATAAATGGTCTGTTAAACAAATACTGCTTATCAGCTAGAGCGGAGAATGTAGATGTGTATCAAATAACTCAGCCAGATCTTTCATTATAGCTGTAAATAACAGCTGAGTAAAGTGACATTTTCATGGACCTGACATGTTACCATAGTGGGAAAGTGTGGTGAGAGATTTGCTTATGCCCTAGCTAGGTTAGGAGCTGGGAATTTGGGAAGCCGTATCCTGTTTGTAGCCCTCACCCTTGGAAAATCATTTCCCCTTACAGTCCCTAGAGATCTAATGCCACATCTTAGTGCCTTCCACATAATGACCGTAGCAAAGGGAGTCAGTCAGTTCTGGTCCTTCTTGCTCTCTGGGGAAAAGGTTTTGGGGCAGTTTGTTTATTTCAAGTCACGTTAATTTCCTTTCCTTTTCGTTGCTTTGCTGCCTGGAATTTGGAAGGTAAAGAACAGTCAGTATATTTCATGCCAGTTTCATGGCTCTTTTTCCCTCATCTTTGTTTACTATTTGATAACTCTGTTTCCGTTCTTGTAAGTTACTCCAAATGAAAAGTATCTTAACAGAGCCCACAGAATCTACGCAATTATTAGAGGTAAAATAGCATTATTCTGCCCACTATATTATTTTTGCTGTTGTTCAGAACTCTGTGATCTAAATACTGCCCGGAACCACTCACTGAGAATGCACTCGTGGCAGGTAGGAAGCAATGACATGGAGCTGAAGGATGTGTGTCTGTCCTAAAGCGAGAGCGCCCCATAATTCTTATGCCACCATAAAGGAAGTGCTGTTGGTTAGCTGCCGATTGAATTCCGTTCAGCAACTGATTTTATCTGTGTTTATCTGTGTGCTACTTGAAAAAAGCAGAGTTTAGCTGCCCAGGCTGTTACATGCCTGAAAGGCATTGGAGTTAAGACAGGGGGAAAAATGCAGCCAAACAAGAAAGCACTTCAACTTTTTAATAATACTGTAACCCTTTGCTGGTTGAAACAAATTACGTACTGGAAAGGAAATAAAAATGGTAGCACATTTACTGCTTAATTTTCACCTTGGCTCAGCTTTGAGGGCATACTGTTTATGCATAGGCCTCACTTTTTGATCTCTCCAGTATCTTCCCTTTCACCTCCTCAACCCTTCTCGACTACCAGACTCCTCCTCTCCCTGCATAAAGATCACAGGGTTGTGGTGGCTTTTGCAGAGCTGCATCTGATAAGTAATAGCACAGCTCCAATTACTGGGGACAGATTAATCGGCTCCCAGCTGTAGCCTTCCAGCACAGCAACCCTAGGGTTTGTTTTTTGGATAGATAGACCTCAACTGTGGATCACTTGTGGACAGCCTGGTCTAAAGACACCTGGGTTTCTCCTTTTCACCATCAGTGACTCCCAGTAGTCTGCAACAAGCTCTGCTTCCTGCCAGCCCATCTGTGGTGCAGGGCAATAAAGAAACTCACCTTATGAAGCGTCCGGAGATCACTGAATGGTTGCTAGAAATGAGCCAAAGATCGTAATTTTCTCAAGGGAGCTCAGCAGTCCGGTGTTCCTCTTCTTTCAGCCATTCCTGTGGAGAAGAAAAAAATAATTGAGTCAGTATTTTTTTGACAGGCAGAACATTTTTGTTTTGTTTTCAATTTAAAACAGGTTGGAAGGAGCTGGTGTTAAACTCTTGCCAAAAACCCAGCTTTTGACATGTGCCAAGCATATAACATTTCAGCCCCAAAGACAAATCTTTTGGAAAGCTCATATCCCCTATTCCTTGCATCCGAACTGCAGGTGAGATGCAGGAGCAGGTATTTCAGAACATCACTGGAGGTGAAACAAAATGTCATCTGAAGTGCCTTTCAGTTGCTGCTATGTAAAACTGTGCTTACTGTTTAGTGTCCCTTTCGTTGCGTTCAAGCAATTCAGTCGCTTGTTTGGTGAGCAGACTGCAGGGTCTTGCAGATGATCTCTATTTTTAGGCAGTGCATTCTAAGTTATTTAGGTCTTCCATGTGCAGACTTCCAGGTGACTTCAAGGTTTCTGACCTGCAGCAGCTCACTGTATTACTTGTGGTAGATAAGTGTGAATCTGTAATGGTCTCTGACGGCTGGTAGAAGTTGCTGGCTTTGGCTTCCCAATGTCCGCAGTTGTTCCAGCTTTCTAAATTAATCAAGCCAAGCCTGCAGGTCTGAAGTTGATGCTCATTTACAGCATAGGAAATGCCTTTTGTCAGCCTTCCCTGCCCAGGGCAAGGTAAACCATAACCCACAATGAAAATAGTCTCATCACCACTCCATCCAGAACTAACCTGGAGAAGAGTTAATCCTGCTCTCACCAAATTCAGTGGCAACTTTTTGACTATGATTGATTTCAGTCATGCATGACAGCGCCTCCGTTTCTCCATGCACACTGGTATTGTTTCTGCAGCATGTTCTTGTTTCCTGTTCCGTGCTGTGGGACTTGTGCTTTCGACAGACGGCGTTTGCCTCTGTGCCCATGCTCTGACTGAGCAGCACCCCCGGCACGCAGCGGGCTGTGAACCCTGATCCTGTACAAACGCTGGGGGCCAGGTGCCCCAGAAACATTCCTGCTAAGCCACAGGAAGGACTTTGCCTCCTGCATCTTCATCTCTAGGGACATTTAGAGCACGCTTAGTGTCAGCATATGTTAGCAAGAAGTGTGAAGGTTTGTTTGCCTGGAAGCACTGAAATGGATTCTTTAAAACTGCTTCTTTAAAACTGCACTTTACGGATGCCCTTTGCGGAAGATATCTGGTTTTCTCCTGTGTTAATCTAGCAAAGAAGCTCATGGTTACCATCTATCTGAGTTTGGGTTTTAGCATTCTAGCAAGCTAATCTGGATCTTAAAAGCAGCTTAAATCACCCAATCTTCACTTGTCCCTGGCCAGTAGAAGTAAAGAAGATAGTCCCATAGCCTATACTCACAGGAAGGCAACATTGGGATGCCTGTGTGGCTCAGACCAGTGCCTCCCAACCTTTTTTCTGGTTATCTAATTTTGCAATCAGTTTTGGCAGCATGTCCTGAAAACATCTGTTGTTTAAAAGCTGGGACAGAAGAGCCTTCCTGATTCTGTTCCGCCTCTCCACTTTTTGGGGGATTGGTACCAGTTTGTGAAACTGTCTTTGGTGGCTGTGACTTACTTCACTTGTTACGGGAAACAGCAAACCCCTAACTTGCTGGTTACACTCAAAGAGAACCTATTGCCCCTCCCCAGCCAGGGTGAGCATCGGCTCCCCAAAGGCAGTGCACGAAGAGAGCAAGAGTGCGCAGAGCACTCCAGATGCACTTTCTTCGGCTGTCGGGTCACACGAAGGAGGGTTGGCCTGGGCATGGACCTGCATGGATGCCCTCTGAAAAAAATCTGGGTGGTGCTGGAAGAAGCAGTGGTAGTTCAAGGGCAGGGTCTTTCCTTTCAGAGCCTCTTGCAAACCTGCACCCTTGTCAGCAGCGTTGTCCTCACTATGGGACATAAAAGCCCAAACCACTTATAAGTCAACATTGTTTTGTGCTGAGAGTCATGGTTCATGGAAAATTAGGACATTCAAATATTTTCCAGTAAGAGGTATTCATACCTTTAGGTCTGCTCTTCATGTTACAGGACAAGGCCCACCTTTCTGCCCTGTGCAAATTCAGTGTTTCATCTGGGAAACTGGAAACACCTTTAGCTGAGCTGAGCTTTTCAAAGGAAGGAGGAGAGTTGTTTGGGGCCTTTTGGACAAGACCTCTCCTGAAGTGGGCACAGTGTAAAAGGAGGGCAGGTTCTCAACTGGAGTTTTGCCGATGTCAGGTGTGGCCACAGAAGTACAAAGAGAAAGAGAACAGGCTCCTGAAGGAGTGCCACATATCCCCAGTCTGTCTTCCCTCACCAGTTAAAGCAATCTGCATCTCTTTGCAGGGGAGCCCCCCAAAGCTTGCCATGTGCACATGGTGTTTGACTCCTGCACCCAAATGAACCTCTCCTCATGTACAAGATGTTTTTAGAAAGAGCTCTGGACATGTGCGGACTGTTAAAAGCTGGAGATCTGCACCCTTGTGCATTAAGGCTCGTCTGATCTAAACAACTCACATTTCAGAAGCAAGAGCTTTATTTACGACCAGAAAGGCTGCCCTTGCCCTCTCCTGTCAAGTGTTGAAAGCAATTCGGGAATGAACTTTGCCTTTTGGCCAGTGTTTGGTAGTGAGGGTGAACATACCTTCTTTTTTAAAAAAAATCTCTTTTTTTTCCCCCACCTATGCAAATACTGTCCTTTTTGACAATGGAACAGAAGTATTCAATCAAAAAGAGGGGTTGGCCATTTTCCTTTACAGTTTAACACAGTAGTAAAGTGCAGGGATATTTTGGTATTGAAAGAGTAAACAGCTTTGTGGCTTTGGGACACAGAATTGAAGGGCTTGGCTGATTCAGATGAAGCAATGACATTTTTTGCCTTAGTCTAAGGCAGAAAGCCCAAGCCACTAGAGAAAACCAGACCTCAGCTAGTGGGAACTGATGCTGCTGAGTGGACTCAACAGAGCTTTGCCAGTTAACAGCAACTTGAGGGATAACCTGGCAAGCATTTGGGGACCTGTATGTTGTACAGGGTAGGGTACAAGCTGCAGTACCTCTTACCCAGCACTGCCAGTAGGAACCAGGTCACAGCTCTGGTTTTCCCCCTTGTACCACCCAACCAGAAGATGCTGGGGAAGGTGGAAGGGAGTGGCAATACAAGAGCTGTATCCTCAGTTACCGCCAGTAGATTCTGTGAGTCCCGAGATAATCTTACTGACTTACACTGATGAAATATGGCTGTGATTCTAGCACATACAACCTGTGCGTGGTGGAAAGTGGAAAAACTCTACAAACTTTTCAGCCATCTAGAGACCTTTCAATCCTGCACAGAGGCTGCCAGCCATCTCCTTTAAAGAGATCCTGTGTCCCCGTGTGTCGTAAATCACTGCCCACAGAAAAGTGGTGGCAGGGACCAAAACCTGCAATGACATTTTTCCAGGAGGGCAGGATTAGGCTTAATTAGCTGCTGGGCTTGGTCCAGACACCAGACACAAGATCCCTGTATGTAGGAACTGATTTTTAAGAGGACTCCAATATAGAGAAGTAGGATTTCTCATTTTTGTGGTGGGCAGAAGAGCCTAGGCTGAACCGTGACAATCTGTCAGAATAAGTAACCTTAGGGTGTAATTAGTCTTAAAAATCCAGTTTTTGGTGTCATGAGTTGGAGCAGCTCCATTCATTAAAAAGTCCTGGCTTGAAACTGGTTTCCTGCATTGCGGAGGCCACAAGGTGCCCCAGTGTCTCACCCCATGCTCAGTTGTGCACGGTTAACTAGAATGTCCCTTGGAGCATGACAGCCATTTTTGGCCCAGAGACTTCAGCAACAGCAAATCTACCACTTCCCCTGCTGGATCGTTGCAAGGGATACATTATTTTCAGCATATATATATATAAAAAAAAATATATATACACATCTCACTTAAATAGAACTACATCCTTTAAGTCAGCAGACTTAGGCCCTATCTCAGTGCTACATCAGATTTAGGGCAGTTCTCCATGCTGGTGCACTTTGAGTCTTTGTAAGACTTGTTAATTCTTAACAGTGAAGAGTGAAGGCAACATCGGGCCTAAAGGAAACCCTCAAACAATTGCAATTCCTATGAGAAACAAGAAAGGAAGAGTAAAGGAAAGGCTGAATTTCAGTGAACAGATACTGCAGCATGGAGTGCCAGAGGTCTGGGCAGAGTCACTTACCTGGGGTGATGTGCTGGGCAGAGGGAGGTGGAGATGGTGGTCTTGGTGGGTGGAGGGCAGCCTACTGCGTCATGTCAGCCCCGGGAGCTAGAAGACAGCCTGTAAATTGATACAGCCACATGTGGCAGATCAGAAAGTCAAGGCATCTTAAATGTAAGGCCTGTACAAGGCTTATCTGTGCGAGGATGGGGGTTAATGGTCCTGTTCTCTACCAACTACCTTAAGGCTGTTTTTTGGCAACTTGACAATGGTCCTCCCCTTTGAGCACGGAGAAGAGTGCCTTCCCCGGTGTGATGAACAGCACGCTCACCTGGGGCCCTGCTACAAACCTGGAAAAGACAGGGACTGCGAGGGGGAGCTGAATGGTTCTGAGAGTGCAAGAAAGGCGAGCTTAGCTTGCCTGAAACAAAGTTGGTCCTGATGCTGCCACAGTCACCTGTTCTCATTGCCAAAGAGCCTGTCACTTGCAGTGTCTCCCATGGGACTCTGAGGAGATGCAGTTCAGCAAGGTTGGAGGCACTTGTGTCTCCTGCCAGTACTGAATGTGCTGCTGCTGGCTGCTCTGCTGCCAGCCACAGCACATTATGAGCCATGCAAACCTCATCTGTTGTGTCCCAACACTTGCTGTGCACTTCTTCCCTGCAGATGCCTTACCTGCTCCTGAACCCATCCATGCCAGAGATGAGGCCTCGAATGTACCCTGTGTTTTTTGGAGAAAGCATTGAGGTCAGCCCTGAGCCTGTGCAGGAAATCAGGTACAGATGGGGTGGGGTGGGTAGGTGGGGATTTCCATCTTTTTCCTGGTGCTTTTCTTTCTGCAAAATTTAGAATGTGTTTACAAATGAGAGTCATAGTTACTTTGATGGGAAGGGTGGGACAGGTGGGAGAGTAATGCCTGAATTAAAGGCACTGACAGCAGCAGAGGTGGAGGGGAGGAGGCAAGAACTGGAGGGAGGCTGTAAGAGAAGGCTTTCCTTCTAAGGCCAGCTCAAATCCAAGGCTATGAGAGAAAACCGTTACCATCTGTAGGGTTGATGTCCTCCACCAAGTAACCTGATGGTCTTCACCCTGTTCCCTGCTGACTCGTACCCTCAGAAGAATCAAACCCCTTATAATTGGCACCTGTTCTTGTTAGCCCATGCAGCAGAGAAACCAACATTAGACCAGCCCACAGAGATAGAATGAGTTCATCCTTATGAGGAAATGGTCCCTCAAGCCAGTGATGGAGGTGTTCTGACCTCCTGTGAGGCTGGTGCTGCAGCTAATGGATAAATGTTGGTCTCTGCTCTTCTTTCGCACTTTTGCTGGTGTGGAATATACTCTGGAAACAGCATGGAGCAGTTACACACAGTTTGGGGCAGGGATGGTGGGAGGACTGTAAACCCAGTTCCCACTCCCCTCAATCTATGCAAACGTCTCTCTGGAAATGTACCCCAGTAAATCTCTGCTTGCTGAGGAACTGCCAGCGGGCATGTTTTTATGGTGATTACATCGGAGTCTTATGTGTGCTGAATGACTTGCTTACACCCTAGCTGTGCAAAATACATTACAGCAGCTCAGATTACATGCAGTGCACAATCAGTCAAAACCCCTCCGGGTGGAGGTAATGACAAGCACACACCCAGCTTTTAATCTTTTTTACGTGGAGCTGCACATTCCTTGGCTGCTGATTGCCAGAGGAGCATTTGGGGAGCAGGGAAAAGAAGTGAAAGTCCTGCTGCTCCCCATGGCCAGGGATTCTAGGAAAAGCCCTTTACGTGGCTTGGTTTCCATACATCCCATCTGGAGGCCAGTAGAGTGTTAACATAGGTGTTAACATGGCCACTTCCTTTGAGACCATTGGCTTGGATATTGGACAACCATAGCCCACAGCATCCCTTTGCTTTACGTGCTGTTTGACCATAGCTTGGATTTTCTGTAGGCCCAAACAAGCAACCTCACCCCCCATCTCCCAGCACTCTGATTTTAACTAGCTTGGGCGTTTTTGTGTTCTGATGGCTAGGCAATAATAAAGAAAAAAAGACAAACACACAGCCTTGACAGCTCAACAAGCGTCCATTACACCATGCTACTGCCATCTATGGAAGCCTTATTTATGTTATTTCCTGCCAAGTCAGAGCTTGCATGGGTGGCAGGGCCTGTGAAAGCAGCAGCAGGCATGCTGTGTTGGGAAGTAGGTTCCCCCTCACCCCAATGGGACATCCCGTGACCGCGACCCACCAGCAGCATCTCTTCAGCCTGGTCACTGGGGCAGTCACACCCCCAAGCCTAGCACTAGCAGTAGGGAGTGTGGTGAGACCTACCGTGAGTCAATGATCAAGGGACCTTTGTTTCACAGGGGCCCTCAGCATTTCAAGTTGATGCTGCATGGCTGTGCTTGTTAAAAATGCTCAGGAAAAGACTGGATCAAGAATTTTCCTGTGATTTCAAGCTTTTCCTGCACAGTCCATGGGTGAATGTCCATTCCTCAGCCTCTGACCTACCCCACCCTGAGGGGTTTCACCATCTCTTGATGTCCTTTGCTAATAGGGTGTTTGCCTCCAGTGTAGCTCTCGGGGCTCAGTTGAGGCCCCGGCGGGGCCCATGGAGGAACACAGAGGAAGAAGCGGGTTGCTTGGAGCCTGTGCAACAAGGTCTTTTCTGCCCAGGCATGACCAGGCAGGCTTGGTCCTCTGTGCACATGCACTGCAGAAATGCTGAGATGGATTCACAGCAAGGTGGGATTCCACCAAGATTCATCACCAGCAGGAAGGAGTCCTCTTGGCCCTCCGCTTTGGGTTGTAGGGTTGGCAGCTGCCCCAGTGTCTGTGCAGTAAAAGGTCATAAAAGTTGCCAGCCCCAAAGGGTTAGAGAAGGGTCCTGCCTATCTTCTCTCCTTTGCTGCCTGGGCTGTGTTCCTGATACCTTGCTGTCCTTTGTAGGTGCAATTCCGAGGTGAAGTACGACTCTGAGAAGCATTATCGGGATGACATCTTCTATGGCCCCATCCCCACCGTCACCACCTACAGCGAGACAGTTATTGCTGCTCCCAATTGCACCTGGCGGAACTACAAGTCCCAGCTGATCTTTGAGCCCCGCCAGAAGCCACTGAGGTTTCAGAGCACGACCATCATTTTTCCTAAGCGTGCCAAGAACATTTACCGGACCACCCTCAACTACAGCTTGGGTTGTGCCAAGCGTTGGTTTGCTTCCAGTGTGCAGCTGGAACTCTGCGAGGAAACCAGCCCGTGCGTCATCTACAGCGAGACCCTCTGATCCGCCCTGCGGCTGGCAACCTCGTGACCTCAAGGAGGCTGTGGCCTTTGCTGGGTCTCTGGCTGGGCCTTCATTGATGGTGACTGAATATTATTGGCTGGAAAACACGTCGTCTTGGGTGACGCTGAACTGGCTGGGAGGAGGCTTGCAGGGCACGGGATGGTTTTGATCAGTGAGAGGCTGGCTTGTATTTTGCGACGTTCCTGACATTCATGGTCTGGATTTTATTTTTGTTTTTTTTTCCAAGCATATCTATTTTTGACTTGTATTTAGATTAAATCAAGATGACAAAGGACCCTATTATCCATAGCAGAGTGCTGCCTTGTGAGCTCTGTAGGTCTTGTCTAGTGCATAGGTGAGACTCACTGTAACCTTCAGAGCTATTTTGATCTCTGCAAAGGGAAGACCAACTGCAGAGTCAGCATCCAGTCTGCCCAGCATACACCAAGCCAGGTCTCTTACAGTTTAAATGCAGAGGAGGTGATTATTTGTATCAATACATTACAGCTTGCTCCAACAGCTCGTCTGGGATATAGCTGCAATATTACACTACAGTAGTAACCTCAGGCCTAACTTACTGGGAGGAGTGGGGACTGTCACCAAGAAAAAGAGGAAAAAAGCAGGCACATGGTGCTCTTGCTAGCAGGTAGATGTTTGTATACCATAGTAAGGCACAGCACAACCAGGAGATGGGAGAAAGGCCTACCCCGACGCACAGCCACCTCTTCTGTGAGCCCAGCCCCTGTATGCAGGGGAGATAGAAGAATCTGAGTAGCTGATGGGCTATTTTCTAAAAGTGTCCAAGTGATTTAGGAGCCCAGTGCCCTTTTTCAAAAGTATCGTCAGTTCAAGTGTACCATGCTGTTCGTTGTCTCAAACACAATTTACAGGGATCTTTACGCACTTGCAACCCTTTTGAGATTCAGGGCATGGCTGTATTGCAGCGAGGAGTGTAGTACAGGGAGATGCTGTCTAGCTTCAAAGAAGCCAGTGCAGAAACTCGTGAGCGAGGTTGCTCACTCTCTCAATAGTTTCCATACCTGTGGCATGGACAGCTTTGCTGACTGTAGAGGAGCAGCCAAACTTTCTCAGTGTAGAGCTTGAAGGATTGAAGAGCCCAAATCTGTGCAGGTTTTCCTTAATCGGCCAGGGTGTAGCAATTCAACAGGTACTTCACAAACAGCTGAGCTGTCTTTCAACAGCATCAAGAAACATAGAGCAGGAGTTGCTGCAGCCATCCTAAGGTATACCATTCCCCGCTCATGAGTCACATCTCCTGGTATTTCTTCACTTTAGTAGCTTGCTGAAAATCTGCAAGAGCCTGGATTCCTGCAAACATGTAACCTTTGAAAATGGCATGGAATTGTCTCCAAAAATCTTACCAAGAATTTTTGCATGCTACTCAGAAGAGCCTGGACTTAGAAAATAACCACACAGCTTTGGAAATTAATTTCCAGCTTTCCCTCTTCTAAACTTTCCATTTTGTTCCTGACTTGCTGTGAGTCTGATCGAGTTATTTCAGAACACAACTGAGCAGCCAAGTCAGAAAACCTATTAACAATGTCAACAAGACGTAGATGATTGCCCAGAACAGTTGACGCACAAACCCACAGAGATTAAAAAAAAATCTGTCAAACTGAAAAAAAAAAATTAAATAGTAGTTTATAAAGATACTTTTTCCATCAGTTTCAAAAGGCAATTGGTAAATACGACCAGACCTGTGACCTTTGTGAAACAGAGTTCTCTTGTTTAAAATGAAGCACAAATTTTCCACCAGAGGTAAATACAGGATCTTTATATACAAACTTAAATCCTGACAGCTGAAGCATCATTAGTACTGAAAGACGTGTGCTATGGCAGTGATGAACGCTGCCTTTCTATATGGGAGTTAGGACTTGGTGGGGAGAAATCTCTCAAAGGATTTCCAAGGCTTCCACCTACTGTTGAATTCTTTTCAGCAACACAGAAACAAGGATTATATTTGTTATTGCTCAGATTGTGCTGTCACTGACTGCCAGCATCAAAGCTTGGAAAAGCAACATCTGCCTCCAAAGGGATTATTAGGCCTGAAGCAACCCTTCTCCCCAGAGCTCCAGCAAACATCAGTGCTGTGGAGTTAGCTTAGGCAGCAGGGCAGCTGAAGCTAGGATGAACGTGGTCCCAGTGCAATGCAGGTTGGTGATGCAGTTACTTGCTAGCTCATCTTGTGGTCCATCTTGTTTTGCCAAGTGCTGGTGAGCGAGCCTTGTGACCAGTGGAAATACTCATCTGCCTTCCTGAGGACATCGTGGAGGCTCTGGAGGGCTCTTTCCGTGCACCTGAGAGAGTCTGTAGCAAAGGGGTAGGTTTCCAAGCTGAGCAACAGTGTAACCCAGGTTCAAAAGCAGGGCCAATACTCCTACCCAGGAGATCCCTGCAAGATGACAGATTAGATTGCAGGCACCTCCACTGAGCAAGCACGGAGACAGGCTGACCTCCAAGCTGAAGGGATGCCAAAGACTCCCTATTCTGACCATACATCAGGCCTTTTTCCTGTTAACAGTTGGGTTTGTGCTCCAAGCACAAAGCTGCGGTTTCTGATCATGCTGGTCTTTGAGCAGAACAGGGTTTCCCCAGCTGCAGGCTTCTGCCCGCTTTGTCCACTGTTAGTTCTGCTTCCTAAATACTGGCCACAACAGAAAAAAAAAAATTCAACCCTCCCCCAAAAAACTAGTGTGCAAATACAAATCCAGTGGAGAGACCTGAACCACAGCCTGGTCTTTGACCTTGCAGGGACAGGGGCTGCTAAGGTAAAGTCTCACAGGCGGATGTGACCCCCTGGAGGGTGCAATGGAGGGCTGCATCCTTGGCACTGCAACGTCCCCGCATGTCCAGGCCAGGCCTCTTTGAAGCTTTGTGCTTTGTTTTCTTTGCAAATAGACTAGAAATGACCTAACATGCTCCTGCCTCTTTGAGCTTAAGCAGCCTTTCTGGTTTTGCTATGTCAAGAAAAAAAAGCCAGTCAGCAGCTTGTGTTTCTAGGCTGCTGAACACACTTTGAGCTGTGGAGCCATGGACAGGCCACGGTGGGCTACCACCCTGGACCACATCCAAGCTGTGACATTGCCAAGTGCCTAAGCCGTGTAGAAATTTTTGAAAAATACCTTCTTATATGGTGTCTCCCATGGGCCCATCACAAGCTGCTTTTCTTCTCAGTGAAAGCTGGCCTTGGAAAGCGACTTTGTTTTTCCTGAGGACAAGAAAACCATAGAGCGTCAGGTCTTCACCGTCATGTGGGCGCAGATCCCACCCTGCCTGCCCACTCTCTCGCTCCTGTCGCTGTCGCTAGGTTAGGTGGTGGTAGAAAAGCCAAAGCTCACCTGGCTCATGACTGGGAAAAGCAATGACTTTTTTTGTTTTGCTTAAACACCAGAAACTGAATTTTGTATTTGTGTGTTGCCAATTAAGAATCGCTCCCAGCAGCCAAGAAGTGCCTTATCTGTAATACGTTTGTATATCTAAAAGGAATGATTAGTCCCACGAGAGAGGTGTTTTTCGTTTAAATGGAGCATCATTCATGTCAAACAAAAGATCTTTGCTCATGCGTATTTTCTCAAAGACACAAATGACAAATTTAGACCATGGAAATGCTGCTTAGAAAGGTGAGTTTCCTTGAGCAGCTGGGACTTTGGCTACACGTTTTCTCCCCAGGATACTAAAGTACCCGTTGCCCACAGTCCTGTAAGCCTGATAGGTAAAGTCAGACTGTGCCTTCAGGAATTATTTTCTGTCAATAGTTATTTTTGAGATCAGAAAATTTCTGAGAAGGCATCTGTTTTGGGGAGGGGAAGGTTTTTTTCAATGTGGAAAGTCACCGTCTATCTCAAAGGTGCGGGGTTTGCCCTTCATCCTCTGCATTCCTGTGATTGTTTTGCCCCTGAGTGCAAGAGAGCGTGCTTGTGTCTGGTCTGCCTGCATTGCTGTCATTGCATTTGGGGCCAGAATGAGGGAACCCTAACGAAATAGTGACCTTTCAGAATCTACAGAATACTTTGCACAAAACACAGAGAGCAACTTTGACCAGAACGGTTTACTGCTTCTTTCATCTTTAATCTTTTATTTTTCTTTTTTCTTTTTTTCCTAAGCCAGCTCTACTTTTCTTAATGTGAAATACAGACAGATTCGCACCCTAGGTGCATACATTCGGGGAATGATGAAATGAGGTTTGGGTGTTGATAGCAGTGTTTGAGTGAGCTGCTGGTCAGAGAAGTGAATGCTATTTACTATTTATGTTGAGTGTGTCTTAAAAAAATGGGAAAGGTCACTAGAAGGTCAATGGGCAAAAGACTTTGTAGAGCAAACTGAGGACTAAAGGCTGTGTGAATCTATCTAGAGGCGAATGGGTCTGTGTATGAACACTGTGAGCTAGGATACTTAGCCATTGTAGTTTTAACCTGCCTTTTTTCCTGCAGGGAAGAGCGTCCTTGCCTTCTTTAGAGCTGAAACAAAATCAGATCCATCTTGTCACAGTTACTGAAGTCTGTGAGTGTCAGCATTCTCCAGGCTTGTGGGGGACTCCGTGTATCAAGCACAGATACACAGAGCTGTCCCTGTGTGGAGATGGGGGAACACTTTATAGGGAATGATGGATCTTATTGTGGGATATTCACATTTCTACTGCCAGATAAACTCTGCTCCCTGAGGATCACCCCATCACTCACAAATTGATCTGTTCTGAACATCTCCCCTAAAGCTCTCCAATAACCGTTGTATGTTATAAGTCTTGGGAGGCACTAATTCCTTTTCAGATACTGTGACGGCCATCAAAATGAGCAAAGTATCCTACCATATGAATCGTGACCTGAAGATGGGGCTGAGAGGTGTTTGAAGGTTAGAGAATGAAGAAAAGAACATATTACTGGTGGAAATGCATAAGGATGTGTCATATTTTTATTTTTGTATGTCTGATTCTCTAAGTGCTTGTAAAGTACTTTACTGTTGTATATGTGGTGATGCAGTAGTTCACGATATCCTTTTATTTTTGTATATTCCCCCCCCTCCACAATAATCCCTTCCTGTTCAACTCATAGAGAGTAATTTAAGAAGACAAAATTTATATATCGTAATAAAATGCTCAAACTGTCATGCTGATGTATCCGGAGTTTCCTTCCTCTTCCTTACCCATGGTCCCTAATGCCCCTTTCCCATCCAGAGGGAATGTTTTTGGTGTTTTCCTCCCTTGCCCATGGGATTCAGCCCAGCTCCCCGTGGTGAGGAGGCTGCCGTTTCAGATATGTAAATCCTGCTCTGTCACATACGCCCAGGGAAAGTTGAAATAGCTCAGGCAAATGGCACAAAACTTACTCTTCCTACAGAGACAGTTTTACCATTTCTTCACCCTAAATTTCCCTCTTCCTGCTTGATCTTGTTCTACCTAACTATGAAGCCCTGGTGTTCAATCTAGGTAATTCCTCTCCCAGCTCTTCCATGGCCTTGAAGGGCAGGAAGAACAGATAAAATGCTTATTTCGTGTCCAGGTATCCACATCCTAGTACAGTATCAGGACCTGGGCTACGTCCTGGCTTTCCAAGTCATGGAGGCAGATGGGTTGCATGAGGGCTAAAACCCTGCCTAGCCATGAAGCGTGTTTTAAAGCCGTTGCTGTAAATGCTTCAGGCTCACCAGCCAGCTATTAGTAGAGCACTCAGCTGTCTTCCAAGATCTATGATGTCTGCAGGGAGAATCTGACACTAATCCTTATGGAAAAATCATACTGGATTTATAGGGATGAAGTCAATAGATTTGGCCGAAAAGAGCTGTTAAACTCTGAGGAATGGCAAGGAGAAGGAAAGCCATGTTATGCAAGAGGCTTGCTTCAGGTGCACGGGAAGTGCCCGTGTCCTCATCCCAAGGTTTTTGACACAAATCACGGCTGAACTGCTCCTAGGATGAAGGATGGGAGACACGCTCGTGCTCAAGCACCCACAGAAATGCAGGGGGTGTAAGGACTGGGCGAGTTCAATGGTTGAAACCCAAACGCCAGATGAAGGACATGTGCATCCACTCCTGTTATTTAAATAAAACCATAAACCGTGAATGCCGTCCAATGAAGATTCCTGAGGTGGCAGCTAAATCCTCAGCAGCAAAAGCAGTATTAGATGCAGGATATGTGTTTTGGCAAGTGCGCTCAGATGAGCTAACCCCTAAGCTAGTGGCTTTTACTCTGCCATTTGGATGTTGTAAATTTAAGCAGATGATGCTTGGTATTAGTTTTGCTCCTGGGATATTTCAGAGAGTAATTGCACATATCTCTGAGGGATTACAAGGTGCTGAAGTTATAATGGATAGACTTTGAATTTAGACTAGATGCCTTTATGAACAGAAGGAAAGATTTAGGCTGGTTTTACAGACAGCAAGAATGCTGAGCGTAAAATGCCAAAAGCCTCACCTGAAAGAAGTTGTTGATAATGGGCAGCTACAAATTTAATAATAATAAAAACCCACATGCTGCGATCCCCATTCCACTCAACAAAGCAGAGCTGTAAGGGAACAACAGATGCCTTTATCAGATTTCATTCCACAGCTATGTACAGTCAACAAACAATGGAGGAACTTGCCAGAGAAAGAACCTTACCTGATACTGGAGCAGTAAAACTTCCCCCTGCTGCTAAGCCATCAGCTTGAAACTACCACATGCAAGACCTTGGGCTTGGTTTCTGCTCCTTATCCTCAGCAGATAGTGAAGTCACAGCCTGGACCTGCAGAAGTGTCTTTGGAAGATGTAGGCAATGCCAAGCAGCGGGAAAGTTGTGCCACAGTCCTCAAAATGTCAGGAATCTGTGCCCATGCGAAGGAACCACCAATGTCATGCCTGGACCGACGCACATCCCAGCCACCTACATAAACTGCGTCTCCTCTGGCACAGGACGCTGAACTGTCACTTAGGCCATTCCTGTGGGGAGCAGACGTGGGAGGGGAGTCTGTCACAGCAGATATGCCTCGGGATCCCTTTGTCCCCAGAGCAGCTGACCCTGAGGCTCCACAACTACCTCCCAGAGCAGCCATCCCAGGATGACTGAACCCACCTGAGAAGCTCTAGATGCAGCTCTGCAACCTCCTCTTGTCCCATGATGCTGGTTCACTTCCTCAGGGGGCACCTTAACTTCAGCAATTGAGACCTCAGGGTGGCTGCGTGGGCCTCTGGATGCTTGGTCTGGTGGTGGGATGGTGGCTTCCTTGGCCGGCACTCCTGACTGCTCTCTGCAGTGTCTGCTCAGCCATGGTAAGAAGTGGATCAAGTGCTAATTTTCAGCCTGTTGCTTGGGGGAGCAATTCCCACCACAGATGCAGCCTCTGGGGTTACCCTGTGGCCTGGCCACACGGGTTTGCCACCACGTGAACCATCCCCAGCTCTCCTGCCTGCTTCTAAATCCCCTGGTCTGGTTACATAGGAGGGGAGCAAGGATCTGCCCCAGGGCTGCACAGCTTCTGCCGAAGCGCCGAGTCCCCTTCCCCCGGCAATGTGCCTGCCACAGCGGGGAAGTTTAACCAGGAATGGCTTGTTCACGAGTAGGATAGAGGGTCCTGGAATTGCTTTTTTGGGGCGTAAGGAGGGAGTTTTATGAGCTCTATTTTCTGCTTCTAATAATGGTATTGGATCTAAACAGTTCCACGCCTCTGAGTCCAAGGCAGACGGGGAGTTCACATCTACGAGGATGAAAACGCTCATCCTGCCAAGCCTTTGATTCTCATTGTATCCTTCCTACCCTGCATATGGGCAGACAGAACATTTCTAGCACAAAAATATCCTCCTCTCCAGCTAACCACCTCCAGATTCCCTTCCTGAGCTTGTTCTGAGCCCGGTGATTAGATGTTTCTATATACATAAACATTCAAATCTTCTTCCCAGGGCTCTTCCTGTCTCACAAGCAGATCCTGAGACCAGCGGCTATTTGCAGCTCCTTGGAATACAGATGAGATCAGGGCTGACTGCTGCGGTCGGGGCCCTCTGTGCAGTGTACCTGGCTTGCACCGTGGCCACGCAGCCTGGCAGCACGGGCCACCGAGACACCCATCACCTCCTGCGCTGGAGCCCAAACTGCTCCAAACACCCCGTGCGGGGCTGCGGGTGACGATGCCAAAGGGCTGCACGGAGCCGGAAACCTGCGTTGGCAGCGGGACGTGCCGCGGGAGCGCGTGGGGATGGGCACACTTGCAGAGGGAGGGTGCAAAGACATGCCAAGGGCAAAGCAGTGGAGGAATGAGCAACACACACACACGAGTGCAAACTGCATTCTCTTTGATGGAGGATTGCAGAAACATTACCTTCCCCTGGGGCTTTGCAGTGAAATAACTTGATTATTCATAAACCAGCGAGAACCATCAATCCCTCATTTATCATTTTCAACATAAATAATAAGGGCAAGAGAGGAACGTGCCAGCAATAAACTAGTTATAGATGTAGCGTTGAAATCTTCCCATTTCCTTTAAATATGCCCCGCTTACTGATAATAAACAGGGATCCAGCCGATTCCTCATCTGAGTCCTCGAGCGTTGGATTACAAAGGACACAAGCCAACACCCTGCTTTATGCTTGTGAAAGTCCATTTGGCGTTTGCGTGGGAGGCCAGCTAGGAAAACACAGCAAATTTAAAAAAAACACATTTGTCTTGCTGACAAATGCCTCGCGAAATAAAAGCCTTTGTATTCTTCTTTGACCTCTTCCACTCACAGATGGGTTTTCTGCTGTGCTTCCGACAAGGGCTTTTTTTTTAGCGCCTGCACTTCCAGGACATTCATTTTAGGTGCTGGAGAGCACGGCTCGGCTGCCTGCGCAGGAGACGGGTTGGGGCGCGGGCATCCCCGGTGCCTGGGGCTGGCTAGGCGGTGGTGCATATCGCCGTGTGACGGACCTCCCGACCTGTTGTGGCCAAGTAGGATGGCCTTGGAGGTGCAGAGCTGGGGTTTTAGCTTCAGATCCAGCTTCTAGCGAGGCACTATGGAATGGCAGCATCTCAGGCCTCTTGGAGTATCCTTGGCTGTTTGAGTGCGGGCTTTACCCTGGAATATAGACTGAACAGAGGAGATAGCACCCAGAGCCACGCAGATCCCTAACTAGTATCTGGAAGAGGAGTTGGGCATCCTTACAGCTCTAGCCTGAGCCTGTTATCAAAGTGAAGTGAAGGTGGGATGGACCAGGGAATGGCGGAGCAGCACTTGAGGCTCGGGGTACTTCGCTAATCACAGCACTGCTCTGCCTCTGGGTCTGCCCTTGAACTTTGCAGCTTGGGCCCTTTCTGAGTCCTCTGGGACTTGTAAATATTTTGGCAGCGCCAGCCCTCTGTGCGAGCCCCAGCCGTAGCTGAAGCGCGCCGTTAATGAGCCACGTGTTTTGAAGGCCTCCAGGCTTGGCACCGCATCATGGGGACCTGTTGGAGCCCAGCTCCGTTAGCCGGTCGCGCGATGCTGTTCCACAGCCCAGCAGAGCTGGCTGAAAAATGCCCAGCTCAGCACTTTCTGGAAATTATTCATTTGCGGAGGAGTGGCTGATCTGGGGGAAGGTCCTGCCTCCCTCCCCCAGCCGGACCCTCCCCTGCCGCTCACCCCTCCAAAGGTCTCTCCTCTATGTGCACTCAGAAAGGGGGCGGGCGGGGGAAATTCACATATTTTTAAACACTGCCTAATGGTGAAAAATAACATCTGGAGAGCAGCCTTGCCCCTCACACAAAGTTCTCCATCTCCACATCTCGACACAAAACCCAACAAGAAATCAGTCCAGAATGGACCCGTCAGCTCAGTGATGGGGATGACTCTCCCTGCGGGTGCCATCAGCTTGGGGACAGCGGCCACCGACCAGGGGACAGCAGGTACCCAAGAGCCCTGGGGACGCGTGTGGCTGGCTAAAGCCATTCTCACTGTTGGGAGATTTTTGGAGGGCGAAGGGAAGAGGGCTGCTGAGCAGCAGGGTGACCCTCACCTGTTCCTGTCCCTCCTGTACTGGCCCGTCTTCCCTGGGCCCCCAGGAAACCGGGGCGCAGGACAAACCCCGCTTCCTTCCAGCCTGTTTCCTCCAAGGCTCTTCCAGCCAACATTAACACACTTTGCTTTACTTCCCTGCATGGCCTAGGGCAGAAAGCAACATCTGGACCTAATAAGAAGGCTGCCCTCCCCCACAAAGAGACCCAAGAATGACCTCTGCTATTTGGTTTCCAACCTCTGCTATTTGGTTTCACCTTCACCAGTGGACGGAAGAGGCAGCTCCAGCTCAGGGGTCGTTGCTGGTCTGAAGGGGAACGGGATGCTCCAGCAGCCCATGGGGACTGGTAGCTTAAAGATGGGTCCAGCGGGGTGAAGTTAGGTGGGTTTCACTGCTAAGGAGCCAGCAATGCTTGAACCGGTTGCGACTTCTCATCAGAGTATAGAGTTGGGGTATCAGGATTTGTTCTTCCCTTGAAGAGAATGGCGCTCTTTTTCAGTTCCAAAAACATGAAAGCTGGAGATGGCTTTAAGCCAAGACCCAGGATTAACTTCCTCATGGGGAAAAGCTCTGCTTCGGTCCAACTGGAACGCAGATCCAGACCTGGCACCCATCTTCAGGCACGCACCGATGGGGCTCCTTGCGTCTGACCTCTGGCAGCTGCTTTGCTTTCTGGAAAGGGCTCAGGATGAAACAGCAGCAGAAAACAATCCTGGATCCTGGGCAGAGCTGGAAGTCCAGCCTTTTGCGAACAAACACCCAAATCAGTGGAGACCAAACATCTTCAGAGTCCGTGTCTCACTGGAGCTGATTCAGGGCCCATCGCCTGCTGACAGCTGCTCTCAGCAGAGTTTGAGGAATGTGCTGAATGAGGATGTAGTGTCTTCGAGAGCAACCTTCTGGATGGTGTTGCTCTGTGTTTTGCTCTTCACGAAGCCTTCTCTTCTCCCTGTGCCACCGGCGGCAGGAGGAGCCCCCAGCAGCCCACGGAGGTGCCCCTCTCTTGCAGACACGGTGTTTTCTGCAAATGCTGACCTGCAACGTGCGGAGCAATTGATTTTGGCTGGCTCGACCGGGGCTGTATGCCCATGGGTGAGACCTCAGACCAACCCCCCCGCAGGGCTTCTGCTTCCTCCATGGGTTTCCTCAGTCTCTGCTCAGGAGCACTGTGGGCTGACGTGGCAATTAATAATGACAACTCAAAATACAGCGTCGTTAGCATGGCCAGACACCACAGCTAGTGCGATCAGTGTTTCCTACCCCTTGAAATACTGTAACAGAGTTTTCTCTGAGCAGAACATACATCTAGTCATCAAAGAGATTGCACATGACTAATAAATATGAAAAGAAGTCAGGAGGGCAGCAAAAATTTCTGGACCAAGATCAATTTTCACTGACAACTGCTGCTTTTTCTAAGTGAAAGTACCCTGCAGAGTTTAAAACGGCATCCAACTTCAAAGCAGAGAGGTCTCCAGATGGAGTTTACCACCAGTCCTAACACCCTGCGCTTCGTCAGGTTACATGCATTTACAGCGAGAGACATTCAGATTATTCCCAAAGAAGGGAAACACACTGGCCTCTTCCAAAATACAGACTCGAATGAAGGTGTGACGGATGCGCTCCTCTCTGCAGTCTCGGTGGTAGACTGGATCTCTGGGCAGTTATTTCTCCCTGTTCTCCATTTACAAGGGCCAACAAGAGGAAAGTCTCACCTGCGGGTGGTTACACCGGGGCTGCGCTGTCTGCAGCTGAGATGAGCGTGGTCCCTCCTCGGGCGGGATGCGGACACCCTCCCGCGCCCCCAGCACAGCATCACTGCCGTGCCGGCAGGGCAGAGCCCAACGAAGCCTGACGTGCCCGAGAGCACCGGTCTGGAAAGCAAGACCCTGAAAGCAGCATGTTTGCAGCACTGGGATTTTGCCTTTCAACCCAGCTTCCGCAGGGTTTCAGCCCAGGGCATGCAGGCAGATGCCCTCCCCAGCAGCGTTTTTGGACACCCTGGTGCCACCACGGGAAGGGACAGCAGGGTCTGGCACCATCCCACCCGCTTGGGGCTGCCGAGGCTTCCACCTCCCCAACCCCCCCGGCATCCTGGTTAGGTGATTCCTTCTCACAAGGGCTGAGACAACCGCGGCTCCAGGCCTGAGGGCTGTGCATCCAGGGATTTTATTTCAGGAGTATTTCTGTAAAGCTCTTTTAGTTAGTTTGTTTGTTTGTTTGTGCACCAGCTCCTCTGACAGCGCTTGCACTTCAGTAAAGCCGACCCCGATCTGGGCTTGCTCAGACACAACCATCCAACCTCCCGTCGGTGGCGAGTGATTTATTACCACTCTGCTGCCTGGAGTCCTGACAAATACTCATTTTGGTAATCACAGGAGGCCAAAAATGAGAGGATAAATAAACCTGACAATTAATTCTGCCATCACCCGCACACACGCAGTGACACCCGTTCCCAAGTTTCTTACAAACCCAACCCTCCCCAGATGGCACACAAGCCAGGTAGAGCTCAGCCAGCCAACACCCCCCTGCCTCTGCCCAGCGCCCTTCAGGGTCCCAACGCTGATAAGAGCCAGGCATCCCATCAAAAGCTGCTCTATTTTCCTTCCAAGTTACTCGCCAGCCTCAAACGTCTCATCTCCTGCCAAGATCAGCTCTTTAGCCCTCTGCATCATTATCAGAGAGCATATATAATTTCACGGCCAATCACAAGAACTGATGAATGACTATTTGGATTGCAATTGTCAGGAGAGTATAAAACGCTTCCTGCTGTAAGGAGCGCAGGAACGCTTACCGGCTCTGCTGGCCAAAGGCACGTCCGACCCATTCGGCCGCCCAGCTGGAGAGCCCCGGCTCTGCTGGGGGCTGGTGTGCAGGGGCCGCAGGCTGCCCTTCTGGGGAGGGCACAAGGCTGGGTGCCACCACCACACGGGGTTTGTCTTCTGCTGTGGTTTGTACCCTTTTTCTTGTTAACCTTCGCAGGGTGTCACAGCTACGTCCCTCCCCACTCCCTGTCACCCGCCGGGCACAGGCAGCCTGCGGGGGGTGGGGGGCTGCAGCCCAACGCACTGTGTCCTGATTTGCGCAGCAAGGACACTCTCGCACCCTCGGTATCGCACCCTTTCCTTCCTGTTCTGCTAACTCAGCCTGGCCTGGCTGTAATAAATCTTCCTCTTGCTTTAATTCTTACCAAAAGAAAAAAATAAATATCCCCATAATGCTAACTAAACACCAATCCATCACCAGGAGAAGGTTGCAATGTTCCTGTGCCTTCTCACGGCCCGTGTCCAGGGCAAAGACATCAGGGATCATCTTCTGTCTTAACTCTCCCCTTCAAAAACCCGTCCGCCACCCAGTCAAAATACGAGTGAGTCTCGACTTCTGACTTTTTTTTTATTGCTGGTTTTCGAAGCCATCTGCGTTTGTCCCATTTCATTTTAATCTGCTTATGCAAGAGCTTTGCAAAGTAGACTTAAAGTTTTCCATCATTAAATCATAAGTGTTGGCCTTGAATTTAGAGTTTTCCCACCTTCTGTTTCTCCAGCGCCAGTGTGAATTATTGACCAGGGCTACCGCTGTCAGCCCTCGTCAGCCTTTAAACCCTGATGCGAGAGGCTGAACAGCTTGGCTTCTGTTTGTCCTATTTATTAACTTATTCTAATTGCCTTCAGAGCGGCAAAAGCCTTTCCAAGAAGACTTTCAACAAAATCGCTGGTCTCAGGGATCTTTAGATTGATATTTAAGAGCCAGCAGGTGTCTACCTAGTGCATTGCCATGGGAGCTGGTTGCTGGAGGAGGCAGGTTTGGAGGGTGTGGGTACCTACCTGGAGGGATTTCAGATGGTGTCCGGTTGATCCCGAGGAACCTAGGGTGATCCTTCACCAGCAGAGAGACAGGAACCTTCTGGACATCCCCTGGACAGATGAACCAGACGTGCAGCATTGGGAAACCTTTCTCTAGGATGAGCAGCAGTTCGGATGGGGGTGGCCACGTGAAACGCCGAGCCAGCAGAAGGCAGGGGTCTGCCCCGGCAGAAATGCTCGTTGCTGCTTCCAGGAAAACATCGTTTGTGTAAAATCCATTTCTGAGCCCCAGGAAAGGCAGCAAGAAGCCCCCAGGTGCAAAACCAACTAACAGCCCTTCGATGGATTAAATTCCATATAGTCATCCAATTTGTCCCCAGGCAGAGCCATACCCCTGGGCTCGCTGCCCCCGCCCCTTCATCGCTTGCCCTGCAAAATGCCACAGCACGCACCGCCCGCGGCAGCGGTGGGGGCTCCTGAGCCCCGTGGCACCCACCCCAAAGCTGCAGACACGGGAAGGGGACTTGGGGACCGATGGCTCCTGGCCCCAGCCAAAGTCAACCACATCCCATGGGACGGATGTCAGAGGTAAAGCAATTTAGACCCATAAATAGATACCAGGGCTTCTGTTTCAATTGTTAATTAGGTACCTGCTAATTAGCCTCCCCAATAATCTTCTACAGGGCTTGTGAGGGATTACCCATCACTAGAATATCTATTTTTTAATTATTTTTTTTTTTAAAATTTGATTTTTAAATTCAATCAGAGTTGAACCATGTTTTCCTTGGCTGCGGGTCAAAGAGCGACGAAGCCAAGGTGTCCTCCAGCATCAGCCCTGCTGGATGCTGGCCGAGATGCAGGTATCTCTCGTTTGGGGGCATTCAGCTAAGGGGTGCATGGACCCACAGCTGTCCTTGGGTGCCACCAGCACCCCTTAGTGACCACAGTCAATAAAAACAATGTGCTTAAGTAGCTGTTGACCATCAGTCAGTTAAAAAGCAGCACAGGGGTGCGAGCCCTGCCTGCAGATGGGGAAACTGAGGCAAGGAGGGAGGCTGCGACTTCCAGTGCCCGCGCACCCATCTCCCGCGTGTTAGGGTGCGATGTCCCATCGTGCTTCAGCCAGCAAACTCACCCTTTGCCGAGGCCCTTCCAGCAGCCCCGTCCCCGTTGCCAGCGGTGCCGCGGGAGGGTCGCTGTGCAGCCGGTGGCCACGCAGATCCCACCACCTGCACCAGCCCAACGACGACGCCGGGGGCCCTACTGGTCACCCCCGACGCGAG
>VYZM01009993.1:729319-770868 GCA_013398915.1 Dromas ardeola | reverse complement strand
CTAAAGCCCACCATGGCGCTCAGACACCACCACCGTAACAGCTCCTCCACAACTGCGCGATCAGCCTGAAACCCCCCGCCTGCCCGGAGCCCCCCGCTCTGCACAGCACAGAGGTCCAAGCGGTCCTGCCCACGACGCCCTTCTGCCTGGCACCGGCTGCAACACCATGGCCGGACCTGGCCACCAGCTGAACGCTTCCTCCCAACTACTGAGAAACTGCAGTCAACCCACGCTTTAAGCACCTGGAGGACTGAGCACGCTGCTGGCACCCCTGTGCCCGAGCACCCCTCCATCTCCCAGATAACGCCTCCTCTTGGTCCTCCACCACGTGCCAGTTTGCCCAACGCTCGCAGTTCAAGGCTACGGGGCGCTGCTCTCACCCCAGTCTGCTTTTGCAACTGGCTCCTGCAGCCTGCCCAGCCCGCGGTGGCACAGAGCCTGCCTCCCACCCTCACGTTCCCTTTCACCGCTGCCCTCCTACCCATCCATGGGTGACCACAAGGTCCCACCAAGAGCAGGTTGAGGTCCACCTTGCTATAGTTTAACCCTCAGCTGGCATCAGATGGCCAACCCTTGCTTGACTTCTAACTCTGCCAAGCTTTCCAAGGAATTACACTGCACTGTCTCCAACTCAACAGCAGGGAGTTACGGTGTGTCCCGAGGCCTCAGCCTCCCAGCAACTCTTACGCTTGGTCTTATGGCAAAAGGGAAAAGGAGATGCTTAAATCTACTGAGTCTCCTGGTCTCAGTGGCTGTGAGCCCTGCAGGGAATGAGGTATGGTACAGGTATATGGGAGAGTTACCTGCTCCGGTAATCGCCGGCATATTGAAAATCTCTGTCCCAGGCTGCCCAACATCTGGAGAAAAACAAAGAAGCTCTTCAGTACGGAGAGCAGCGTGTGCAGGCTGGCGGTAGGGAGGGACCTGCCATGCCAGCCACGACAAGACGCCAGTGTCCCTGTCACAGCACCCACCGTGACAGCATCCTGACAGCATCCCACCTCCCCTCGGCACTGGGGCGGCTCTGTGGGTGCTGGCTGGGACCAGGACTAATTGCCGTTGGGAGATCCACAGCGGGCACATCTCACCAGCTGGGAAAGGGCAGAAAAGCAGAGCCCAGAGAGCCAGGGCGATGTCTTTGTGCTCAGTGCAGACCTCCCTCCCTCCAGCCCTTCGGATTACAAGCTCCATCAAGTCAAACGCTCTCTCCTGCCTATGGGATTTCCAAAGGCTCAAATCCCCACATCCAGGGAGCAGGTTTGGGCAGTGGGGAAGATGAGGAGGAGGAGAAGAAATGTTAAATCAATATTTTCCTTCTTAGCTGAGCTGTTTGACTTGGATATCGCTTTCCTTAGAATAACAGAAATTCTCATCAAATAAGAGGCGTTTCCTATTTCTATATATTTTCCCTTGATAAGGGAAAGTGTGGAAGGTCACGGGGTTCAGCCACATGTCCCCAAAGGGGCATAACAATACTGTTGGCTCATGGTAATATCATCCAGGAGACGAGACAGCTCGGTCCCTCTTATCCGATGCAGCTGTTGTAAGATGGATTCAAATTGAATTAGTATTGACTGTATAATGCTGGGCTAAATTAAATTATGATCCTATCTACTCTATTAGCGGTTAATGAATGAAGGGGCTGAATTTCTAATATAAGCCAGCCTGGTTAGTTTTACAGAGCTATACCAATATTGATGTAGGGCTTAAAGTAATGTTGGGGGGAGATGCACCTCGAGGAGGAAGGATTCAGCTTGGCTAGCCATTCATTAAAGTATCAATTGCTCTTAAGTCTCCTCCATGCTCAGCTCATTATTTCCTTCCTATTGAGGTTATCTGGCGCGGGTGGGATTGACAGCCCCAGTGCAAGGAGACACGGGGCCGGGAAGCCTCCCATGGCCTCCCCAGATGCACACAGCCACTGCTGGCACCAGCACAGCTCATCCCAGGAAGCGTTTGGACCTCCCACTTCCCAATAAACCATGGCATGATGCAGAGAGAACTGGCTGGGAGCTCCCAGCCCTTAACACAGCAGCAGCCATTCCCAAATCTCCTTTGCTTCATGTGTCCTCAAGGCTTTCCCCCCACCCCGGTGCCCTGCATTCGCCTCCCCATATGTCCTTACTGTACTCCGTCTCATTTTTGTTGGTCGTGCTGAGCTTCTTGATGATCTCCTGTTTCTTGGACTTCACCATGGCAGAGTTGCTCTCAGTCAGTTTGCTGAAGAAAGCTGGAGGCTGAGTGTTGTTTCCTGGGGACTTGGATCCCATCCTGCAAAGCAAAAGACCATCCGAAACCTCTGCAATGTCCAGTTCAGAAAGTTCTGCCTAGAGAGACTCTTCCCTTAGTGTAACTCCTCAGAATCAGCCCCGGGGCTCCTGAGATACTGGGGATCTCCAACTTTTCTCCCTATCCCTACCATACGCTACAAACGGACAGCAACCTGGGACGTGACACTGCTTTTGGCTGCAAGAAAAGCAGCCTGGGCCAGGGCGAGTGTTGAGGGTGGGGGGAACATCCCCACGCTGTCTCCACCATCCCTTCCCTCGGCGTTACCTCTGGTCTATCTGCTCGCCCTCGCGGTACAGGATCGGGTACGTGGCGCTCTTGGCGTGCTCCGATTCTCCCACGCCGTCTGGTGGAGACACCGGCTCGATACAGTTGTCCGACGCGCTCCCGGCTGAGGCTTTGCTCTGCTCCGGGGACCTGCGGAGAGCGATGGGGAGTTGCAATCGGTTTATTGCAACATCCTCTGCCTCTGCACAGCAGCCCGGGGTCAGGGGGGAGAAGGACTAAAATAGCTTTCCTACAGCATGGAAAAAAGCCAAACCTTCCACACCCCTGTGGGCTTACAGCGCCTTTTAACGCAAGCCGGAGGAAGAGCGCAGCTTGGGCATTTTTCTGCACCGCAGGCGTGCGGAGCAGGACTGAGCCGAGACGTGGCCCAGATTTCCAGGCAGCGGCCCAGCCGGCAGCCACCCCAAATACAGCTGCCCAGGAGGGACGGCGGGGCCAGTCCTGGGACTTGCTGGCTCAGCCCAAGGGACACAGCCCCTGCAGAGGGCCAGGACGTCAGCCCTTTGGGGACACGGCTTCTGATTCTCCATCGTATTTGCAAACACAGAGGAGGGCAGCACCCGCCACCTCCTGTCCACCTCCGCTGTGGCCAAGGAGGGGTTCGCTGGCTGCGGGCGATGGGATGCTGGGGCAGCCTGGAGAGGACCGACGCAGCCCCTTGATGCCTGCCCGCGGCCAGCACCTGGGAGACAGCCAGGTTTGGGTCTGCGAGGAATTCCTCACGGCGAGTTCTGGGAATTTACGTCTTTGTTCTTTCTGTGGTTTCTTCCCCCCCGGCTTTTTTTCAACGCTGGGTGGCCAGGGCTGGGCTCTCTCCCCTGTTATAAAGCCAACTCTAGGACCAGGCAGAGCTGGGAAGAATAACCACATTTACTGACAAGGAACCACCACTTTGGAGACATCGCTCTTTCCCGGACACATCTGGGTCTCTGTTGGTGTTTGGGTGGGAGGACAGACCCTGTTCTCACACTTCCCATTTTTTAATTCCATACAACAGCAATCAGACCTTCCTTCTGCGGGTATCAGCACAAGGATTTGAAAGTGACTTTAAAAGAAATAAAGGTGGTGCCTGACATGGATGGCTGCAAGCGACAGGGCACACGTGTCTAACAAGCTTCTGAGCCACTGAGAATGATGAAGATAAAATTAACTTTTAACCAATGGAAAACACATTGCTTTGGGTTTTTTGGAACCATCTGTGGCCTGAAAGGTCACTGCGCCATGACCTGCAAGGGATGAGGACAGTGACAGGACGAGAGGCATTGGGCACAAACCAAAACACAGGACATTCCATCCCAACACAAGAAAACACATTTTTACTGTGGAGGTGCTCAAACCTCCTGGTACAGGTTGCCCAGAGAAGTCTCCACCAGTGGAGATACTGACAACCCAACTGGCCATGGCCCTGCACAACCTGCTCATGCTGACCTGCTTGAGCAGGACTGGATGGTCTGCAGAGGTTCCTTCCCACTTAACTGATTCTGTGACACCAGTCAGATGGAGAAGGGGATCACAAATGGACTCTAAGGGGGTCTGGAGAATCTCTAGAACAGGAATGGCAAGAGAGGCACCACCACAAGGGAAAAATGCCCAGATCAGAAGGCAGTTTTACGCTCTGGGCTGTGTAAGCAAGCGATCTGAGCCCTGAGCTGGGGGGCGTAAATTCAGCAATGCCAAATGCCAGCTTGCCCTATGCACTGCCTTACCGAGGTGCCAGGTAGCCAAGGGCACCCGCCTGGCTTCTCACCCTGGGTAGCTCTGGTCTATCGGAGCTAGGACCGACACAGCGGGTGGGCAGAAACCCATCTGTGGTTGGACACTCTGACCTCACCTTTTGCCGCCTTCGTTCTGCGGGGAGATCCTGGAGGCCACCGCGTGCTCCTGCTGCTGCAGATACGCCTCGCTGGGGGTGCGGCGCAGGTCCAGCACGGGGCATGTGGCCCCGGGGAAGGAGTACACGGGGGTCTGGATGTGGGAGTTGAGTTGCTGCGGGTGATGGCGTGTGTAGTCCTGTGTGATGACCTCCTAGAAGAAGAAAGAAATACAGTTGGTTTCTACCTCTTGTTTTGCTGAGCTCAACTAAGACAGGGGAAGGAAGAGGGAATTAGGCTGGTTTGTCCCTGTGGGGATGTAACTTCTGCCTCCTGCCTGGAGCAGCTCTCGTGATGGGCTTGTTGGGGATGCAAACACCCAGGCTGAACACGCCTGATACACCCTGCTCCCTCCAGCCCCCAGCCAGAGATGCTGAGGTCTCTAGCGTCACTCCCAGCCCTTCCCCACCAGACATATTTCATTATCAGCTCTTCCCTCCTCCCCGGAGCCCCAGCGGCAAGGCAAGAACGAGGTTAATTACACTGATGTGCTGGGCCAGCGTGACCACCCGCTGGTTCATGCCCTTGATGCTCTGGCTGGACTGCAAGGGCTGGCACTGGGGGCCGTCGGGCTGCCGGAGGTGCTGCAGGTGGGCTGCTTCAGGAGCCGCGGCCTTCAGCGAGCCTGGGGGAGGCACAAAGAAGACAGCAGGCATGAGATGACATCTGCGTCCCCTTCCTTGACTGCCATCCTGGCATGGCACTGGGTCACGGCGAACGAGGGCTGGCTGATGAAGCCCCCCCCCACGCCAGCTCGCGCTCTCCTGCGCTGCCTGGCACTGCCAGCCCCTGCCCTCACCTTGCTGTTTCTGCCTCAGGTCATGCTCCCCGTGCCCCTTCTCCGCATCCTGCAGCAGCTTGGCCCCTTTCTCATGGGACAGGCTGGGCGAGCTCACGGGGCTCACTGCTTCCATCCGCTCAGGGCTGTAGCCTCCGTGAAAGCCTGGGGAAACGGGAGAGTTAAAACCAGGAGCTCACTTGGCTCTTCCCTAGTGCTGTGGCCACCATCGCTTGCGGGCAGAGTCACACGTTCAGCAGAGGTGGGGAAAAAAGAGATGAGGGAAGACCTGTCAGGTCACATTACAGGGACCCCTGGAGCCACCTCTGATGTCCAGTTGTGGTGATGGCTGCAGTAAAGAGGTGATATCTCATTCCTCCAGAGCTGGACACTCAGAGCCCGTGGTGACAGCACAAGAGTCAGGAACTAAATTCAACCCCTGCGCGTTCACAGTTTGATCCTCCCCTCTTCCCCACCTACTGAAACACAGAAAAATAAAAAACCTGCTCTGCCAGGAGGGAATGCAACACACTGCAGGAGTGGTGGTGGCTGCACGGGACGTCTCGAGTGCTTTACAAAGAAGAGTCCCAAATCCAGCATGGCCAACAGCAGGGACTTGAAAATTGGGTGCGAGGCTCTACAGACTCCAGATCCTGCTCCAGAGACAGCAGACTCACTCACCACAGGGGCAAAAAGGCTTCTTTCTCGGCTTTTTAAGCCCTTTGCATAGACTCAAGCTGCATCAAAGCAGGCAGAGCTGGAATGAGGGACCATCACCATCCTTCAACAGAGAGGGGGTAACTGAGGCAGGGACGGGTTATGCTTCCACAGACCAAGGACAGAGGAGTCCTGGAGGAGGCACACGCTGCCTCTTGCCAGCTAAGCACGTTTGGTAACACTCATGGCTTTTGCCTCCACAGACTTTTACCCTCCTAATGCTCAATTCCTAGAAACCACCCACTGCAGGCAAATCTGGCAGGCGACCCACAGCGCTGCCAGAGCACCCAGGCACGGACACACTGACCTTGCATGTACTCAATGAATGGTTAGGGGAGGACCCTCCACGGAGAACCTCGCTGCACCGGGGACGGGGATGCGCTATCCCCCATCACCCATGCATGCCAGCACTGAAGGGACCATGCTTTGGATCCACCCAAGATGAAGTGTTCTGCTCTGGAAAGATCCCTAACCAACAGTAACCCCCAGTGCTGGTAGCCAAGGCAGATGCTTCAACTTGAAGAAGGTGTCCCACCAAATCCCCATGGGCTGCCTGCTGCTTCTGTATGTTGGTGGGAACCTGGATGAATGCTCTAGGTGAAGACTGGTCCCAGCAAGAATGACCTAGACCTTGAATCCAGCTCCCTCCCTGCACTTCCTTCTGGAAAAACCTATCCCAGTGCTTTTGTATCCCACACAAGATTGCTCTTAGGTGGTTCCCGTGGTCTGCACTGCAAACGGCTGCCGAGCACGGCTGGGCTGAGCGACCCCTGGACAGCCCTGCCCACGTTGCCCTCTTGTGCAGCATCCAGCACCATGACCCTGAGCGAGGTCACCCCAAGCGAGGGGACCACATCTGAGCTGCACCGTGCAACAGCCTGCAAAACCCTCTGAGATCCTGCATGCTCAACGGCACAACCCTGAGCGGGGACGCGCGTGTCTGATGGCCAGCAGCCCTGTCCCGCTCACACTCTCAGTTCTCTGCTTCGCTCGTTTGATTTATTACCTGCAACTGTTACTTACAGACTGCTTGGGAATTTCTAATGATGGGGAAATCAGAATTAGCAAATTGCTATTGTCTGTAAAAAGCAATACCAGGAACTGAATGTTTGCAAAACAGGACTTGGCAACGGAAAAAACTAAAAGAGGGTGGGAGAAGGGAAGATCCTCAAAACACACGCAAATAAAAAAGTCTGGAATAACACAACTGGGAAGCAGAGGGACAAGCACACTTGGGGAGCTGACGAAACCAATAGCCAAAACGTGCAACTAAAAATAGGAAATAATGAAATAAAATGGGTTTCAGGCCACAGCTCTCTCACCTCTCCCCTCCAATTTCTTACCATCACTAGTGGAGTCGTTATTTAGCGAGCCTCTTTCTCGCTGCCCCTTATCGCAAGACATTTGGCGCATGATAATCACATCTATGAAGTTGGCCGCTGTCGTGGTGGTCTTACCGAGTGCTCGGAGCTCCTGTTCCTGCATTGAAAAGGGTTTACTTTGACTCTTTTCTCTACTGTGCTGCTCGGGGCCCGAGGCTGCGTGCTGCTGGTCCAGAGGGTGATGGTGCTGTTGGCTTTTCCCCTGTCCTCTGCTATAGTGATGAGAAGAACCAGCTCCGGAGGCGGGTAAAGGTCTCGACTCCATGGCTTTAATAGGTGAAGGCGACTGTTCGAGGTTGGCCCCACTGGGCAGCTTTGAGGTGAAGACGTTGTTGTCAGTCTGGGATCGTTCTGCCTTGGCTTCCCGTGCCCTCGAGGCCTCTTTCTGCAGGATGGCCGGGTCCATCAGGGGCGCGTAGCCATCCGCTGCGCTGATGGAGGAGCGCAGGGTGGAGGCCGAGGGGAAGGCAGTGGAGCGGATCGGTGACGTGGTAGTGGTGGAGGAGGATCTGGAAGGCAAAAGAAGACAAGGCGAAGATGAGAGAAGCGTGTGGAAAAAGGGGAGTGCTGTTAGCAGAGCCTCAGCGTTCAGCCCTGCCTGGCTGAGGTCTTCCCAGGGCTCCTGAGCGTTGGTCCGTGTTGGAGCAGGTGAAGAGGGCTCAGATGGAGCCTCCACCACAGTAACTGGCCATAGGCTGTGGACTGGACGCATTGAGTGGAGAGAATAAAACCCATGGACAGGTCCTAGAGACCTTTGTAACTCCACCACCAGGCAACTTTCAGCAAGAGCTGTATTTGGGCACAGGGACGCTCCTGCTTGCTTTCCTGGTAGCAGTAAAAGCCACCAAGAAAAGCAAAGGAAATGGGCATCAAAATCTGCCTTTCCCCATCACAACTTCCCTGTAAGCCCCAGTCCTGCTCCTACTGAGTATGAAGGCCGAAACAACCCTCGCTTCATCTCAGGGTGCCCCATGAGATGCTCATTAATTAACCACCACGGCCGCCCTGGTGCAGGGGTTTGGGCAAGCGACCGGCACCTTGTTGGTGGGACTTACCGTAGGACGGAAGGTGTGGGGGTCTCCGAAGAGATGATCTTCATGCTCGTGTTGTGGAGCACGCTGGGGCGCTGCTGGATGGTCTCGTGTGTGCGGGGCGAGACAGGAGAGTGCTGATGGCTGTGAGAGTGCGAGGACGAACGGCTGCTGGACTGCTCTGTACCTGGGGGAAACACAAAGAAGGGCTTCTTTAGCTCTTCATTTTATAGTCCCAACCCTACCTCCACCCAGCACAGGTCCCAAGATGTGGTGCCCGGCTCCTCCCGAGCCTACCTGGTCTCCAGATGGGTGCATGCTCCACTGTGGTGGATGCTAGGATGGATTTTTCACGCTCCCTCTCCCGTTCCCGCTCCCGTTCCCGCTCAGACACTGACGATCCTGACTGTTTGGTCATGTGTGTGGGGCCTCCTGAAACCCAACCAAAAGGCAGTGAAAGGGCTGCAGACAGAGCGATATTCCTCGGGGAACACTGCCTGCTCTTCACATTGCTGTGTCTGCAGAAGAGATAAGGAATGGCTCCATCCAGGGCCACCTGGAGCAGGACAGACGGGGGCAACCAGTGTGACAAAACCCAGGCAAATCATGCAATAACTGTCCTGGCACCGTCTCCACGGCACTGCTCTCCTTCCACAAAGCTGCTTGCCAGCTGCCACTTTGGGGAAGAAGGGGGAAAAAAGCAAGGAAACTCCCAAAAAAGCAGGATCAGAGGAGCTGGTTTGAGGGAGCCAGTGTGCTGGTCCCTGAACGAGAATGAATTTGGGCTCCCCCCATCTGCCCCGGCATGCTGAGCTCACGGCCCTGAATTGGTTAAGGGCGTCTTGCCCAACTGCTTTCCCATGGGAAAAGCAACCTGCAGCGTTACCTGGGGAGAGCGGGGAGCTGCTGTGCCGGCTGCCGAAGGTCTGGGGGGGGCCAGGGATGTAGGTGATGCGGTCCATGGTGGTGGCAGAGGTGCCAGGGGTAGGGGGCACGAGGACGGGCAGGTGTGGCACTTGGGACAGGTCGATGATGCCTGGAGAGAGACGCGAGAGCACTGTCAGGATGATGCTGAGCTGCTGCAGCTTGGCCGTGTTGGAGCGGGGAGTGATGCTGGGGAGGGTCGACCCATCCCGCTGGTCTGGTACAGGGCAAGAGGTGCCAGCACACACACGGCCCCTGGGTGCTGATTGTCAGGGGAGGGGGCCCTTCTGTGGGCAAACACAGCGTGTCCTGCTGCTGGGAATAACAGGGAGGAAAAATGCTGAGATCTATCCCTGCCGAACAAGGGGGCTGCAGGCAGCATCAGCCCAAGACCAGCGCTGCTCTGCCTGCGGAGGGGCAGCAGCACCGCACCCCGCGCACTCCCCAGAACGCTCTGCTTTTTCCAGAAAGCCAGATATCCTTCTGGGAGCGTTATTTTAATCTCCAAAGGCCAGCAAGGCCAGGCTGGGAACGCTCCCATGACCCAAAACCAGAGCTGCACATAAGGAGACTCAAGTAACTAAAGATGGCCAAAAAAAGCATCTAACTCCCCTCCGTTGTCCTGATCAGCCAAGTTCCTAGGCTGCTGGGTGACACCGTGCTGCTGCCTTGGCCCTTGGCCCCAGCGCTGGAGCTGGCAGTGCTGGCCTGACCCAGCCTACCCTCCCAAAATGCCCCCAAACCCCCGGATGGTGCCGTGCCGGGAGGACCTGCTGCATAGTTGAGGGCGAGGGAGGGCTCCCGGGGCGACAAGCCGCGCAGCATGTCCGCCCTCTGTGCCATGGCCGTGGCTGCGGCGTTGTGGTGCATCTGCTGGGATGTGATGTAGTCGTTGATGATGGTCTGTCGGTTCTCCATGGCGGCTGTGTCCGGGTAGCCCCGGATGAGGTACGGCGGGTAGAGGTGGGGGTACGTGGGGCTCGGAGCCAGATGCCTTGGCAGGTAGTAAGCAGCAGCTGGGAGAGAAAAGGATGCAGACATGAAGTGGCTTTCCCCAGAGACCTCAAGCTTTTGGAGCATAACAAAGAAAAAAACCAATCCCAAACAGACTGTGCTCCCACCAAAGGTACCTGCTTCCAGTTGGATTCCCCTTGGGATGGCAGCAGGGTCGAAAGCCAGCGGGATGTGTCCTCGGTACAGGTCAACCCCGCTCACGCCACGGAGCAGATGCTCATACGGGGAGATGGGGTGGTGGTGGTCGGCCACAGGGGCATGCGGAGACTTGGAGTTGGTGAGCTCTCTCGATGTGGGGGTGATCTTTCTGTCCTGGGACACCGGCTTCCCAGCAGTGATGCTCCCTGCAGCGAGCAGAAGGAAATGAGTCAGAGACTGAGTGCTGTGGCCAAGCCGTGTCCCTGAGGGATGCTGGCGGCCAAGCGTGTCCCCCAGGGACACTTGCAGCTACCCTGAACTCGAGGGACCTTTCGCTCCTCCCTGCACTGCCATGCCATGCTACGCCACCAAGACTGAGGTGGGTCAAGCCCCCGTTACACCTGGGAGAAGCCTGTCCCAAACCGTCCCTCCACCCCAGCGCATCCACGCTGGGCAGTCTCTGAGTTCATCCTGGCCTGCACAAGCAGCCTCGGCACCAGGAGGTCACCGCTGCCGGGCAGAGCCAGGGACCCCAAAACTCCTGGCAATGGTGACGAAACACAGTTCAGAGTGTTCAAGCACCCGCCACTCTCTGGAGCCGTAAGCTCTTGCCCAGCACACGGAGGGGAGGCTGGATCATGCCAGGGACTTCTCTTGGTGCTCCCAACCTGAGCTGGACATTGGTGGCACTTCTTGCCCAACCTGGGATGAATGTCACCAGCTCCCTTGTCTGTAACCGCAGGCTGGGGACAATGGCTGACACCGAGCCACCCCAAGCAGTGTGACCAAACCCCTTGCACCAGACACCACACCAGAGCTGGGAGCAAGGACCATCCCCCTTGGGCACACACAGACGGATCCAGCCCAGTTGTTGCCAACTTTAAACCAACCTTGACGGCAACACGGGCCATTCAAAGCACCGCTCCTGCTCCTTTCATGAAGCTCGGTGTCTCCGCCCAGCTGCTAATAATCAAACCGCCTGCTGGGGCAGAAGGAAAGCTCAGGCGAATCCGGGAAAGGTGTTTTCCAACTCTGACCCATGCCACAGGGACTCCTCCTGCAGATCCTCTGCACCCCACAATGCTGTGAGCTCCAGACATGCAGAAATCCACCTTCCCACTGGCATTTTGCAGGAACATTGATTTTTCCCTTGGGATCCCTCCCCACTGCCTGGGCGCTGCCTGCCCTGCCTTGTGCTCACCGTATGTGCCAATCTCAAAGAGCCGCCAACATCTGAAGGCTTCCCGCAAAATGACTGACCTAACCGGGAAGAGAGCAGAGCCTGCGGCAATGGGACACACCGACTATGGAGAGCTGGAGCTGGCCCAGCCGGCAGCGAGTGACGGGGGAGGTTTTTTGGAGGAGCTCTGCACTGCACAGCCCCATCTCCCGCTCCTCGACAGGGAAGCGCATCCTGGCCTCAATTTTCAGCAGACTGCGATGTCTTGTGCTGCACGCCCCCACATCACAAGACTCTTGGGTTAGGACAAGGATTTGCAGGCGGGAGATGCAAAAGGCCCTGAAGCGGTTACCTGCAGCTAGCAGGCTTGGTGGGACAAGGTGTCTTAGGGACGGGCTTCAGCACTGATCCTGTCCACAAACGTGCCATGAAGCCAAGAGGGTTTTACGGGCTGTGGATCTGAGCCTGTCTCACCAGATCACTGAGCCCAGCCCAGAGACGTGCCTGCTCCCTGGGAGCCTCAGGTCTGGCTGCGGCGGCAGGAGATGACTGATGCCAGCGGGCACGGGCAGACCCTGCCTGGCGCCGGCAGACGGGACAGGGAGGTGGCAGATTCCAAAGACCAGCCGCGCTGCCTGGATCCACCGGCTCAGAAGGGATTAGATGTTCCTGGAGATGAGGCACTCGGGAGCCCAGGTGATGGATGAGGCATAAACACACGAGGCAGGCAAACACACACCAGATTGGTGAAAAGTGTGAAGACGCCCTCACCCGATGCACCAAGCGCTGCTTTCCTGCCTGCCGAAACAAGGGTGCCCTGGGCCAATGCTGGGACAGGGAAGATGCTTTTGGAACTCCATGAGCTTCACCAGCCACGGCCCAAGTCTCCTTTCGGTTACCCCAGTGCAGAGGTGGGGTGCCCTCGCAGCAACTGTGCGAGCACCCCCAGGAAGGGAGCTGAGCCCCAGCCGTCCCTGGCAGCCACCCCAGTGCCGTGAGTCAGATGTGGGTGCGGGGTGCTGGGGAGAACGGGTTCAACAGGCACCTGCCGGGAACGGCTCGGGCAGGTGGTGACCCCACCTTGGCCACTCAGCTTGCTAGAAATCCTAGCATCAAATAAAAGGTTTGCCAAGTACCTTCGTGCTGCCGTGGCGTGGACTCCCGTGTGGAGACCGGAGACCCTCTGTGCAAGTGGCTGCCGAACGCTGTGCTGTGCCCTGCCTGGTGGTCCTCATAGGCGAGGGCACTTTGGTGGGGCTTGCCCGGCTCGGGTACAATCACAGGAGCACCTCTGGCGATGGAGCCACCCGAGTTTGTCACCGGGCTTGGCCTGTTTTTCAGGCTCTCTTCGTAAGCTCTCTCCAGATTCCTCGGGTCTTGGATGACGTCCAGCGAGTGCACAGAGTGAAAAGTCCTGCCGGGACTGCCGATGATGGACCGCACATCGTGCTTTTTGGTACTCGAGGAGGAAGAGCCGCTGTCATACTTCAATGGGGTACCCTGGGGACAGAAGGCAGCGGGACATCAAAGGGGCATAGAGGAGAAGGGGATGCAGCAATCGCATCCCACCAAGTTTCAATGGGACTTGTGCTTCCTTGTTCAGTGGGTCAGTACACCGGTTTACTCAGTCAAACTGCAACAGCCATTGGCAAAGCAGAGATAACAGCTCCGCACGGCGCAGGGCAGGGTGGAGTGCCCATCTTGCATGTCTTGTTGTGCTCCAACAAGATGATGATGAGTCACTGCTGAAGGCTGGCTGTGCCCATCACGCCTCTCTCCTACACACACTGTGAAATGAGGTAGGACTATGAGGTGCCATGGGAACCCTCCAAATATTTGGAGCCCAACAGGAGACAGCATGCCATGTTTCATCCTAACTACTTGCCTTGCTGGGTTGACACTTGCCCATAAAGGGAGGAGACCTAGATTACACACACCCAGAGTCACAACTGCCGAGGGCACCAAGCTGACTCTGGCCTTGAACAAGAGCCAAACGCGGCCCCTTCGTGTACGCATGTAGATGGAGCATCACTTTCTTAATGTGTCAGGGGTGCTGAGCTCCCTTCCCTGGGTTTTGTGTTTATCCATTGGGAAGGATCATTGAATGGTTTGGCTTGGAAGGGACCTTTGAAGATCAAAGGACGGGGAAGGGCAACCTGTACCCAAGCAGAGCCTCAGTTCTGCCCAGTGATGCGTTTGCAACCCGAAGACCTCTCTGCTCTCCTTTTACCTTAAGAATGGTCCCCATGGCCTGTGCAAGGACAGCAGCTTGAGTAGGACCGATCTCGTTCACTGTTTGCCCCATACTCACCTGCGTGATGGAGCCTTCCTTCAGAGGTCTCGTTAGAGAGATGTCCGGTGTCCGCCTCAGCTCCTCCCGGGGAATCTCATGGATTGATCTTCCCGCTTCTTTCACTGTGGCCACCAGGCCTTCATGGGCTGGTTTCATTTTCAGAGGAGTAAGGCCTTCATGAGACCTGACCTTGTAGGCGTCAGATAAGTCCCTCGGTGGAGTGTTTTCCCTCTTGAGCTGTTTGGCTTCTCTTCTGAGGTAGTCCTCATGGGCCTCCACGTAGGACCGAGGTATTCCTGCAACCCACAAGCAGACAATGGATGCAGAGAGCGATTCTCCAGCCAGACACTGGACTCCCAGTCCCCATGCAGATGCTCAGTTCAAGGGGGTCCCTAGTTAATGCATGTGGCTTGGGGACTGGTACCCAACTGAGCGCACAGAGCAGCTGTATCACTAATGCAGCTGGACCACCTCATATCTACTACCGCTTTCTGTATCCATTTCACACTAGTTTCAGCCCACCCTCATGTGAGTCACCGAGAATTTTACCCATGACTTTGATGAGAGCTTAGGTTGGTAGAAGTTGAGCAAGACTGAAAAATCTCTCTCAGCACATAGCTGAGGCCGCAGACATCTGCAGCGGGACCTTGATGCGTCCATCTTTGTTTCCTCCTGCCCTAGCCTGACAACAAGAACAAGGGGCCATGCATGTGAGATACTTCCCCACATTACCTCTGGCCATCTTCTGCTTGCAGACTTTACCTTGGGTAATTGAGCCCCGCATGTGATGCTGCTCCTTTAGATTATGGGGACTGTGTCGGTCTGGAGGGATCGCTCGACCCATGAGACCTAGAAGAGATCAAAGGGGGAAAGTTGGGTTGTGACACAGGAGTTCATATACAATGAACACATGACAGTGTTACCAGGGACTCCCGGGACAACAAGGAAAAACATCAACAATTTCTAAATTACTTGATTTCTCTTTTTTTAAAAACGTGCTTCCTTTTTTTGTAGTCCTGAAACTGTTCTATCACGACAGAAACCAAAGGCAAATGGGCCATTCTGTGCCCCTTGTTTTCCCATGCTGGTCAGATGCTGTCCTGTTGGGATGTGCTGCAGGGTACCAGCTAACCACTGCCAAAACATGGGCATGGGAAGGTGCATCGTATAGACAAGAGACAAGCTGGGGTGTCTGTGGGTCACTACTAACACAGCATGGGTGAAAAGTTTCACCCAGACCCACCTTCAATGCTGGCAGATAAGGTGTCACGGGCTGACAAGCCCCGGCTGATCCTCCCCTCCATCATATCGTAGGTCCGCTTGGTTCCTGTGGTCTCATGTGAAGATCCTGAGCTCCTGCTGTCTTCTTTGGGACACTGAGAAGCAGCAACCGCACCTGGGGATGGGAACACCGAGAAACACCATCAGGAGCACGGAAAGTCAGCACCAGCCAAGGGAGAGTGTTTACTGTTGTTTGCGTGTGTTGCTGAAAGGTCAGATCCCATCCCAGCATCAGCCACCGCTCAGCAACGCCAGAAACATCGCATGAGGTTGGCTTCCAAGAAATTCAGCTGGTGTTTTCTCCCCTCCCTGCCTGCCTCAGACTCCAGATCTCTGCCTCCTGCTCGGGTAGGAGCATCCACCCTGTTGTGTCCTCCTCCCTCCTTCCCTCCCCGGTGGGGGTCAGATGTAGGCAGCGGGACAGCCTGGAGCCAGCGTGGGGCTGGTGTGAGCAGCTGCGGTTCCACTGAACTTGGCCCTGTGGGTCTGGGGAATTTTATATTTTTTTTTCCCTGTTTGTTTTGATTTTTGCTAGACACCTACTGTTTGGGATCTTGGCCAGCCTTAACATTTGCCGAGACACTCCCTGGGTGAGAAAACCAGGGAAAAGGGGGGAGAGGCAAAGCTGAGAATGATTGCTTTGAAACAGCAGCAAGTGTGCACAAGAACCGGGAGAGACTGCGCGAAGTCCCACACAGGATTGATGGGGGAAGCACCAGCGTGACAAGAGGCCACCAACCACCTCCTTGTCCGAACCCGGAGCAGATTCTTCTGCAAATCAACAGTGGAGACCCGTCCAGAGCTACAGCCCCCTCCCCTCTGCCAGCGCAGCCCCGGCCGTGCCAGGCAGCATCATGCCCGCCCTGGGCAACGGGCATCCATCGTGTGCAGCCAGCTGTGAACTTAGCAGGCAGTTTCTGATCCAGCTGAATGCTTTGTATGTAACGAGCTCTGAGCAGGGATGTTGCCTCGGAAAGACGAATGCCTCTGCCCCTCATCCCTGGCCTGGCCACCCCTGCCAAGGATTGCTGGTGCCCTCATCTTCCTCTTCATGGGCAGAGAAGGTGGTTATACAATTAAAGGAGTAGAAGTTAAAAACATTCATTCCATCGCGGACAATCAGGAACAAAAGTCCTCCTCGGCAAAACCAGTAATTAATAAAATGGGATTATTACAACTTCACACCCACTATCAGTTTCTGCGAGCAGCACCCACTCAATCCAGAAAGGGTTTGGGACTGCGTGTGGGGAAGCAAGAGGGGGATCTGTCCCTGAGCCTTCGCTTTAGGTTCATTTGACAGGAGAAATCCGGGGGTGATGTTCAGAATCAGCCAAGCACCTTGCGGCAGACGAGGGGCAATGCGCCTGCTCCCTGTCATCAAGGCACATCTGTTGCCAACAGCCCTTCTGCAGAAGGGGACACGGTCCCGGGCACCCTTTGTACCGCCGGGAAGCAGGGGGGAGGGCGTGAGGGAGAAGAGAGACTAAACAGAAAGAAAATCACTCCAAACCCACGTCCCTTGCCTTGCAGAACCCATCAGCAATCATATGCAGAATGAGAATAACCAATCTAGCACAATTCAGCTCGCACATGCTACAGGATCTCGTCTCATTACAGCTCTTTTATTTTAAGCACCCTCATGACACTAAAGAATTTGCAATTTTTTTTCTGCTTGCCAAAATTCATAATCACCAACAATTTCAGATTTCTTATTTAATTTTTTTCTTTTTTTTTTTCTTTTTTAACTCTTCCGATCCAGGCTGCGAAGCCTCACCGGGCTGCGCGGGGGGAAGGAGGCAGGCAGCAGGGCTGGCTAGGCTGCAGAAGCAGGCGAGATTACTCAGGATACGATAAATGCTATCAAGCATGTAAACGGCTGCCATGGAGAGGAAGGAATTAATTCCTCATCCGCCTCCACGGGGGGTAGGACGAGAGGCGATGGGCTCAGCATGCAGCCAGGGAGATGGGCTGACACCGATGAGTCCGTGCAATGGGGAAGAGTCTGGTCTGCAGGTCTCCTTTGCTGCCCGGAGCGGGATCCCAGCTCTGGGCACGAGCAGCCCTCGCTGCCCAGGAGTCTTCCCCGTCGGGTCTGTTTCTGAGATCAACCTCATTCGACTCCAAGCCCGGGCAAGGGAGATTAAAATAGCTTCTTGCACAAACAAGTCCTGAAATGCTTCCTGTGTCCTCCCTGGTCCGAGCCCTGCCAACTGTCCCAAAGGGCGCCCAGACACAAGTCTCCCGCGGTGACACTTCTTATCTGGGCTAGAGTTGACAGGGAGTGTAGACAGGCATGGGATGAGATGGTTTCCACGCGGTGGGCGAGAGGCACAGTGCAAAGCCCTGTCCTGAAAGGTCCCTGCAGTTCCAGGGCACACACAGAGCTGGCATCAGCCGCAGCTTGTGAGTTGTCACCTGTGGCCTGACCTGAACCCTCTGCCTCCAGTCTCAGGCGAAACAACCAGCCTGTGATGAAACCAGCTGCCTGTGTTGTGGGCAAGAGGAAAGGGACTTCTCCTGGACACCCTCCGCGGCAGGTCTGATGACAGGGCCTGGGCTGCCAAGCAGGCTAAAAGGGATGCTCTGTCCCACGGAGGGATGCAGTCACTGCGGGGAGGGATGTGGAGGGTTCAGGCAGCACAGCAGCTGACCAGAGATAGCTACTGAGGTGGGTGAGCACAGCTGAGGTCAGGATCTGCTCCTTAGTCATCTCCAAATTCAACTGAGAAGAGAGGTGACACATGAGGACGGCCATCCCTGTGCGCGCCAGAGCACACGCCAGTATTGTACCCCAAGAGGACGCAGGGCTGCGAGGCTGCGGTGTCTGTAACTCATCTCTTCCCGACCCCAGCTGCGGGCGAGGAGGAGCCCGGCTCCATGCCAGAGATGTCTGGCCCAGCACACATCGAACAGCAAGCATGGAGGAGTTGTTTCCAGCTTCACTGGAGAGGAACATCTGCTTATCTCTTAATGGGAGCCACTGGGGCTTGCAGAGCAGCTTTGATGGCCAGTGCTGCGATGGGATGAGCAGGCGCAGAGGAGGCAGGAGCAGCTGGCGACTGCACGCCGATACTGCTAACGCAGCGAGGCACCGTCGGCATTTACCAAGGAAGCGCGTTACTATGCAGCGGGGGTGCGAGCTGCAACACAGCTCGCAGGTCTCTCCAGAGCCCTCTCGGGAGCAGCCCGGCTCCTTGCCCGGCTTTGCTTTCCCGTACTCTGTTTGCACTGGTCCCCAGCAGGGCAGGGTCAGCCTAGTTAACAAGTGACACCATCTGTGCCAGCGGCAGGTCTCACCCCAGATGGGGCTCTGGCCAGGTCCCTCGGGGTCCTCAGCGCTTCTGGGTGATAGCAGTGGGCAACAGGCCAATGCACGCCCCAGATGAGCTCCTTGAGGGACGCGGGAATGGCTTCACCCCCTCCAATAGCTACAGATGCAATGCTCACAAGATACTGAGGCACGGTGCTGCTGGGCCCAGGAGGATTCCTGCAGGGCAGCCCCACGCTGGGAAAGCTGTATGGTGCCCAAGATGTTGCCGATAGGAATCTGATGTCCAAATAAACCTTTATGCCTAACTCGCTTCCATCTTGCACGTTCTTGAGTCCCACCTTGGCCCAAGAGCTTGGGGATGCTCTTGTAGTGTTTTCAGACAGTCCCCTCCTGCACAGGGGTGCTAGGGATGAAGGCAATACCTGCCCATCTGGTCCTCTCCTCCCCCCTGCTCCTCAAAACCAACCAAAAGCAGAGACCCTGTCCACAGCCATGGCCCCATCGTGCCCCTGACCACCGGCAAAGCCACCTCCAAGGCAAGATAACCACAAGGGACTGAGGGAAACCCAGCTGGGCTGTAGGCAGGTGGGGTGGGAGGGGAAAGAAACAATGCTGGAAGCAAAGACGCGAGGCCAGATCGTTACACTTCGTCAGCCTTTCCTCAAATATCTCCCAACTCCCAGCCACGGCGGCACAAACCCCCAGTGCCTGCCCTAAAAAGGCAGAGGATTACGACTTACCCTCGTAGGACAACACGTGGCCTTTCTTCCCTTCATAGATGACATGTCCTTTGGGCATGGCATCCTCTCTTGCCTTCTCTGCTCTGCTGGGGCTGTCTTCTCCGATTATCCTGGTAATGGTTCCTTTGTACAGCACTTCTGCCGGGGTGCCCTTGGAAAGCCACCAAGATCCATATTTAACAGTGTCACAAGCAATTAAGCAAGCGCGCGCACAGGGACAGGCTGTTCCCCGCGGGAGGCTGCGCGGAGGGAGAGCGCGCCCGGCCTCCGCTTCCTGGCACAGCCAACAGCGAGGGACTTTGCAGCTTAATTATTGATGAGGACGATAACGAGGAGCGGTAAAAAGGTACGTGATCTGTGCGAGGCTGCTGGGAAGAGGTGGGGGGTGAGCACAGCGCAGATCTCCAAAATAGCAGCTCTGTGGCCCTGAGCGTTTTGGTGTGAGGTACCCAGCTCATTTCCACCCTGCAGGTTTGGGGGGACAGGGCTGGGGCCGCCCTGGGGACACCTCGGTGACAGCAGGGATTGCTTGAGCATTAGCTTTTCCCTGCAGCCTAATTTCCCAGCCTGGTACAGCAGCCACGGAGATGTCCTGTCCAGCCAGGGCACATCTGCTGGCAGCACGTGTGACCTTCAGAGAGCTGCCTCCGCACGGGAGCTGGTGGCTGGCAGCACGCCCGGGCGAGATGGCAGGCGTCAACAAGACCAGTCCTGGAGCAGGTCGGCAAGCGAAGCCTGCCATTCAGCTCTCCAACAGAAACAGCATCAGGCTCCTTACACAAACTGGTGTGAACTAGAACCTCTCTTTCCCCAGAGGCACACATGGACACAGCTCACAGCCACCTGCCCCTCCGAATCCTCTTTAAAACACCCAGGGCTGGATGTCCTTGAAGATGTCACCGGTAATTAACACCCCTCTGCCATTGCAACTTGTTGGTGCCAACCAGGAACAGCCACCGTGGGGTGACAGTCCCCCACCCCATCACAGGGAAGGCACCGTGATGGTGATGTTGTCAGAGCAAAGCTCTTGATTGACACCCGCCTACTCTGCTCGTTTAACACCACCGCCCCCCAGGACTGATGCTTGTGGGAAGCCTCGGCGGAAGCGATGTCCCAGCCAGCTTTCCTGGTGCATCCAGGTTGTGCCAGGGCAGACCATTTCCCCACCCCAGCTGGGAGATGCCCCTGCTCTGCACCAAGCCCTCTGAGCACCAGTGGTCCCCAAAACCCCACCGCAGCTGCCAAGATGTCCCAGCGTGTCGGTTCAATGCTCTGACTGTTCGCCCTCGCAGTACACCCGGTGCTGGCTTTCCCAGCCAGCTCTCCCAGCCCCAGGTAAGTCATCTTCCATCCGCGGACGTGCTCAGAGGGGATTTGAAAGCAAGTGATGACAGATGGCTTCAGAGCAGAGAGCATATATTCAAGATCTGCCTTCTGTGAACTGGATGACTAATTCAAGATCAAGTATCAGCTCTGGTACCCGGAGGCGCTGCCGGAATGGGGGGCTGCTTCTCCCCAGAGGGAGCAGAGGGATGCAGGCTGCTGGCCAGCAGGAGAGGCAGATAATGCCCTGCGTCTGGGCTTGGTACCTTATTCCCAAGCCAGACAAAGCAGCCTAGATGGATGTAAAATAGTGTCTCAGCAAGTTCTGCTCATCTTCTGGTCTCTGGCACATGGTGCACTAGACCTTTCATTGCTGCCCATAGCTGCTGCGGGGGCATCCGAGGGGATGGAGCATGCGTTTGCTCTGACGGGTTATTTACAACCCTCGAGCGTCTGCTCCTGGCAGCTGTAGGACGCAGGGCACCAGGCAAGATAAGCCTTTGCTCTGGGCAAGGACTCAGGTTCAGGTCCCCAGGGCCAAAGAGAACACGGTCACCCTCCTTGAAGGAGGCAGGCAAAAATCTGTGCGTGAGTGGCTTTAAATATCTGAATGATGGCCAGATAAAATCTCCACGGGAAACAGATTTTTTTTTTTTTTTTTTAAATGCTCTCCGCTCTGTTACCAGATGAGCAATAACTCACACTGCAAAAAACTATCGCCCGCTTGCCAGCTGCTCTTCTGAAGATGGATGGTGGAGATTAAGGCCAAAGTATCTTCCTGCTCGAGAGAGCCTTTGGGCAGGACCCCCGGCGCAGCACGCTCAGCGCTGGCAGGAGACCTCGCTACCTTACATGCACCTTGCAGCCTCCCCCTCTCCTCCACCCGGACAGGGCCTTCCACCAGTCTCCTCCTTCTCTCTGCTCCGTTTTCTTGCACTGGCAAGATTATTTTCCCAGAGCCATTTAAAGCTGCTTTTGCCTCTGTTCCTGACAGCTATGAAAAGCAAAGGCGGGGGGGTTTCAGACGTGCTGTAAGGCTCTGCATCGCTGCTCGTCGAGCTCTGCTCTCTGCAGGCTCGGCTCATGGGACAGGGCTCGTGCCAACGCCAGTGGAGGCTGTTTGCCAAGGCTCTTGGCCACAGACCTCTCTGAGGGGCTCCATGGGACAGGAGCATCGCACAGCCCCGCGCTGCTCAGCCCCGTGCCGCACACTGAGTGCACCCAGCAAACTCCCCGTCCCCGCGTCCAGCACCGCAAGCTGCGGCCACCAGCACCCAGGAAGCAAAACCCGCCGGAGACGAGGGACCTACGTGTGTGATGGACCCTCGGTAGGTGATGGGTGACTCTGGAGGGGGTCTGGATGTGGGTGTTCCCTTGGTGATGCTCCCTCCCGAAGCAGAGCTGAGGGAAGTACCTGTAGGACAGAACGCCAGTGAGCTGAGGGCTGGACTTGCCGTTCAGCACAAAACCTGTGGGGCTGAGACTACTGACTGAGCGCAGGATTTGACCCAATCTCTAGCAAGCTGAGGTACTGGAGGGGAAGCCCTCCAAGAGACGTCAGTGTTAAATCCCATGCCTTGCAGAGCCCTTCCCCGCCTGTCCCCCGAGGGACCCAGCCCTGTGAGACTGGGGCCGGGAGCTGGAAAAAAATGGATATTTTGAGGCTATCAGCTCCCTGCTGCCTTCATGGAGGGGAGAGGCAGATCAGCGGGCCTGGGAGAAAGCACAGCCTGTCTCAGCCTCTCCTGATGTGATCAGAGCAGATCTCCGGCGAGATGCAGCTCGGGGTGGTTTGCGTTCATTTGCTTGTTATCTGTGCTGCGTTGGAGCCAGCCCACTGCACTCGTGCATCCCACTGCCGTAGTTGGGGGGTTTCACGAACCAGAATTTGCACTGAAAAGCAACACCTTTGCATTTATTTTCTTCTGCCTAGGTAATGGGGAAAGAAACATGGGAGGGCTAGATTTGAACGAAACATGGTCCCTGCCCAACCGCAGCACCAACAGTAAAGAGCCTGAAAACCAATTAATGGAATTTAAACAGGTTTTGCTTTGTCTTGACCAACAGATTTTGGGGTGCCCCTCAAATGCAAAACCTCTACCAAGATCGATGCCCGAGGCCCTGATGTGGGGAGGTGGCTAGAAGCATTGAGACACTGTACAGACCTATCTGCCACCCTGCTGGCAACGCTGGTGAAAAGGGGCAAAGAGATGCTTTCGGCTGAGCACAACCCCAGAAATAAACCCAAAATCACCGGGCAGCTGCAGCCAGCGCGGCGTTCACCAGGCTCGGCAGTGCCAGCATCCCTCCCCTCCCGCAGCCGGGACACACGCCTCCCACCCCCGGCTCCTCACCCCGCAGGATGGAGCCCTCCTGGGATGGTTGCAGAACCAGACTTTCCGGCTGGCTGGCCTGGCTTCTAGGAGAAAGTTGTTCCTGCTTTACTCCAGGAAAAGGCACTGGAAAACATTAACCACGGATCAGCGTAGGTGCAGGGGCTGCTCGAGGCTTTCATCTCTGCCAGCCCTGGGTTGGCACCTCCTCGGCGCCTTCCCCGTCCTCACCGCTTCAGGATGGCCTTCACCAAGGCTGCGGCGGTCGGCAGAACACAAAACCGCCGGCGAGCAAAGCCAGATCATTATTCTTGCCCTGGGAAAGGCCCTGCTGGGCGCTGCCCGCACCAGGAACGGGGCTGGCCTTGAAAACCCAGTGCTGGTTTATAACGGGACCCACGCACATTGGGAAGCAGGGCCCGGCTCCCCCCTCCCCAGACTCGGTCCTGCTCCAACCCCTCCTGCTGTTAAGAAACGCTTCCAAATCTGCAGACTAAACACTTTCTTTGTTCACTTCAGGCCATTTACTCTTTATCCTACTGGCCCGGGGAGCGGCAATATATTTCCTTCCTTCGATCACAGTATTAGCTGGAGGGTATTTATAGGCTAGGATGCCTCCCTGACCGAGCTGCCGCTTTCCTATGCCGCACAAATTTAGCTGTCTGTGTCTCTGCTCTCCCAATAGAATAATCCTTTTAGCCTCTTCGCAGGTTTCTCTGCGCTCCCTTGCCGTGTCCTGTGCTCCTCCTTTCCCCTACATTGCCGGCAAGCTTGCTCCCCGCTGCTCTTGGAGCAGGTAAGAAATCACTTGTCTCCCAATTCCTTACCCAGTTTCTTGGGATCCATGGTCAGTGGCAGGCCCATGGTGATGGAGCCGACGGGGACCTTGGCGTGCTCGGAGCTGTATGGCGTGTGGAGCTGGATGGGCATGCCCTGCGGTGCGAGAGGAGAGGTCAGGAGCGGCTGCCGGTCCCTACGAGGCATCCCCAGCTGCTCACACCCGATACCCTACCTGGGAAATGGATCCGACGGGCCTCTCCAGCATGGAAGGGTGCTTGGTGGAGGAGATGAGGGGAGGAGGGTTGGAGATGCTCGCTAGTCTCTGCAGCCCTGAGCGAGAGCTCTCATGCAGGTTCAGCGGGATGGGGTGTCCTGTGCGGGAAACACAAGCGTTAGCAAGACCGAGGGAAGGCAGAGCGGCTGCAGTTATCAGAGAGAAAAGGGGCAAAAGAGGGAGCAGGGGCTGGATGCGGTGGACTGGCCAGCAGTGAGCCTGCACTAGGATCCCAGTCACACGATCATTTTGGAAAGGACTGGAATAGTTTAAATTACTGCCTTGTCCCCTCTGCAGCCAGAGGATGTGCTGCGCCCGACTTGTGTGCCCTGCAGCTGGAGAGGGACAGTGCAGTGAGGGCTAAAACCTGCCTGACTTTGCAAGAAGGCAGCGTAGGGAGCACCTACACTGTTCTGTGACAAAGCCACGTCCCTAAGCCTGCCCTGGCTAGAGCTGGGAGACCCTCCTGGCCACCCTCAGAACGCTGCATTAGCAGCGAGGGAGCCCCATGCCAGGCCAAAGCAAGGCGTTAGCAGGTTTCTGCTGAACCCTCTCTCTTACCCTGCCGTGAAAAAGCTGCACTGATTTAAGAGCACGACCTGTGATACTGGCTGCAACCACAGCCCCTGTCCTCAGCCCCAGGTCAGGACGGAGGGCACACGCCACGCAGCAGCGGGTTTTACTTGCCTGGTGGGTTATACTGAAACAAGTGGGGCTCGGCCTGGGGAGAGGTTTTTATCACATCCCGGGAGTAGGACAGGACAGGGGGCCAGCACGAGGCAGCCGTCGGCTCCGCACTCAGCTTCTGAGCCTCTGCGATGGACGAGAAATGCACGGACTTTTCTGCAAGGGAAACAGAAAGCAATCAGCTTGCTGAGTGGTCCCCGCGGGCACGGGCAGGGAAGCCAGAGCCAGCTCCCGGCCAAGTTCACTCCGACCTGGCCATGAGATGAGGGCTGAATTCCCCATCCAAACTAAAAAGAAAAAGCTTCTGTCACTGCCTGGATTAGACAGCATTTATTTTACTGAGATGCTTAAAGCGCAGCGGGGAGGACGGATGTCCATGTTGGTGACTCTGCCAGTGCTCGCTGCCAGCTGGGACCTCCACGGACGTCCCACCCTGTCCAGGAGAGATGGCATTCGGCGCACAGACAGAGCAGCTGATAACCCCAGCAGCCTGTCACTGGGACGAGCGCAGGGTCCAGCTCCTCACCAGGGCTCAGCCACATGCAAACTGCTCCTGGGCAGGTCCTGCCTGTGCCCACAGCTCCGCATCAGCCACTGTGGTAGGGCTGGAGGAACTAATGATGATCCTACCAAATCTTCACTGAGGTTAAAGCCAAGAGGCATCAACATCGGCATCCCTTGGTGTGCAGGGGACATCCACCGGGCTCACTGGTCTGAGGTGTACAGATGGACGTGGGGCGCCCGGGGAGCCCCAGGTCACTGCCAGGGACCACTGCGCACTGAGAACAAACTCATCCCCACATCACATTGCGATGTGAAAGCTCAACCGCTCTTAAAGGACGGCTGCCAGCTACAAACCATTTGCAGGCTGTGAGAAGTAGCCAGAAATAACGGCATCAGCTTCTCAGACAGCGAGGGAATAACGCGCAGTGCCTGAAGTGACCAGATGTTCTCCAAACACCCGGGACAACTGCACTGCACGAGACTGCCAAAGGCAAATGAAGATCACGACGGGCTTTCGTGATGATCAGATGCCTCTGGGGGGAGTGGGGCGGCTTTCTGGTCCTCTGCACGGCACCGGGACTGGGAACAGGAAAGCTTCAAATAATCTGTCTCGGGGCACACTGGATGCCAGGCTGGGTTCACTCTGGCTATAAAAAGGCTGATGGGAGGCCAAGAAGTGCCTAATGACAGAGGAGTCGTGCTGGGGATGCCTGAACCCTGCCATGCTCTGCAGGGTGCCAGGGAACACAGGGCCTTCATCTGCATCAGCTCCATCCCAAGTACATCCTCACGCTTTGCTGAGCAGATGAGACAGCCCTTTCTGGATGGATTACAGGCAGGTTTGGTAGGATTTGCTTGTAATCGATAAACACTTAATTTTGCACTGCCCTTCTTCCCCAGACCCACCTGCATAACGTCCGCATTGACCAGAAATTAGAAACTGTGCAGTAAACAATAGCAATCACAAATGAACCCAGACTTTAACCATCAATTTTTGATAAAAATAGATGCCTGAATCCTGCTAAGACTAATAATAGGGCAAGTAGATTATCAGAAGCCCAATTTAATGAGGCTTTACTGCATTATCATTATTAATGCTCAGTGTACTCAGAAGCTGGGAGATTATTCTTGTCCCCTTCGGTGAGAGAAGAAATCCATTATCGGCACACAGAGGTGTCCAGGCACACACACCGCTGCAGCCCGGCGGGGCTGGACCTCAGCTGCAGCCTCTCCTCTCCCCACGCTGGATCCCAGAGAGCATCCCTTCATCCTGCCGGCACAGGGGAACCCAGGCACATCCTCCAGACCCACAGGGAGTCCCTGGCACATCCACACTCCCCGATTTTCTCCCCTTCAGCTCAGTCCCGCTCGACTCTGCTCGTGCGGGGGTGAACGGCGCTGGGGTGTCCCGGCTGAAGATCCTCTCCGACGCCAAGGCACTGTCATCAAGGCTGCGTGCACCCTGGATGGCTCTTGGAGAGCCCTGTCCTCCTCCCCTCCCCGCGGGAGACGTCCCCTCCCCTCCCTGCCTCTCCAGCCTGTGAAATGCAGCCAGTTCCTAATTGCCCCCGCATTAGAGGGTGGCTATAACTCAGCCAGCTTTTGATAAAATAGCACTTACGCAGGGAAGAGAGAGTTCCTATTACCGTTTATCAAGCCCCTGGAATGGGAGCGAAGGAGTCAGAGTTTATATGATCCGTCATCCAAATTAATGCTCTTGGCTCCCCATCGCTTACAAAGGCCAAATGAAACACAACTAAATCAACACAAAACATACCGCCGGCTTTCAAACCACCGAGCGATAACCAAAGATATGCCCGACGGCGAGTCGGCAACGGGGAAAGGGATCCTTCTACCCGTCGGTGAGATCCAGGCAGGGCTGCCTGCCTCTGCCCGGCCCCGCGATTAGCAGCTCGTCTTGGAAAGCAGGGGAGGGGAGGGCAGCGCTCAGGAAGGTACGGCTCGGCGGGCCGCCCTCCAAGCCGATACGGCCCCCGCCAGCGGCTGCGAGGCAGCCAACGCCTCGGCCAGGATGTGTGCAAGACTTGGCTTTGAAGCGGATCCAGAGCGGTGCGAAGGATGTCGATCTCTGGAGCGGCTGCAAGAGTTCAAGCTCTCTTATCGAGCAGGGGAGGAATGGGAGTACCTGCTCCGGCGGAGCTGGCCCCTTGCTAGGAGGCGGCAGGGGGCTGCTCTCCTCAAGGCTTTGCAGGCTGGGCCGGACTCTCCCGTTTAACACGAGGCCCATGTAGAGGTGGCGTGGCAACACGATGTCTGCAGTCTGGACGCCTGCCACTTCACTGGGACGCCTCGGAGAACAGGGGAGGGAAGGGATGTACACAGATTTGCCAGAACTATCTGGCTATCTCCCCTCTAACCCCTGATCCACAGCCGGGATGTGCTCCAAGAGCCAGGGACAGCACTGAGCCGCTGCCTGAGTCCATACCCGTGCTGAAAACAGGGCTTTGGGGGACTTCTCCCCTTGAGGTGACTCTCCTCACAAACCTGCTAGTTTTCAAATGGGAGATGCATTCCCACCACAAATAGAGAAGATGGTTCCCTAGGATCCATGTGCAGCCCAGACCCACACTGGTACCCAGCTCACACGCACAGCCACGCAGGGTTTGGAGATCACACAGCTGGAGCCCAAGACCTGCTGAGATGTTTGCAGAGGTACAGGGAGGCATAATTAGCTTCATTAACACAGAAGATTCTGAGCACTAGAAAGGTGTGACAGGAGAGAATAAAGTGCTTTGCAGAGAACAAAGCCATAAAAAATCCACCTGGGTACCAAATCCTTGCATTTGATAATGGTGCCAACAGGTTATGGAACGGCACAGGTGATCTTCAACTCCTAAACCCTGCCTTGTACCTCACACACACAAATCTGCCTCATCTCCTCATCCTCCTGGGGCCGGGAGCTGCAGCACTGGGATGCTGGCGATGCAGAGCTCCGGGTTCGAGGCTGGCTGTGCCACTCAGCTCCGCAGGAATCCTGTGCAAGACCAGATTCGCACAGGATTACTGTGCAGGAGGAGATCAAACCGGATCACCCACCGCCGCAGGGGAGAGCTGGAGGGGAACTGTTCCGCCTGGGCGGCAAACATGAGCACAGCAGGATGAGATTAGCTGGAGATGGGACTTCACAGATGGCAACACCACGACTTGGGGGGAACTCCCTTTCTTTCAAGGCAAGCAGTCACCTTCCTTGCTTATATGCAAAACATTCTGGAGGTGTGATGCACACATGGCGCCATTTATTGTTAAAAAAAAAAAAATCTGGCCAAGTGCCAGCAACCAACTCTTCTTGCAAGCACATCGTTCCGTCCAGAAGGACACGACAGCTTGTAGAATAAATACCTGGGCCTGGACACTGCAGAGCAGGCTGCTAAGATGCTGGCTGCCGGAGGGCAAACTAGTACAGCAATTCTCCAGCAAAGATCACAGCCCAGGTCCAGTGCAGAGCTGCCTCATCACTGTAGTCTCACCCACCTTCCATCTCCATCCATAAGCAGGTAATTTTTGCAGCTGCACCCATCCCCGTGCGGGATCCAGCACTGGGGAACATCGCACCCACCCAGCCCGACTTCCCTGCGCCTCTGACCGTGCCACTGGTGACAGCATCTCATCTTCACACGCAACTGAACCGCAGGCTGGCTACGAGGGGCAGGGACACAGACTCTAAACTGGAACAGACTCTGACACTCAGATTAAAAACACATTTAGAGGATGGTCTCATCAGGACTTCCCGTCTCTCCTTAACCTTCATCCCCAGGTGCTCGAGCTAATAACGCTTCAGATGCTCTACGGTGGGAAACTCTGAATTGCTCATTAGGCAGCCAAACCACATCAGAGCTATTCCGGGGAGAAAGCACTGGGAATCTTTACAGGAACCTTTGGACTCCGAGTCACAGTATTAGCATTGATTTTAAATGAAATAATGGTCCCCGCTGAGCATTAAAAGCATTCTTTACAGAAAGCCAGCAAGGTAGAAAAGAGCCATTGTACCCGGAGCCCTGGCATGCCTCCAGGCCCCTTTGCTCTCAAGTGAATGGCAGAGACGCTAATAAAGGCAATCTTCACCTCCTCAGCGCTCGACACTGGCCCGGTGTTTGCAGTAGGCTCAATGAGACATGATGTACTGTCTAATGAACATGGGAAATTAGCCATGCCTTTCTGGTCCTGCTTCAAGATGCTATTAAAGAGCTTTCAAGGGTTGAAGCAAGCTTACACCTAAGAGGAGGAAAGCTGCCGGCTGCTGCCAGCTGCGTACAGCTGCACGCACCGGGCATTTCTCTGCGGATAAACGTGCACCAACACGTGCACGCCCCTACCTTCCTTGTCACCAACAGCGGGGCTCCGGCTCTTTCCCCTGGGACTGCTGCTCGGCTGCTGCTGCTCCTTCTCAGCCTGCTGTTGCTGGGCCTGCGATAGCTTGCTCGGGGGCATGTCCTCGCGGGCAGACTCGTGGGCTTTTGTGATCTGCTGCTGGTAGAGGGCCAAGGCATGGGGAGGCACCTGAGGCTTCACACTTCCACTCTGCAATATCCCTTCCGAGAAACCTTCGGAAATCTGCAAGGCAATAAGAATTGGTGACACTTGCCATGTGCTGTTGACATCCGTAACAGTCTTGGAGACATCAAGATGCAATGAGAAGCACCTGCCCCACACTGTCACTGCCAAGTCTTACCATGCCGAACAGGGCTCCAAAGCTCACCAGCCACAGGAGACTAAAGAAGTCCACAACAAAGAGTATCAGTTCTGTGCTGGTGACGCTACAGGAGAGCCTTGAACCTTTAAAACCTTTAATCTAGTTATGTGCTTGTAGCTTTTGCCAGAAGTTACATTATGGCAGCCACATCTTAAGATGTAACATGGGAAACTGGAAGAGCATCAGGAACAGGTCTTCCCTGAGTCCCCCGAGTTTTGGGTCCCAAAACCCAAAAGCAGGGATTTCCTCCCTGCCCACCCTGTACTGCTGCTCCTCTGGTGCTGACCCTGGCGATACCAGGGTGCTTTCTGTCACAGCCCAAGCCACCGCACCAGGAGGAACCATCCGCCTTGGAGAATACATGTTCCTTCAGTACACAGCTACTGGGGAGCCAAAAAGGGGGACCAAACAGAGCTTCTGGATGAGGAAGCGCATGAATGCTTCTTACGTGGTAAGAACCATCTCATAAGATGAAAAGAGGCACAAGGCTGAGAAGGTGCACACTTGCTTTTTAAAGCAATGGGTGGCAGCAGTCATGTGGCAACAAGAAGCTTTTTCTGTCCAGACCTCCCACTACTTTTTGATAAAAGAGCTCAAGAGACATCCAAACGTTGCTGGCAGAGTCGCTCCTGCAGCTGGGGACACGCTGCACACAGAGAGCACCTCGCTTGCTGGGGACCTCGCACCGCCCAGGCACAGCTCTCTGCAGACCATGAGCTTGGCCATCTGCAGGGGCAAGCATGTCCTTGCAACCCTGACGCGCGCCACGCAGGGAACGCAGCCCGATGGAAGAGCATGCGTAAGGCACACACGACCGTCGCGCTCCCGGTCCTGTCCCTCTCTGGCAGGGTACTCACGATGGGAGGGATGGCAGCAGCACGCTGCTTCAGCTGCTTCAGGTCCAGCGGCTTCTGCGGCGAGGAGTTCAGCCTGGCATCGCTGGTGGTGTTGAGCAGGCTGGGCCGGGGGGACAGCAACCTGGACACAAAACACGCATGTCAACTGGGCAATGCTATGGACAAGCTCCACGTCCCAGCTCTCCCTCATGCCTTGCACCCGTGTTTTACGCCACCAAACCTAGAGGATGTCCTCTTCATCAGAGAGGAGCACACTGGACTTGCTGCCGGGACTCAAGGCTCTTGAACACATCGTGTGCTTGGGCTTCCAGCCCTGCAAGCTGCTGCCCGGGCCCCAAACCTGTTTAGATGGCAACTACCACTCCAAAGATCTCAGCATTCACCATGAGGATGCTTGTCTGACAGGAGGTTGCTCAGCAGGAAAATCTGCTGCGTTGCCCAAAGCATGGGGGACCCGCAGCCACTGGGGAGGTGTCTCAGCCTTGACCTTGGTGGGCTGAAGGTGTCCCCAGGTTGTTTTGGTCTACAAGGGCAGGCGCAGAGAGGAACGCAACCCGGCCCAGCAATGCCCAGCTAGCAACTGGGGCAGCTTTGCCACGGGATGACGAGGCTGAAGGGTGGTGAAGAGCAGGATGGGATTCAAATCCTGCTTGCCAGAGAAGACAACCCTTGCAGGACTCCATACTCAAACAAGACCATTATGTCCAGCTCAACAGGCTCTTGCGCCCTCTTCCCCTCATCCCCTGCGCTAACTATTTCTAGCACATCTGCTGTTGTCCAGAATAAACCCGAGGGAGAACTGGAGCCCAGAGCCGGAGCCCAGGAGTTACAGAGCAGGGCGACCAGTTCAGATTTCATTTGGGCATCACATCACTCTTTGGAGCTCACATGTGGAGCTCACCCGGTGCTTAGGATCGGCCTCATGCTCCTCTTCAAGGACTGTCTTTTATCAAGGTGCTGAAGCCTGGGCAAGGACCCACGTGCACTCAGCTGGAGTGCTCAGATCACTTGAAAGAGGAGAGGCTGGATTTGGATGGGATTTGCTGTTCAGCCCAGTGGCTGTGCAGCCCTGCACCCTCTCCATTTGCTCTTCCCCTCGGCTGTTTGAGTTGCCTGGTAGACATTCAGACGGCTGCACCGAGCCCCTGTGCAAACAGCGCGAGGTGGGCATCTCCATGGTGCCACCAAAACGGGATGGGGATGGAGGCGTGCGAAGCCCATGGGTCAAACCCTCAGTGCGTCCAGCTCCTGAGCTCGTGCTGAGACCCCGGGGACCTCATCTCTCCAGGCCATCTCCGCTTTCTCTCCCTCCCGACTCCAGTTTGTTGAAGCCACTTCATAGTTTTCAAGCTTTACAGCTTGATTTGTTTATTTTAGCTGTTGTTTCACTGCTCTTTTCAGCCTATAAATTTCAAGGTCATTCCATGCTCACCCTTGGATGAATAAACAAGCGTGGCGGGGCCATGTGCAGGGAACACACTCATCACGGTGCTGGGACTGCCCCAGCCCTCGCTCCGCACAGTGCCTGGCATCGGAGGGGAAGGGGACCCACCTCCAGATTGGGACCAGGGTGCTCCCGTTAGGTACCCAGGGGAGATCAGGTGAGGGGCAGCAAATCTGAGCCGTTGCCCAAATAATCGCAATGATGTCTGCCCACGGGACCACATGGGTGTTGTGAAGCCATGCTGTGGGGGGACACGGGGCTCCCGGCAGGGTGCAATGCCACAAGGACTGCTGAGACACATGGCTGGGGACAAGGACACCCAGCACTTGCTCCCGAGACCTTCAGGCCATGCCGAGCTGCAGCACTGCTCTTCTGGGGCTGCCGAGCTGGGGAAGGACTGAATTAACAGCACGCTCTGCAGCCCTGGCCCCACTCCGCCGGCACTTCGGCCTCTGATTTTGCCCAAAAGAAGCCAATCTTTTTTTTTTTTTTTTACTATTTTTTAAAAAGGGCAATTTTCTTCTGTGCGAGCCTCATCCGGGAGGCAGGGCAGCCAGCCAGCACCACGCCGGCTCGTGGTGCCAGCACAGAGCTTCTCTCCTGCTACTTCACCTGACGCCAGCGCTGCCAGGCCAGTAACGTGTCACCCCGGGGCTGAGACGGGTCCAGCCTGACCAACAAGTGGGGTCCTGCCAGCCCTGGCAGAGCAACCGCCCCAGCAGCTACCCCATGCACTGGTGGCACGTGCGGGGGATACCTTTAAGCACCCTTAAAGTCCCTTTAAGCACACTTAAGATCCTCAGGTTTCCTAAAACCCTCCGGGATCCTGATGCTTAGGAAGCCAGAGTCAGCATTAAATTCATCAATATGCAAATTGCATAATTTATGCAGTAAGCTCCCAGCAGATCTTGCACCGGACACAGCGCTGTCTGCTGGGTGCTGTGCTCCGGAAGGCACCGGATGAACAACCTTCACCATCTCGTCTCCACCCGCTGCTATCCTGGGGCCTCCCAAACCCAACCCCCAGTCCCTAAACATGGGTGATGGCATTGGGAGGGACGGGAAAAGGATTTGAGCAGAAAGGGGGTCGATACACCCACGGATGAGCCTCAGCAGAGTGGAAATGTCCCCTCCCAGGCACGAAGCTTTGGGGGTGACCAGGACACTGTGCTTCCCAAACTCCTGCCATGAAGACAAGGACCAGTTTCATTGCCAGATGAGCCAACTCACTGATATGTGACCCTGCCAAACGCTACTCCTTGCACATGCAGTGGTTGTGCAAAGGTGATGGCTACCAGATTTCCCCAAGGGGCTCCCCCAAGCCAGGACCACGGCACCAACATGGAGCTGGCCCGGCACAGCCCTCACACCTACGGTGAGCCAGGGACCGGGACGTGCAGCCAGGGGTGGCTCGGTGCAACGCTTACGGGCAGACATCTCTCTGCGCTGCAGGTCTGCAGCGGGTGACCACGCGTGGCCTCCCTCGTGTGTTCCCATCTGGCGTGACCTCCCACTGAACCACAGTACTGGCAGCGCTAGCAGCAGCCCTCTTGCAGCACACGCTGCATGGAACCACAGACAATTAGCCGCCTTCTTCAGCTTTGATGAGTTAAGGCTGCGACTCCTTACCCCGGACTCGTCTTTGCTAGTGCGAACCACAGGAGGTCCCGAGAAAAGCTGCCCCTACGTCTCACACCAACCCTGCACCCCTTCCCTCTCGCCGTGGGGACACCCCAGCCACCCTCTGTCCCCTTCCGGGAGATGCTGCAGACAGCTCGGTGCTTTTACAAGCGCAGGGAAGAGCACCCACGCCCCGCCGGCGCTGGGTGGGCGGGCGAGCATCGGGTGATGCGGTGACGGGGCGGCTCACGCGGCATCTCAGCTGCCTCGTCCTGCTCATCGCAAGTCACGCTGCAGCAGCGGGGCTGCGGTACCTGCCTGCGAGCCAGCAGCCCTTGGCCGCTGGGAAATGCAAGGAAGCAAAGCTACACCAGAGAAGGGCACAGAGTCCCCGCTGGGAGCACGACAGCACCGAAACCTCTGATCTGGCTGCAGACCGACCCCATGGGTGCTCCTGGGGCTCCCGGGCTGGGCAGCACCAGGCACCAGCATCAGCTGCAGCTTTTCTGTGCCAGCGGGCTCTGCTATCACTTGTGCTTCACCACCGCACCGGGTAAGAGGAGTGGCCCGGGAGCTGCGGGATGCCTGTTTAATGTTTAATATTCCTGGAAGCTGGTAACTGTTTGACAAGCGAGATAGGCACTGACTCAGCAAGGAGATGGGGATGAAAAAGTTGTTCCCAAGACGACTTGCTCCTTCACTGCTGGGAAGTCAGTACAAGCCGCTGCCGTCCTGTTTTCGGTTGGGTTAATGTTAAACTTGAGGAGTGCTGCCCCGCTGGCCTCACTCTCCCTTGCTGGGAGGTTTTCTCCCATCTGGGAAGGAGGAGAGGGTGGGGAGGGGTGGTGCTGGACTCCGTCCACTGCTGGAGAGGAGCACGGCAGCCAAGAGGCCTCAGCCCCGCCATGGGGCCGGGGCCAGCAGCATCCGCACCACCCCTCGGCATTATCAGCGCTGCTTCCAGCTGCTTGGCAGCGAAAGGGGCTGCTCCTCCGGGCGGCCGGGCAGCGCGGAGGATGCTCCCACACGAGTAGCACTCACCCACTGGCTCCAGCATCCATCACAGGGAAAGTGTGGAGGCCGCTAGGGTGGTGGAGATGCGTGATGGCTCCCCACTGCCTCATCCTGCGTGTTGTTTTTTCAAACAGCCCCATCCACAGCGCGGTGTACAGCCCGCCCGTTCTGTTGCCAAACTGCCCCCCACAAGCCCATGGAGGGCACGTGGGGTGTTGGATGCAGGATGCTGGATGTGGGATGCCATCCTCTCATCCCAGCCCGGCTCCAAGGCAGGGAGCAGCGGAGGGACCGCCATCCCTATGTACAATGGCAAGGCGGACTCAGAGGTCCCTCCTGACCCAGGAGCCAGCGTGGATGGAAGCAGGAGCCACTAGTGAAATCAGTGCTACAAAGACACACATATTCATATATATTCTTTAAAAACCAGAAAACCCTGACCCATTTGTGAGGCTCTTGGGTGGGGAGGGCTCTGTGGGAAGAGCTGGAAAGGAAGCAGGACGTTTCTCCTCCAAAGTGTCTCGCATTTCCCCTCCCTGTCCCAAGAGCCACCCACAAAGGGTCAGAGGTGCCTTTGGCCAGGTGAAGGGCTGAGGACCACAGCAGCTCAGGTGAAGACCTGGTGGTGATACCACAGGAAAGCTCACACCACTCTCCTCTCTTTACGACCAGGACAGATAATTTACTCCTACCGATCCGAGCAGCATCTTTGCTGAGGAGCAACTCACCACTGGGAACATGTCCCTGAAGTGAGTTCTCTCCTGCCAACACCAACTCAGACAGAAACCACTCCCAACCCCGGATGCTGGCAAACCAGCCTGTGCCTCTGTACAGCTCCACTGTCCCCAAGGGCACGTCCTGCTCCATTGCATCACCCAGATGGGCTGCAGCCAGCAGACGCAGCGGCTCTGCACCCAACACCTGCCCATGGCCATTGCCCAGTAGCACCTGTACATTGGGACATCGCACTGCCCGTTGTGTCACGGCCCCTCTGCAAGCGATGGCCAAAGGCTCACAGCCACATGGGGACAAAACCGGGCATGTCTCTTTGCCTGGGGGAATGCCTGAGTGGTGATATTCCCAAGAAAGTGCTCATGAGAGCGCACGTGGGCACTGTGGCACGCAATGGAGATGCTCGTTTGCCCCTTGAGCTGTCCACTTGCCCACCTCTCTCCCCGCTCCTACCTGCTCTTGTCCAACGCATCCTGCTCATCCATCTCATCTGCGCTGCAGGTCGCGCTGGAGTCGCTGTCGGGGTTCACCCCGGGGCCTTTATTGCCTTTATGACTCTCCTTCTTCTCAGCCTTGGGCGTCCCCTCCGTCCCCGCTGTCCCTCCACCGCTGACGCCGCTTTCCGCCTTCTTGTCATTCCCCTTGTCCTTCTCCTGGCTGTCTTCGCTCTCCTCCTTCTTCACCTCGCTCTTGCAGGGCTCTTCGCTCACCTTCTCCTCCGGCTCCTCCGTTTTCACCACGTCCACCACGAGGTCCTCCTGTACCTTCTCCTCGCTGCTGGGCGGCTCGGGAGCTGCCTCCGGCACAGGGCTGGCAGCAGGAGCGGGGTTGGCGGTGGGAGCGGTGGGAGCGTCGGGGGGTGTTGGAGCCTCTTCCAACTTGACTGCTGGTTCTGCGCCGGAGTCACCTCCTGGCCCGGGTGGTGCCTTGGCCCCGGTTTCGCCTCCTTCTTTGGCTTCAGGCCTCGGCGAGGGAATGCTCTCGGTGTCGGAGCTGTTATTTACTGCAGCTGAGAAAAGGGAAGAAATAAAAATAAGGATCAGCCCGAGATTCTCGCTTCCCATATCACTGCCTCCGCCCCCTCCCATGGGAGGAGAACGCCCTCGTTCCTCCGAGGGGGAGATGATCCCAGGGCTGGGAGAGCTGCGCCGGGATCCCTGGATCCAGAGCCTACTAAGCAAAGGGATGCTCTGGGGGCCCTGCTTGCCCAGCACGACGACTGTTGTTAACCCCCACCCAAAGGCAAAACCACACGCCCAAAAGCCTGGAGACCAAGCAACTGGGAAGCTGGATTTTAAGGGAAAACCCTGGCCGCCGGCTGAGTCTGCAGGACAGGACCTGCTCCCTCCTCACCCTCTCACCCATGGCTCTGGATCAGCTCTGCTCCCCCAGGGCCAGGCACCTCGCTGGCACCCTGCTCGCTGACTTACGTCGCCCGTGTCCCTGGCTCTGCCACCCCTGGGGCAGCTGGGAACCATCCCAAAACACCCTGCGCGTTTGTTGTTATTTAAGCCGCCAGTGGCAGAAGAAAGGAGGTCAGGGTCAGCGAAAGCAAAGTGCTGGCAGCGCTGCGGGACAGGTTAATTATTACATGGAAAGGATCACTCTCAGATCTGCCACCAAGAGCTTGCAGTGAGCTGGAAGCACAAGTGTCCAGGCACCGCTGCAGATGAAGGTGCTGCCGAGAGATTGTTCCTATGGCTGGAGAGAGGATCGTTCCCTCCAAGCCTTCACCAGACAAACATGTCCAGGGCCAGGAGCACCAGAAGACTTCCATGGTCCCACCTCAGCACATCCCTGATGGACACAGCTCCATGCTCATGCCCGAAGGCTTCCTCCTAGGCATCCCTTGACTTCTCTCTCTCCATAGCAGCATGGACAGCTTTCAAACGCCGGGAAGATGAGCAGTACAGAGGAACTGTGTCCCAAGAGCCATACACTGGAGCACATCCATCCTTCCTTGGCACGAAAATGTGCCACGCTCGTCTTACGCCTTTCTTCAGCTCCGTAGCCCACCCCAGCAGCAGAATAAGAGACGAGGCTTGGAGCGTAAGGCTCAGAAGCATGTCAAGAGATCCGTCTCTAAACTCAAAAATACATTGTTTCCTCTCAGGCACTCTTACAAAGAGCAATAACTACCTTTTACTCTGCGCCTCTGAGTCACATATCACCTCGCACAAAGATTTACCTGGAATCTGCCTTGTAATGAGTCACTCACGGTGATGATTTGAAAAGATTTCCCATTTCGAGTCCCATTAGCCTGGGTGCTAAGGCCAGGAACCAGCGTGGTGCCAGCACTGACGGTAAAGTTATTAAATTACTTTGACAAAAGTCAAATGGGGCTATTGTTGGAAAATTATGCACATTTTCTCCAAACTCGCTGCCGTGCTTTCTAAGCGATAAATAGCTGAAAATTGTCACTTTCCAGTTGTTTCCTTTCTTTGGTATGGCTGGGAGGGAGGAAAACACTGCCTTAAAAGGGAAAGGAGGAGGAAAAGACCCGACAAGGTACACCAGCCTCGCTGGTGGGAGACTGCGGCTTCCCCTGCTTTTGCTGGCAGCCTGGGCTCCACCGCCTGGGGCAGCACTGGCGGCAATGCCCTGACGAGATGGGGATGGGCACAAGCAAACCTTAGTGGGTTATCCCTCCTTGAGCCCATGCTAAGCTCCTCGAGAGCTCACAGCGGTGGCTATTTAACCCTGCCGAGCACGCAAGGACCCGCCTTTGGGGGAAAACACCATGAAATGTGGTTTACAAGAGCACGCAAGCGTGCCAGGCCCCGGTAAGTTGGGTGCTCTGGGGAGTGTGAGCTGATGGAAATTGGAAACCAAAGGGCTTGCTCTCCTCCAGGGTGAGAAGAAGCTGCTGGGACCAATCCAAGTTCCTTCACATGCAGCCTTGATGTGGGGGCCGAGGAGCCCCTGGGCCACGGAGGCTGCCGTAAGCCTCCCCATGCCCCCCGGGACCCCCGTGGGCAGCTGGCAGCCACCGCGCAGGCTGCTGGTAACAGAGCTCCTGCATCGCACGACCTTCCCAAAATAAACATCCCTCCAGACAGACACGGGAGGAGGGCAGCGATCCAGGGCACTCCTCGCCAGCATGAAATCCAGAGGCATCCAAAAAGCCACCAGCACCTCGTGCTGCGGGATGCCGTCACCTCGGTGTGCCTTTGGGGTGACAGACGTGACCCCCTGCCAGTGTCTCCTGGTATTTGCAGCCCCGGAGAGGCTGCACGCGGTACCTCCGCCGCGACCACGCAGCAAAACCGGGAGAGATGAGTACGTCCCCCTCGCTGCAGCCCCCCACCCGCCTCACCTTCTGCCTCCTCGGCCATCTCCTCCTCGTTGCCGCTTGTCCCCGACACCTCCATCTCCTCGTCCTCAGCCGCGGGAGGGAAGGCGGCTTCTTCGTTTTGAACAGCGGTTCCTTTTTTCTTCTTCCTCTTGGCATTCCTTTCTTTCTCCTGGGGAAGAGGCAGAGGATGGTGAGAAGGAGAGACCGAGGAGATGGGGAGCAGACAGCACTGGTCCTGCTCAAAGGGCCGAGAGGGATGCTAACACCATCACAGTCCCACCAGGTAAACGCTCCGAAAATCGGTCCTCAGGACCGGACTCGCCTGCTGAAAGCCTGCCAGCATGGTCCCACCTGGCCAAAAAACTGACTGTCCTGCAATGGCCAGCCCAGCTCCACATGGAGCTTCAACTCCAGGCGGCAGCGAGCCTCCAAGGGAGGGGTGGCACTGACGCATGGACACATGGACAAGGGACACCAGTGCAGAAGCGACCAGTGCCAGGGGCAAGATCCTGGTGGTCCCACGTTACGCACGTGTGACGTGTTCATCCTGCACATTTCCAGGGACTACCTCCACCTACGAAAACATGCATGGCCGCGGCCTGACGCTCGTCTGCAGATAACGAAGCTGATGCCCCAGATACGGCCCAGCCAATATTTTCACGCACAAGCTTTTGTGTCCCCTGCGGCAGGTGCTGCCAAAGGACTTTGACTCCCATGCCGGCGCGGCTGTCGCCAGTGGGGACACGCCGGGTGGCACAGCATCCCGAAGGAGAGCTACCTGGTACCCGGTCCTGCCCTGGGACAGCCCTGTCCCTGCTCGCCGGGGCACGTGCCGCAGCCACGAGGGGACGGAGACCTGTTCCCTCCCGCCGGCCTAAAGGGAAAGTCTCGGCTTTGCTATTGTTTCCTGCTCTTGTTGCTTGAGTAAATATTACCAGTAGGAACAGGCCCATCATCTCCGGCTCTCTCTGCAAACCCCACATGAATGACGTGTGTAGGACGTTTATTTACATGGATGAAAAGATAAAGCCGTGGTGGAAACGTTAACTTTGCTGCTGGATCTTTGTGCTGGGAAGAGCTGGTCCCCCCTTCCCCCCCGCAATTTTTCAATCCTTTAAAAAACTTCCAGATAAAACAAACAAATACAACTGCCTTTTGCTTGGAAACGCTGCTTGCTCAAAATCTATTTTTACCAAACTGGGCAGGAGAAAGGGGAAAAAAAGGCACTTGAGAAAGGGCTGTGTGAAGGCGCGGGGAGGCAGCGGGAGGAAGGCAGGGCTCTGCGGTGCCCCGGCCCCGGCCGGCAGCAGCGGTGATGCCCCGGCACTGCCAGTGCTTGCGCCTCTGCCGCGGCAGCGATTCAGCAACCGCACGTTTCTGTCTGAAGCAGCAGTTCCCCATCACACTAATGCGGTGACAAAGCGCCGATGTTACTATGGCAAAGACTTCTCTGCCTCTTACTCACGGGTCTGTGACTCAGCCGCAGGCAGGAGCAGGCTCCTCGCTGGGGAATTAGCCGGGAACCAGCCTCTGCCTCAGCATCCTACTTGGCCAGGGCCCGGGCTCCGGCAGAGTGGAGCAGTGAGATGCCGGGGGCACCGTGGGTCTCTCTCACGGCAGACCCCACTGCTGGTATTTAGGGAAGATGATGTGAAATCTAGGCAGCAGATCCTGGCTATGTCTAGAGATACGTTCAGGCCACCACCTCGCCTCTTATAATGCCAACAGCTCTGGTCCCCTCGTGCAGCCTTGCTGCCGGCACCCTGCCCAGGAACGGGGTCCCTTCCTGCTCTGCCTCTGTAAGCAGCCACAGGGCCCCACATCTGACATGAGACCCTAACCATGACTGCAGCGGACACAGAAGAGTCACTGTGAGCCATGCCTGGGAGGTGTCTCCCATTGTCACAAGATACTCTTAATCCAAGAGTTTACCAGCGAGGCCACAGGAAGGTGCCAGAACCATTTGCTATGGGCACTCTGACGCTCATTTTGTCCTATACCAGCCCAGAGGGTCCCCACTTTCTACCTGCCACCAGGTATTTTTGCAGAAGCATCCAGGACTCGGTGCCACTTGAGCGGTCTGCCTCGCCAAGACCACCAAGGAGACGCGCTGTGTGCAGCAAGGACACCAAACCCGCACGAGGGGTCACTCCATGTCTGCTCCTCCATGCTGTCCTCCCGGGCACCTGGTCCCCAGCCAGCCCCGTCACGCTGACTCCCAGCCTGGCAGGGATGGGCAGCTCTTCCCCTCTTGTCATCCCAGCCACTGGGCACTGCATCCCACCACTTAAGTTCACCTGCACCATCTGTCCTGGAGGAGGAGATGGAGATGCCACCAGCCTCAGGCACAACACGTCTCCAGCCTTCTGCCCTGCAGGCAGAGCAGCCGTCCCAACAAATTTGGCCTCTCCTTGCACTCACCACCTGACATGGCAGGAACAGCCAAAACAGCTTCCAAACCACGCTACGTGGTAGCGAGTCATGACGTGGAGCCATCATTATGGGTACCTCCCATCAGCAGCAGCCTCAGCCTGTCCTACGAGCGGGACCAGGCAGTCCCAGAGTGGTGTGATGTAGTGATGCATATTTGAGATAGCACCAGGACTAGGTCTAACCACAGAGTGAGTCCCATGCTCTGCCGTGGGAGCAGCCAGCAGCAACAGGAAGGGGCAGAGAGGTGACCCCGCAGTGAGGAAGGTCCCAGTTCCCCATCCCAAGGCCAAGGCTCTACACCAAGGGCAAGGCAGACGTGTTCACCTTCTAGAAGAAGAGGCCACC
>VYZM01009993.1:637566-729263 GCA_013398915.1 Dromas ardeola | reverse complement strand
CTGCTGTGCAAAGCCAGCACCACCCAAAAAACCAAGGAATTGCAGAGAAGTTGCTTGGAGGGGTCCAAAAGATTGGCCCTCCAAGCAGGACCAGCACCAGCTCAGGAGATAACTTGCCCACCTTTGCTGCGCAAGCCAAAACAAGCCCCAGCAGTCAACAGACCAACATGACAATCCCACTGCAAAGAGGTCCTGGTGAAGATAGAGCCTAATCTCCAACCGTTAACAAAAAAAGCAGCTCTGAGGACGCCGTGTATCCCAATGCCCTGCTTTCTTTAAATGCCGAGATTAGAGAGTGCAGTGTGCAGAAGGTCAAGGCTAAGTGACGCTGATGCCTGGGACACATCCGAGCCGCTCGGCAGTGAACCCAAGCGAAAACACACAGCTGGGCAGATAAAGCCAAGCCTCAAGGTGGCCTGACCCTGCCCCAGCGGTAAGAGGCTCCCTGTCCTGTGGTGCAGCCGGCTGGCACGGACACCCCGATCCATGGGGGTGCTTGCAGAGGGAGGAGGGTGAGAATCTCCAGCATCCAGCCCCATTGGAGCCGGGGCCGCAGTGGGCTTGAAGAAGGGTCTCATGAGCGCTGAGCAGCTCTGGGAGAGGGGGAACGGGGCTCTGCGTGCTGACACAGCCCACCTGCCACTCCCCAGCCCCTGTGTGCGCTCTCCCTGGGGGCGAACCTCTCCCCTAAAAGGATGGGTCTTCAAATTAAAACCCCAAACGCAGCATGTGGGAGTGGATGGACCATGCGGCTCTGGAGAGGCGGAAATGGAGCATCACCATGCCAGACACCTTCACCCGTTGCAACCCAAACCTTTCTCCTTCCTAATGCTGGCTGCCCCCTGGATGCTCTGAGGGAGGGTCCCCCTGTCCCCACAGCTCCTCGAGCTCTGGCCGGCCAAGGTTCAGCATGCAAGGGGACAAGAAGCTGCTGAAATGCCCAGCCTCATCCCACCCAGCACTGTCCTAGCGTGGAGAATGGAGACATCCTGCTCCGCGTTGTGCTGTGCCACGTTTTGGGAACAGAAGGACCTTGCCAGGCTCTGCTCCCTATCTCACAGCGGTCACTGCTGCCCACCCATCCTCCAAGTCACCCGCACACTGCGCAATCCAGTGTCACACCTACCTGGAAGAGGAGGCCACAATATTAATGAGCCCCATTTGGGAAACGAATGAGATCTGCTAATTAAGTTTACTCTCATTAAGCAAGAGGAAGAAAAGCAGAGCCACTGTGTTTCCCCGCACATGATCAGCAATAGCTGTTGGTGGCGAGGTCAGGGAATAAATTGGGGATGTCACGGCAAAAGTAGGCGATGCCACGCTGCCTCGCCACGTGCTTCCTCCGCAGAGGTCACGGCTGACTACTGGGTATAGGATGAGATTTGGAGGCTCGGTTTGCTCGTGAATATATTTAGGAGTCAGGAAGGAAGGTCTATGGCAATTTAATCTCAGTTGTTCTTTGATTTTATTCAGCTTTCTGGCATCTGCTGTTGCCACAAAACAATAGAGCACAATAAGTAACAGCTGAACGTTCATTGTTCTTCTCCACAACCGAATCCCAGAGCCTCCAATGCTCAAAAAATAAAATGATGATGCTGATATAAACTGCAAGTGAGAGTGAACAATTAGTCTGGAGAAGTCTAGCGGCTGCCTTGGAGGGACGGATACGGGGAAAAATGTGGTTCTGCAGAAAAACACTTCCGTGATATAATTTCTGAAACATTAGGAAGCAGAGTAAATTAATACACACCGGCTCCACTGCCAGCTAAGCTGTATGATCTTATTTCAGATGCTCCCCAGTAATGAACAATGATATCTTTATAATGTAACGTTTTATATTCGGAGGGCTTGATGCACATTTCATTCCAGTCTTTATATCTGTTTTGGGGTCTTTTATATAGTTTGTTTGCTTTGTTTCTAAAAACAATTCAGTGAAACATAGGAACACAGGAGTGTTTCTGTGCACAGAGAATTAATAAAAAAGAATCGCCGATGTCTTCTCTTTCTCTCATTCCTATAGACTGACTAGGATATTAAATTCCTGGGTGAGTCATTGAATGTTTTCCTGTCTTTCTTTTTACTCTTTCTGTAATAGCTTGCTTGGAGAGATTCCTGCATTGAACATTGTCCTTTGCATTTTCAAAGCACCCCTTGGGGGTTTAGCCATGTGAATTCTATTAGCCAGAAACTGGGAACCCCAGGATACTCTACAAATGAAATAATTATAATCCTTAGTTGCTCTTAGCAGTCCGTCCTATCTCACACCAAACAAACCCCACTTCATTCACACCCTGTGCCGCATGCCAGAAAAGCAGCAGTGTTAGCCCCTTCTGATGGGGAAACTGAGGCACGGAGGGATGTACACATCTGCTCGCAGCCCTGAAGACAACCAACATCCGTGTCGGGACCAGCCTTTCCTCACCTTGTCCTAAACCCCTGAATTTCTTTGGGGCAAACCGATAGTTTACCAGGTAACTGCGGTACCCGCAAGGCACAGAGCTGCGGTGCCCCGCCGGGCTCTCTGCTCCCGGGGGGGGAACAGCACAACCTCGCTGGCATCCAAGTATTTGCACAGCCGGGACTGAGCTCACGTCCCGGCCAACACACCACAACCCTGCGCCTCCTTCTGCTCCTTCTTATCTCCTCGCGTACCAGCCATGCTCCAGACACCCAGGCATCTCCCACGCAGCAGCTCCCCCTCCTCCAGACCTCCTGGGGCCAGATGGGTGGAAAACCCTCTCCTGCACCACTTCCCGCTCCCCAGAGCTTTCGCTCTGACATGATAAAGAACCCCCCCGTGGCTGTGGGAAGCACGCAAGCACTTGCTGGGAACTATCTATGGGTGTGGGCTGAGATGGGGCTCTCACCATTTTCAGTTTGTGCTGCTGTAGGATCTCATCCAGGTTCTGCCTCTTCTTGTAGTTGAAGTAGAAGTTTTTGCACTGCGACACGGTCTTGGAGCCCACCATCCTGGCAATGGCCGACCAGTTCCGCCCATGCTCAAGGAGACCTATGGTTGCAGGAGGGAAAAAGGAGAAGGGTTTAACACCATATACGCTCGCACAAGGGCAGCATTATCCATGCAGGATGGGAAACATCCTCCGCGCAAGCCAAACTCCACAGGAACAATATGGTCACTAGCACCCGTCTGAATGGCTTCCTAGGCCAGGGGATGACCTATGAGAGCCTGTTTTTCTTTCCAAGGGGAAAAAAGGCACTATGCTGACCGCCTCTGGAACAAAATACGTCCCACAGCCACGTCTCGGCCAGCCACTGGGCAGTAAGGAGGGCGAGCGGTGCTCCCTTCCCTTTGGGACTGTTGCAGGAGGTGTTGTCACACCCGGGAGAACCCGGGGCAGCAGCTCTCAGTCCCTACCATGAAGGAAAGGCTCATCCCACCCTCCTGTGCCCCAGTGATGACTTTGACCCGGGTAAGACGGCAGTTCAGGGGGTTGGAGCACAGAGTCCTGTTACGGATGGGGAGGAGGAGCAGGGAAGCCCAGGTGATGTCCCGGGCTGGGAAGAGGTGTGCCGGGACATTAGTGCTGATTGCAGGCTCATGAGCAAAAGCAGCTTCCCAGGTCAGGCATCACGCCAAGGGCTGGCAATCCTGGCCAGATGGTGCCAACCAAGCCATGGGGCTCCTGCCAGCGCTGGGGCAACCCAGCAGGGCGGAGGAGAAGGAAGGAGCGAGTCAGCACCCCCTGTCCTTGCGGTCTCTGCAGGGGTGTCTGGGCACCCCCAGTGCCACAGCTGGAGGTGGGAGTCACAACTGCAGCCCAGGGACGGGTGCAGTGGCACCCTGGTCTGTCCATCCCAGGCTCCTGGAGGTGACCTGGCCAAGGACCATCCAGACTTCCTGGGAAAAAGAAACCTGGCAGCCTGCAGTCCTTCCTGGTGTGTGGCTGGTCCTTTCTGTGGTGCCTGGTGGGGCCAGAGCTGCCACCAGCCTGCAGGATGCTGCCAGCTGAACTGGGACATGCTGTTCCAGCTGGTTCTGCCCATGTGATGCCACCTTCAAGCCAACAGCTCCCCAGGACCTCCCCTGCACCTTGTGTAGAGTGCAGGATAGAGAGACCATGAGACCAGGGGCATAGTACTACCACAAAAAGTGACTTCAAGATGAAAACCAGCAGGGAATGAACCTGCTAAGAGCATCTTCCTCTTTTGTTAGGGGTTTTTCTGCCCAGACGTCACCAACCACAGAGCCTGGGAACAGGCACTGCCCGGGCACCTCCATCATCCATCTCCAAACACTTCCCTGTCTGCTCAGACACCATGGGGCTCGGGACCACGGCGAGTCCCACATTAGGGCTCCTGGTCACAGCCCTGCTTGTGCCTGGGAGCCACGACAGCTGTGCCCCAGCCCGGCCCCGCTGCCAGCCTTCAGCCACGCTGCCGCCACGTGTCACCTCCGAGCCCCAGCCTGGACCGAAGGGACAGCCCAACCTCTGCTTCAGCCCAACAACAAATTCCCCCCCGGGATGGACTCATCTCAGCGCAGCCACAAGCGATCAGGGTCCAAGGGAAGCACCTCCAGCCAGGACTCCTGCACCCGTGCAAGGGGAGGGCACAGCACAGGGGCTGCGGGTACATCTGCCTTGAATAGCTGGCACCACGTCCCCCAGGAGAGATGAAAGCCCTCCCTGCTTCCCAGCTCCTGGAGGAAATGGGCAATACCCAGCACGGCAGGAGTTAACATCCAGCCGGTGCCTGTATCCTGCCCCGTCCCAGCACCAGGGCTTATCAAATTGCATGTAAGAGGCAGGCATCACACAGCGCTGAGCACCACAAAAGGCCGCGGCAAGCCAAGAAACAAGTTCGAGCTTTTAACTCTGCAACTCCCAGCCTCGCTGCAGCCAAACCCACGACCTCCGTCACCCCGCTGGCAGGCTGCGACTTCTTAAAAATAATAATGAATAAAAAAAAAAAAAATAAAAAAAAAGGACGTCTGGCCACCAACTGCGGGAGATAAAGAGCTGGGACCTGGGGTGGGAGTCCTCCCCCTCCCCGCGTCACTGAAGGCTGCAGGGGAAAACAGGACAGTCCCCTGTGTCACAACCCATCCCCTGTGTCACAACCCTTCGCTGCCCGTCCAAAGCAAACAAGCGGCTCGGCCCCCTTTGCTCATCGCTGCGCCGGTGGCCCCGCACCAAGTGTGACAGCCGGGGACGGAGACCTTTGCTGCGCCAGGGGCAAAGCCCCGGAGCGCAAACACTGGCACCGGTGAGCCGTGAGCCCTGGGGCTTCGGTGGGCGAGATGCCACGCTGCCCGGCGGAGGGAAGCGGGACCTGGCCCGGCAGAGCCCGGGGGGGTGACGGCTGCCAGTGTGAGCGGTCCCCAGCGTGACCTGACCTTTGCCAGCCGCGGCGATGCCAGCTCCTGGCTGCCCTTTCCCCGGCCAGGCTCGCTGTGCCCACCGCGGGGCTGGGGGACGGGGACGCTGCCGGAGGAGCCTGCAGCTGGCCGGGCAGGTGGCCACAGCCACGGTGGGCTCCCGAGGAGGGGGCTGCCTGCAACCCCTGCCTGCAGGACCCAGCAGGGAGACCGGCTCCTCTGCTCTTTACATTAAAACCAGAGCAAAACAGCAACACCTGCTTTCCCCACGCTGTAATTATCTGCATGCCCGGGGAGGGACCAGCCGAGACACCCCGGGATGTGCCGGTAAGCCCTTGGTTCACCGGGCACCCCCGGCTCGATGAGCCACGCAGCCCCCAGCCCCTGCCCCGAGCTCCCCGGCACGCCAGCCCGCCTCGGCACCGCAACTGAAACTATGACTAACGGAGTTATCAGATCTTCACGCTGGCTTGGGGCGGGGGCTCGGGACGCAGGGGGTGCCCGCAGGCACGCAGCGACACGCAACCCTGAGGTTAACCCCATCCTTCGGACCCCCACCGCCTGACTTACGTGCTCCGGCTCCGGGTCCGGCGGGTAGGGAGCGCGCCCGGAGCGCGCAGAGGGTGAGCTGGAAGGACGTGGGCGTTGGGGCACTTCTTCAAAGCCCCCCCGGGCACGGCAGCCCGCTGCGAAGCGCTGCGAGTGCTCCGCTCACACCCTCCCCACGCATTTTGCTTTCGCTCCCTCGCAGCAGCCGGAGACAGAGAAGAAAGCAAAGCCGGTTCCTTAAATCCTGGGGGCGAGAGGATTTCAGAGCCATGGGCGGCCGAGAGCGGCGAGCGAGCGGGTGCCGAGGCTGGAAACCAGGTCACAGGCGGGATACTCCTGACCCCGATGCCAGAAGTTGGTGGGAACACATGGAACACATGCTCCGGCCCCAGCGCTCTTCCCTCCAGCGGGGCTGGCGAGCGAACAGCGTCCTCCGCGCTCCTCCCGCTCGCTTGCTGGAGCCTTCCAGCCGGCTGCAGCCGCGGTTGTTAAGGCGGATGGAAGCGCCTCCGGTATTTTTCTCCCCTACCTCACCTCCTCGCTCAGCAGCTCGGGGCTAAGGGGAGGCTGTGCAGTTTCAGGAGATGCCCGACGTTGCCAAGAAATAATAATAATTAAAAAAAAAAGGCAGGAGAAAGGCGAAGGGGAGGGAGCAGCCGACCGCGCTGCAGCTCCGCTCCTGCCAGCCCGGGGACGGGGAGCCAGTGCCGTCGGTATGTGGCGGAGCAGCGAGCGAGCTCTAATCTGTTCCTCTGGCTGACCCAGGGCTCGTTGCATCTGAATGTGACCTCTAGACAGAGCATTAATAACGAACGTGGCGCTGACCCAAGCTGACAAGGGGTGCGGCCGCTTGGCACCCGCTCCCGCCCTCCCTCTCTCACTTTCTGTCTCCCTCGCTCTCCTCTGAATGTCAGCGGCAGGGGGAGGGATCCAGGAAAACAAAGCTTGGCTAATAGTTTCCTCCGCTCTCAACTGAATCAAAGGCGCTTTTCTTTAGGGAGGTGTGTGCCGGCGAGCCCAGCGCCGCACGGGCGGGATGCCCTGGCACCCTGGCACGCCTCGGCCCCGCGGCCGCTGCCCCGGCGGAGGAGGCATGGGGAGAGGTTTGGCATCGGTGCCACCATGGGTGGACTGGGGCCTTTGCTCCGGTACCGGCAAGAGGAGGCTGGAAGGAAGAGGAGCCCGGAGAGCGCGGTATCGTGCACTTGGCGTTTCGGACCACGGAGGAGAAACCCAGAGGGGCAGCCCGGCAGGCGAGGGCCATCAGCTCGCACCCCCCGGCTCTCCGCAGCTGCGGTATTTTACCGGAGCCGTTCCAAGGCTCTCCAGCACGGCCGCCCTGCTCCACCCAGGGCTCGGCAAGGGTGGAAGGAGCCCATAAAAGGGTCCCTTAATGGGAGCTCGTCTGGATTTGCAGATCAAGGTTACAGGCGAACACCTAAGTGATCTCATACCCCTACGCCCGACGGTACCTGGTGCAATCCTCCAGCCCCTCTCGTACCCACGCATCCTCTTGGTAGTGGGGATGGAGGCAGTTCTGGCTATGGCGCAGCCAAAACGGTCTGTAACCCCATCCCGGAGAAAGACCAGCACTACGGAATCAGCGACACCACCCGAGGCATCCGGAAAGCGTGGTTGGCATCACTGTGAGCTGAATTACCGCATCGCAGTGTCACTTTCCCCCACCGATCTCGGGGCGGTTTGCAGCGTGTGGGAGAACTGAGGCACAAGGAAGGTGAGTAACTTCTCCAGGGCCGCGGAGCCAGTGGGTGGCAGATCTGGGCGAGTGCCGGGCTCCTGACACCGCACCAAGAAAAGCGGTGGGGATGGTGTGCAGAGGATGAGCCCATGTCCCTGCACGCACCGGCGGCGTTGCCGGAGGGACCGTCACACAGGCGGCCGGCTCGGTGTGCTCTCACCGCGGCGGTGGGTGATGCTCTCCCTTCCTTGGGAAGGTGACACCAGAACCAGGCTGCCACGCTCCCAATGGACCTCTCCCCTTTGGTGGCCAGATGCCAGCGCGTCTCTGATGTGCCCCATGGCTACGAGGGAGCTTGCAGCAAAACTCCCCAGCAGCTTTCACACCCATCATGCCACCTCTCCAGAGGGAGGCAGTGACACCAAACAAGGTGTGGGTATGGTGCTGGGACCCCCAGCTAGCTCAGCTCTAGTGCCACCTCCCCGCTCCGCTGGCCCTGGCTGGGGACCCTCAGGACCCAGGTCTCCCCTTTGGAGGAGCCGGTCGCTGGACAACTGCATCAACCTGCTGCAAAAACACGGAGATCTGTGCCCTGACCACGGACCTGCCCCGCTGTCCCCCTCCTGCCACAACCCTCCTTTTGCGCCGTGTCCCCATCCTTTGACTCTGGGAGGGCACAGGAAGCCTCCCCCCGGGACATCTGCTCCCCGAGAGGTGCCGTCCCCTCCGGTCTGACCGGGACGCTCGAGTCTCCAGCGCAGGGCAGGGATGCACATGGAGCAGCCGCTCCTGGTGAGCCCAGCTCTCTCCCTTCACCTGGCTAGGATATTATTCCTGCTCTCTTATTGTTGAAAAAATAACACTCAAAATTAAAATGTAGGCTGTAAATTATAGTAATTACCCAGCAGTTCCCCCTGACAGGCCTTTTGTGTTCCATTCACTGACACTCACTAAGCAAATCCTCGCAGTTTGCTCCTACACGCTCGAGAAACGTTCAGCCAAGGGAGACAGAACGCGCAGCTCCGGGGGGCACAGCGGGCAGCGGCACCACGGGCACTATCCCCGGGGTGACACCTTGGCTGAAGAGCAGCAAAGCCCCAGCCTGGGGTGTCAGGGATGGGATCGCAACCGATTCGAGCCGACCACAGCCTCTTCCAGTGCCAAGCGTGGCCGATTCCCACCTCGGACGCAGTTTTGCCCTCGTGGCACTCAATCGTGGGCCCCATCCCAATAATTTCCACCATGTTGCTTCATTCTGAACTTCATGGCAAACACGCGGCTCGCTCGGAGCGTGCGGATGGCGGTGCTCTGCCCGCAGCGGTGGGCACCAGGGACGGGCAGGCTGGGCCGTCCTCCCTCTGAGCTCCCCCTGCACCCAGCCTGAGCAGAGCGCACCCGGGTGGGGGACCCCAAGGCACGTCCCACCCCAGGACCAGCAAGAGGGACAACACGCGGCGACTGGCACAGGCTGCAAACCAGCTTCTCCAGCCCACATTTACTGCCATCAGCAGGTTCTCACAGCAATAAAAATCTCCGACCGGAAAGGGGACGGCTCCAGCATGAGCGAAGGGGAGATGAAGGGAGGAAGGTATGGAGCTGCTGGCTTCCCAGCATCGCCCGCGCTGCAGCCAACTCCTTGTAAGAGCAACGGCTGCCTTGCATGGAAGAAGCGATGGAGGAAAATTCAAAGACCCACATGAACCTACCTCTCCTCACGCTTCAGCCAGCAGCTCGTTAGAAATAACAGCGCAAACCCAAATTAGGGTCGGAGGAGCGCACGCTCGTGCGTGTTTATCCACTCGCTCGGGCTCCAGAAGGATCCTGTGCAGCCAGACAGCACGCTGAAAGGCAGCCGCGTTCAAAAGATGATGGGAGATGGCTGGCTTCTGTCGTGGGCTTTTGTGTCAGTGGGTTTTGTGTGTGAATTTGAAGAGATTAGTTTGTTTTTTTTTAAATCCCACTTTTTAGTTTTGTGGACAGAATGGGTCTGGGAAAAAAATGGTTCTGGTCAGTCCAAACCTCATCTTACTTTCTGAGTTGGTTGTTGGCAGAACTGAAAATCATCCCTGTAAGAATACCTTCTGTATCCAGAGAAATACTTTACATCTACCCAAAATGAACTATTCAGGAGTCTTCACGGCTTACTTAACTCTCTGACATCAGCTTTTTACATTTGCGACCAACTCTCCTCTGCCTCATCAGGCCGACTCCATCCTGTGGCCCCTCCGGCTCCTTGGCCCGGGCAAAGGCATAAAGAGCCCAGGCTCGGCTCTACCCCAAGGGCGAGGAGCAAAGAGCCTTGGCAAGGCACGGGAGGACCTCAGGTGAGCAAGAAACTGCCATTTCCACACCACCTCTTTCCAAAGAACAAAACCACTTGTTAAACACCAGGGGAAAAACCCAGCGTCGGGGCGAGAACAGATACCAGACTTCAAAGAGTAACAAAGGTCAGGCTGAAACCTCACGGTTCATCAAGTTCAGCTCCAGCGCTATCGCGGCTGCTCTGCGACGCCGGCCGCTGGCAGTGAAACACGGCGGAGGGGCTGGGGGGGGCAGGCAATAAACCCACCCGGCTGCTCCAGGTCTGCGCTCGCCCGCTGCTCGCAAACTCCCCGCCAGCCTACCTTTAACTCCTGCCTGCGTGGGCTCCCGCCAGCGGGTCCCCCAAAGGCAGGAGCTGCCTAAACATTGCCTTTTAAGGAGCAACCCCGTCCCGCTGCCGAAATCCTCCGCGCCCAGCCCGGCGGCAAAGCCCGGCAGAGCAGCGGGTGCTGCCCGCTCCCCGCCTCGGGAGGGAAAGGGGGGAAATCCTCGAGCAACTCCCAGTTAATCAAAACCTCCTGCTTTTAGGATCGCAGCCGCGGTGCAAGGAGGCAATATCAGAGAAACACGCTACCCCATAATTATACCAATCTCTGCGCATTTTGACAGACTAGTGAATCAAAGTTTATTGCGTAATAAAAGTGTCATTAAGCAAGAACTTTCCTCTCGCTAGGTTTTCGTTCCCCTAGTTAATTTTAATAACACGGTACTCCCCTTTATCGTCTCTCCCGGCAGACACAGTCCTGCCTTCTCCTGCTTGGAAACTCTCTGTGCAGCTCTGCGACTCGTGAGCAGTGCAGACGACTTTGGCGTCTCGCTGTCCCAGGGCTGTTTTCCCTCACCTCCCTGAACAGGAATGACGGGGGGCTTCACACCACGCACAAAAAAGCCAGGGATGGACAGCAAGGCCAGGCTGACGGTGCTGGGAGCAGAGGTCACCATCCCCACCTGCCCAAGCACCCCGGGGTGTTAGGGCTGACCCTCCGTAGGACTCACATCTTGCTTGTTTAACTCCCCGAACCAGCCGGCTGTGGGCTCAGACTGGTACCAGTACCGGGGAAGAGTGTGGCTGGCGTGGCTGAGTCCTTATGGTGAGCAGGACGGTGCCCGTGTCTCCGAGCCCACACCGAGCCGGGTGCCCGCTGCCTCCGCCGCCCCTGCCCAGCCGTGCCCGCAGCGGGCTCTGCCGCCGCCTCCAGCCTCTGAGTTACCTCCGGAGTTTCACAGTCGCTGCGAGTCGGAAACCCCCACCGCGCCGGTCCCTGGAAACGCCAAACAGAGCCACTTCGAAGCATTAAAGCGGCTGCTTCCTGGCAAAGGGGAATTTGGCTTCTCTGTAGAAGTCTGGTGTTGCAATCTCAGTTTCCCAGGTTGTAACGGAGGGGAAAACATCAGCAATCGGGCTTTACACCAGCAAATCTCCCTGCCTCGTCCTGGCCCCTGGGCTGGAATAACGCTACGTGCTCCCACGCTTCATCCTTCCTCCACGCAGGCTTTGGCAGCCGGTTTTAAGACTCCTTAAGCGCGCTTCCAGCATCCAGCAGAAAACAGCAAGAGGCACTTTTTTTAACAACCAGATGCGATCTCCAAAACAAAGCGGTGCTCGGAAAAGATCCCTCCAACGACTCTCCCCTGCTCAGCACCTGCTCGCCCCATTACCTGGCCCCGGGCCAGCTCCCTTGATTAAAGTCTATCTATTAAGTTTTGCGTCTATAGAGAGCCCCGCTCGGCAACGCGCAGGATTGGCACTGGGCTGTAGAGAGGGTTGGAACAGCTTAAAGGGGAGTGAGCCAAACACTTTGGGATATTCACAGGCAAAGTAATCCAAGTCCACGGCTCCCATCAGCACCTGGGCAGCCGGCGCTCCGGAACGTGTAATCACCATCCCGGCAGCAGGTGCATTTTCCAAGCAGAGCCGAACCCGCTAACACGCCTGTTTGCGTCTGCCATCCCCAAACGGCACTCATTTCCATTTTAATTTCCCATTTACAATCCTCACCGGGCCAGGAGTGTCGGCAGCGATGCAAGTGGGACGCACAGGCTGGGGCCGTGAGCTCGACAGCCCATCAACAGGACGTGACTTTGGCAAAAAAAATTAAAGCGGCGAAAGAGCTGGCGCAGGAGTGGCACGAGGAGGGGAAGTGGCAAGAAGGGCTGTGCTACACTCAGCACTTTTTAAAAACGGTCTCAGCAAAGGCTCTGAATCAGCGCCAGGATGTAAAGTCACCCCCCGCTGCCCACAGCCCCAGCTCTCGCGAGGTCCCTGACACGTGGCTGTGGAGTGCCGGGGTTCACCGTCCTCTCCCGAAATCCCAGGGCTGCGAACGCAGGCAGACGCTCTCAGCGCGTTTGGAACAGATCGCACCAATAGCACGAACCTCCAGAGAGCGGCACGAAGCCACACCTCATGCTACAGGCACCAGAAACTGCAAAAAGCAACAGGCAAAGTGCCTTCCCCATTTCCTACGGCTGGCTGCAGACACGCGCGGGCTCCGGCCACAGCGCAGACATCCCTGGTATCGGCGCAGCTCCCGGGGCCGGAGAGGCTGAACACACCTCCTGTGCGACCACCTGCCTCCCCAAACCCCGACCAAGGCTCACTGGGAACAAACCAGCAGTGGGACGGGCAGAATCTGGCCCCACGGCTCAAGGCCCACCACCCTGCGCCAACTCCAGCAGTCAGACACCATCCAGCCCCGGCTGCTGGGTGAACTCCAGCAGAGCCGAGAGGAGAGAGAAACAAGCAACTCACCTTTTTTAGCTGTCTCCATCTCCTCTTCGGTCCAGCGAGAGCTTTCATTCATCTCCAGAGAAGCTGGCAAGGAGGAAGGAAAGGAGAGCAGTCAGCTGTGAGTGGGACCCAGCAAGCCCAGGGAGCTCAAAGGAGATGCCCGAACCCCAAACCCATCCCGCGCCCTGCTCCCCGGAGGCACGACAAACGCTGTGCAGTGCGAAAGTGCTTCTGCAGGGAAGACTGTGGCAGTGCAGGCTCTCAGGGCTTTTCCACGCCACAGGAACCCATGCCCAGCATCCCCTTGGGATGCATCTCGGTGATGCAAAAACTTTACTTTGGGACTGGAAGTGAAGCCAGATGGCTTGAGGGTGGCAGCAGATTTCCTGCTGGTTTGGTGCCGCGCACTCTGGCCCGCCAACAACGGGTACCTAAGATGGAGCCGACTTGGGCTGCGCGCTTTGGAGGTGGCAGACACAGGGTGGGACCGTCACCCTCAGTGGAGACGGAGAAACAGCGTCACCTCGGTGGCGACTTTGGCTGACCGCGTCCATCAAGGGTGTTGGCCGTGCCTGACCGCAGGCTCCCTCGGTGCCATCGCCGGGCTCTCGGACACCTCAGAGCCACTTCCAGCAATGCTGGGGGCTCACCCGGAGCAGCGCCCATCGCAGGGGGACGTGCTGCTCCGGGCGGCAGAGGCGGAGAGGGGTGTCAGCACCTGATGCTCCCTCTTTCCCCAACCCCAAGCACGCTGCTGGGGACACCAAGGTCCCGCATAAAGCCTTCACTATGCAACAGCCCCGCTGGCAGCCTAGCACTAGAGCAAACCCTACAATAACAAACCAGGGTGTGAGTCAGAGGCAAAAAACAACTTGGTAAGGAAACAGATTTCCGGTTCAGGCTGCCAAGGGGTTATTACTCTAAACAACAGGCAAAGCATTATTTCAACAGTGATGAGAGATGTTTTGACAGTGTCCTTTTAAAATGGAAAACAGGCTGATAGGTTCAGGAGAAACGATACGGGCAAGGAGAGAAGGAAGCATCTTCCAAGGAGCCCCACAAGAAGCCAAGACCCTGCGGGAGGACAAGGCAGGCTCCGATGCCCACGGCATCGGGCAGAGGAATCCCCTGCACAGCTGGCTGAGCACAGCTGCAGGTGTCACCTCCTGGAAGTCACCGCAGGTCACTGCCTCCCCCAGAAACGCCGCGTCCCCCCGCAGGACGACAGCCAAGAGGGAGGGAAATCGATACCTCGCCGCTTCCCCTGGCTGCAGGCAGAGCCGGGGCCACCACACTCATTTACGTAAAGACGAGTGTCCCCAACGCGCTGCACAAGGCCCGTCGCTCAGCTTGAGGGTGACTGTTATTGTATGGTAAAGAAATGTCAAAGAAACGGCCCGTTTGGTTTGATTAATGGTATTTACTGAGGTTGCGCAGTTATGAAACAGATGCCCACGGGGAGCTTTGGCACGCTGCAGTTAAACCACAATACGGTTTTGTGTTGTTTTTTAATGTTCAATTGGTATTTAAAATGCAATAACTTTCTTAGCCAACCTAAATTAAAGCACTATTGGAGAGACATAAAGTGAAACCAATTGCTCAGATATGTCACTGGAATTGATCCATTCCCTCTTCCCAATTTAACATGGTCTAAAGTCTTTTCCCCGTGTTCGCAGTGAAGTTTATCAAAGACTCTGAGGTGCTGGGATAAAAAAAAACCAATCCCATCTAAGTTATTGGCATTATCTGCTGCTTCTTTGCAGCATTGCTTAACAAGTTCGAGAGGGAGAGCAGGGCTCCGTTGCGCTGGGAACTATTTATATCGTCTATATGAAAACAGAGCGCTCGCAATCAAGGCTTCAGCCAGTTGTCAGCAGAGGAACAGGGAGGCGAAACACCTCCGAGTGATTTATAGCACATGGAACAGAACAAGCAAGAAACTGCAGAGCAAGGAAACCAAGAAGAGTCACCCTGCTTTTATTTTTACTTGCCTTAGGTAGAGCAGTAATAATTTTATCCTTGATAAGAGTATAAAACAGAAGAAAATCAGGCAAATTCCTTGATGCATTGGCTTCTTTAAGTCAATACATGAGCAGTTTCCCGGGGTGACCACTACTGATGCTGCAGAAGCGAGAGGCAGATGCAGCCGATGCGGGGCTGCGGATGCTGCTGTGAATTCCCATCTAGCCCGAGACAGACACAGTGGCATCGAGCGGCTCTGGCCAACCACTGCTCACAGCCATGATCCCTGGGTGCCAGGTCACGGGCAGCACGCCCGTGCTCATCCACCTCGCTCCGAAGCGGCTCCCGGCCTCTTCCAACTGTGCTCAGCCACCCTGCAGCCTTGGAAAATACTGACCGCTGGGCCTGGCCGGCTACTGATGTGGGAGATGAGCAGGGACACAGGGGATCCGCATGGGAAATGCTGCTTTTTGGGCAAAATAAGTGCAACCTGGGGTGCACAGCACGAGTGCAGCTAGGGTGGAGGCTCCTGAGCAGCTGTAACCCATTCCCTCCTCACCACGTCCTTCAGCTGCAGAGATGAGGAAGGGACCAGCCTGATTCCCAACGCCAGGGGGGACACAGACCCCGCAGGCTGCAGCTGCCTGGACTCGGGGTAAATTTGAAAACAGAGAGGCCAGGAGAACCGGCAGAGACTCAGGCAAGCCCAGGAGGGCAGAGCGGGCTCCTGCGCAGAACTTGAGGGTACTTGGAGCCCGAGCTGCCACGGAAGGAAAAACACCTCTGGGTGCAGGAGGTGCACGAGCCCTGCACGAACCCAGCCAACATGCTGCTAAAAATGACGGCTTCCCTTTTCGTCTTTTGCAATACTTTCCCTCTGAGGCCCTAAAACCCACTAACGTTCAGCCAGGACAACCCAGGCTTGCAAATGCCTCTGGCTCATCCAAGCGAACCGCGCTGGGTAATTTGCGGGATGGAGAAACCTCACTGCTGCCCTCCCGAAAAGGAGGATTTCATGCAGGAAAACCCTCCTCTGTGAGCAGGGAGCAGAAGAGGGTGATGTCCCATCCCAGCAGAGCGGATGCCCCAAAAGCCCTGCCAAGGACCCCCCGTCCCTGTGCCCGCTGGTACCCACCCAGCTCCGCGCTCTGCTGCGGGGCGGTCGCCTCCTCGTTGTTGGCTTCGTTGGCCATGGAGCGGGTGATGCGGCCCTTGCGCCTGCCCTGGCTGTTGGCAGTTTTGCGACCTTTGGAAGTGACAGTCTCTTTCTCATCGTTGTCTTCCCCGGACGTGTCGTCGTTCTTGTCCCTGTAAAAACAGGGAGGGAAGAAAAAAAAACGTTGTTGGGTTGGTCTGATTTTTAGGTCAAGTAATTACTTCTCTGCACGTGTTTGGGGATGGTTTTATTTTTTTTTTGTTGGTCTTTTGGGGGGGCAGGTCTGCATTTTTTTTTGCACACGCAGGCTCTTTTCCTGCCTGGGAGCGGGCTGGATTGGCGGTGGGGTGATTTGCGGTGGGGTTTGCTTTCTGCAGCTGGCTGCGGCTCCACCACCAACTGCACGCAGAGACCTGACGGAGACAGGTTTAATACCAGACCATTCAAATTCATCCCTGCCTCCTCCTCATTTATCTTCCTGAATGGGACCTGCTGGTAAATGTCTTAGCAGCCTAGATACAATGAAGCCAGATGTTCTTTTAAACCAAGTATTAAGCCCATTACAGATAGCTAGCGGTCTGCGTGCCAACCTTTCCCTGCCACGGCTCTGATGCTCCCCGTTCAGCGTGAGGGAGGCAGGGATGGCTGAAGCCCTTCATCTGGGAGCACTCACGCTGCCATCAATAACGCTAAAGGTGAAGTGCCACGCTCGGCTGTGCCCGGATTGCTCTTCCGACTCCCGAAAGCTCTCGCAACAAAACAAGCTGGAGGATCAGAGGGGCTTCGCGGGTCGATTTGGTTAATAAAACAAACCAAAAAAAAAAAAAAAAGGTATCAGAGTCGCTTTCCCAGTTTGGGAGGAGCAGGGAAGAGGAATGAAGAGGGCTCTGCCCTTCCCTCCCTGCGGAGGAGGTGAGGTGGGTGCACATGGTCCTGCACGGGGTCAGGCAGCCCTGGACCACACTGCATCCCACCACAGCATCCCAGTGCTGCATCCCACCGCAGCATCCCACCGCCGCAGCCCCAGCCCAATGCCTAGCCCTCGCTGGAGACGGAGGAGTGCAGGGCAGGGAGGGCCGTTCCTTACTTTGTCAGTTCTTCTTTGTCGTTTTCTGTTTCCTGCTTGTCTTCCTCCTTCTCTCCCTCCTTCTCCTTTTCTTTCTCTTTTTCATCTTTCTCATCTTGGCTGCTCCGGGGCATTTGCTGCTGCTGCTGCAAAACAAGGGACATAAAACAAAACAAACGCTCAGTGCTGAGGCGGATACATCGCAGCACCTGGGCCAACCTAAACAAACACCGTGAAACAATGCTGGGGGGTGAGCTGCCAAGAGGAAGAAGCGCTGCAGGCAGCGGGTACAGGCAGGGTGCTTATGGAGGCCACGGGAGCCGAAAGCTTTCCGGGGAGATCAGAGGTAGTTTGGGATCAGGCACAGCAGCCGCACTCCTGCTTCCCGTTCCAGGCAGCGGGACAGCCCCAGCGGCTCCCCTGGGGTCGGGCAGCACTGCAGGCAGTGAGCAGGGACACAACACGAGGGAAGGCAGGAGATGAGAACAACCCCCCTGTTCCCTGCAGATGACGGCTTAGCAACATCAGTGGCGATTTGCGGCCGGTGGGATGCATTTTGCTGGAGCACAAAGGAGACGGGGGCACCGGAGATGCCCTGAGGCTCACCAATGCTGTGATCTTTTTCTCAAGCATCTGACATAGCCCACGGGGAAAGTTTATGGCTCCATGTCACTGAAAAGGGAAGATGCCCGGCTCCCTGCCTGCCCCATACTGCCTGGCACCCTCGGTGGAGGCCGTGCACTCAACTGCCCCAACACCGCTGCGACCGAAGGCACTGCGGTACCCGAGGGAGGGACACGGCGATTATAATAGTTCTGGATTTTGTTTCAACAGCTGCAGGAAGGAGGATGCTGGGGAGCCTGGTTCCCCTGACCTCCCTTCCCTCTAGCAACCGGCAAACGAAAGGCATTTTATAGAGATGTAGAAATTAGAGACGGAAATGATTTATTAAACCATCCTGCTCCTGGCTAATGCAAGGCTGCTCGCTCCAGGAAACCCACCCAGGCTCGCCCGGCCCCTGCCCAAGCTGCAGGGCTTCCACCACCCCTTGGGAAAGGGTTCGGTGACGTAACGGCGGGGAAAATTGCCTTAAAGTGGGTTTATCAACAGCAAGTATGATCCCAAGTGGCCTGGTCTGGCCCACACGCAGCCATTCAGCATGTGCAGATGAGGTGTGCCCACGTCCCTCGAGACGGGGGGACTGTCCCATCCCTGATACACAGGAGCTGAGAGCCTGCCCTGAACATGGGTGTCCCTGCAGCAGCGGCGCTGGGGGCGAGCTAAACCCTCTGCCCCCACGGGCTGGTGCTAAAACAAGTGCAGAGCTGTCAAAATGGGCAGCAAAAAAAGCTTCTGGTTCTTTCAGGTTCTGGTTCAACACAAGTCCTTAAAACACAGGCGCTGCCATCACCGAAACCCTGTGGACTTTCAATTCCTCCTCGTGCCAGAGGGAAGCGGCTGTGCCGCCAGGCCCCCCCTCGGCAGCGCACGCATGGCAGGCTCGGCTGGCCCCCGCGGCACCTCCCCGCTGGCACACGTGCCCAAGACACCCGCATCAGCTCACACTCCTGCCAACCCCCGGGAACGGCTCCGTGGGATGCAAAGTCGGGGGGAGATCCAGAGGAGGGAGAGCTGGGGAACGGCTGGGATGAGCATCTGGCTGCTAAAGATTTTTCTGGTGTCCATAAATCTCTAATGCTTGGGGACCGGGCTATCTCCTGCAGCAACTGGCCAAGCAACAGTGCCAGCCCTGCCCCGCTAGCCCCCAAACCCGGGCAGAAGCCGGGGGCAGCCAGCGAGTCCGCTGGAGCAGGAGGCGGGCAAGCCTGCAGTGGTGGTAGAGGAGCAAGGGGCATCTGTCACACGCGTTTCGCCAGCGCTGCCCTGAACTCTCTGACTCCCCATGAGTCACAGCCTGGTGAACCCCGAGCGTGGGTTCAGCCCAGACAAATACCCACAAGGCGAGGGCTGTGACCTCCGAGGGGAGGGAGCACATGGCTCTGGGCAGGTTCTGCCCCAGCCCTGGCCGTCACCACCCACCCGTGTTCCCTTCATCAAGTGCTTTGGCAAGGGAGGGGAGCCCAGATGAGTTTTGCAGTATTTCTACCACCCTGTTGTCAATGTTTGCTTTTGAGGGATGGGGGAAACCCTGCATCCTGGAGATCCCAGCTCCCTGGGGTGCAAATCCAGCTCTCCTCCAGCCGTAAACCCAGATGCGACTGCCTGAGTCCCAGCCCCAGCACCAGGCTAGCACGGGCTCCCAAAGAAAGCTTCAGCATCATCTTATCTTGTCTCCATGCTCATTTGAACCAAGACACTGTCACCCCCGAGCAGCTGTCACAGCTCCTCCCCAGAGGAACAGGCTGGGATGGTGGTGATTGTGGGAGCTCCCCGCACCAGGCTGCAAAAGCAGGGGTGGAAAGGCAGGGAGAGAGATGAGCAGCCATGGAGGCTCACGCTGCAATGCAAGCACTTGCCCAGAGACGCATCCACGGAGCTCCGGCATGACGAGGACAAGCAAATCCTGCTGGCCCAGCTTCATTGGGCCACTGCACACCCCTCTCCTCTGGGTTTGCTCCCACAGAGGTTTTGAGCCCAGCCTGCTGGGACATCAAATTAGGGCTTCTCCCACTGCAGAGCAGCATCTCGATCCAAGGATGCCCTCTAGTGATTGCCCTGCTCCGGCCACCCCAGGGTGCCTGATGCCAGGAGCGAGAGTGCAGCACCCTGCGCAGTGGGATGGGACGGCTCTCACCTGCCAGCCCTCTCCCGCCGGGCTGCAGAGCATAAATCAGGCAGTATCGTCACCACGAGGCCATGGCAGGGAAAACTGTCACCTGCTCCACCTGTGGCTGTGTTCATGTCTTCATCTGAGGAAGGTTCCTGGCCAAATGCTGCTTCAAACCCTGACAAGCACACAGTGACGGCTTATCTCCTGTGCTGGGGCTTGGCTGCACCCCACACACACCCCGGGAAGCACCTCCAGGGACAGCCACGCTGACAAATGCCACCTTACATCCCACCCAGGAGGTATGGGCTGGGCTGGAGGCCATGGGGCTGGTTGAAGGACCCAGACCTCGGGAGGGAGCAAGCACCTCAGGGTCCCAAATGAAGCCAGGCGAGAGCTCAGCTACAAGCGGCACACGAAGAAAGGAGGTGGGACATCCCCCCGGGGACCAGCCACGGCAGCCACCTTGGCCATGCTATGTACTCTACCCCAAACCTGAGACGGGCCAGCATCAGAGCCAGCCCATGGCACAGCACTGGGAAGTCAGAGCCGGGAGCCCGCGAGCTGGCCAGTCCCCCCCTCCCAGCGCACGGCTGCCCCCGCGGTGCACGGGAAGGCTATTCTTAGTGCTGGACGCGGACCAGCTCTGGATGATTCAAGGGACGGGACGCCATCCCAAAGCGTGACAGGCCAGGAAATGCTTCCCCAATTACCAGCCGATGTTTCCCTCTGATTCACACTGCCCCGGTTAGAGGTGGACCAGCAGGTGGGTCAGCTCTTAGCGCACATGCCAAAGGCCAGCACTAAAACTGCTCAGCTCCTGGCAAGCTTAAACCTCTCTCCACCTACATCCCTGCCCACCCCAGGGATGAGGCACCCCACCTCCCGGAGGCAAAGCAGGTACGTGCTCCCGTGCTCCCCTCCTTGCACAAGACGGTGACGGGATGTGCCGGAGGCCAGGGAAGATGCCTGTGGCAGAGGGCAGGGCTGTCCCTCCTGTCCCTCCCTCCCAGGTCGGACGCTCTAACCGCCGGACCGCCCTTCCTCCTCAGCATCGCTGCTGCTTGTTTTTGCTGCCGACACATCCTGTTTATTTAAAAAGGCCCCGGGACAAAATCGCACGCGTGAGCGAGAGGCCGATCCTGCTCCAAGTCCACGGAGAACGGGCGGCCTCCTTCCCCGCGCTCCGGCGTGAGCCGCTCCGTAATTACAAACATCTGCTCACCTCTGCCCCAATTTCCCACTGGCCCTGGAGCAGCTGGAGAGGAGCAGAGGGCTGCCAGCCCTCCCGGGAACACTGTGGGTGCCGCCGGCCACCCCCTTGCTGGGGCCCGTGGGCAGGCGCACATGTTGGTCCCGGTGCCCGGCTCCCCTCCGGAGCGACACGGCTCGCCCAGCTCCATCTGGCTGGGACTTCAGACGCCACAATGCTCCAGCTCCAAGCGCGCTTATGGGGGACACCGGCTTCCAGGTAGGTCCCGGACACTGAAACACTGGCCCTGCTAAGAACCGACCAACTCGCTGCACGTCCCGGCAGCGAGTCTGGCCAGGAGAAAGCCCCGGCGAGGAAGAGGTGCAGCTCCTCCCACTCTGTTTACTTCCTCCGCTGAGGCTCTGCCTGCTTCTGGATGCAGGAGGAGAGGGCAGGAGGAGGTGGGGGAAGCAGCTCCCCACCTTCGCCCTCCCCAGCCCCAACGGAGACGCCTGCCGCCTTGGCACAGAGACAGTGAAACCACCCAGAAACCCCTTCCCAGCCAGCCGCGTGTCCCCTGCCTCCAAAGTACCCTCCTCGCACGCTCCCCGCGAGCTCCCGACCCTCATCTCTCCCCAAATCACTCATCTCCCCCCAAATCACTCACCTCCCCGCTCCCCGGCTCCCGCGAGCGGCCGGTCCCCGACAGCCCCATCGCCGGCTCCCGGCCCCTGCTCACCGCCCAGCCATCCGGGCGCGCTGCGCCTTACATTCTCCAGCTCTGAAGGCTTCCTGACGATTTGCATAGTTAAGCCGTAAACTAACCACAACATTCCTCTTATGATTTTGCAATCTGCTGGAATAACGTGGTCGCTCTAAGTCGAGTCGATGAATCATCATCTATAAACCACAGCTCTCGTCACCGGGGCTCTCAGTGCTGGCTGCAGCCAGTGTGATTAATCCGCCAGGATGCCAAGCTTAACCTACGGCGCAGGGCTATTTATTTTCCAAACTTGCAAACCTCCGGAAAACGACAGCTCCTGCCTTCCCCATCCCCTCCGAGGCGAGATGTGCCGGGCTGCGGCAGGGGACCGCGCCAGAGCCCCACGCAGAAACCTCCCTCGCTGCCCGCAGGGCATCCCGGCTGGACCGTGCACCTTGCAGCAGAGGCACCCGCACCCTCTCCCAGTCCCTCCTTGCCCCTTCTCCGCAGCACCCTCAAAATATGCACCAAAACACCACTGTTGCCAGCACGGCTCAGTTCTCCAGCCCTAGTCCTGCTGGGGACAGGTACGGCCACCTTTTCGCAGCACCTCTCCCCACGATGGTTAGCTGAGCTCATCCCTGGGAGACCCATTCCTGCCCCAGGACCACCAGCTCCTGCCACCCCCAGCCACACCACTTGCTGGTGGACGTGCTGGCAGGGAACTGGCTCAGGTCACAGTGACGGCACTGTGCAAAGCCTGTCCCTGAGCCCAAGTGCTGGCTGGGGGTGACATCTCCTCTCTCTCATGGCACATTTCAAGGGTGGACTGGCTGTGTGGGGGATGCCATTTAGCTGCCAGCAGGTGCATCACCTCCACTGCTGTCATTACGGTGCCCGGGGCTCTTACAGAAGATGAACACACCACAGAAACCACCAACCGCTGCTTGCTCCTTAAACCAGGAGGGAGCAAACCATGACCAACTCTACCCTTGTGCCGAGGGCTGAGCTGGAAGGCAGCTCATTTTGTTGCCACCCAAGCCCATCCCCAGGCACTGCCGGCAGCGAGCTCCGGGGTTTTTGCTCGAAGGTGGCTTTGCAGCCCTCGCCGCAGGCTTGCTACAGCAGTGCAGTGACACGTGCCAACGCTCTCCCCACCGTGTCGCACCTAAGTCTGCCTCAACAGGGACTTTGGAGGGACCTACACCCCGCTGGCGTGAGCCCCGTCGCCTTGAGCACCCGCTCGGCCGTGCCGCCTCTCACGCACATGGGGCGCTGGCTCCTCGCTTCTCCCGCGGGTGACTTCAGATCAATGGCATTTATGATGTTCTCCAGGGGCACTCGGCTGTGGAGCAGGCTCAGGCCGAGGTCATTGCACGCAATCAGGGAGTTGCAAATTAAAACCGGCTCGAGATAAGCCAAAGACAAAAGGCCTACACTACGCTGGCCAGGAACACCTGGGGTTTGCTTTGCTGCTTTCTCTGGGAGCCCCAAGCACGCCTGCGGTGGCCACATGTGTGCGTGGGTGCCTGCTGGCATCACTGTGAACCTCCCATGGGGTCCAGAACGGGCACCGTGGGGCAGGATGCACTGTGCTCTTTGCGGCACAGCTGGCAGGAGTCGGCACTCAGCTCCGGCCCCTCTCCCTGCCCCCGCGGGACGCTGCCCAGAGCATCTCTGCCAGGAGCAGGGCTGGCACCACACAGCCACAGCTCGGGAGCGACCCCTCTCCTCCACCACCCGCATCCATCCTTCCACCTGCTTTCCAACTCTCCCTCCTGCAGGTCACACCAACAAGAGCCAGGGCAGGGACACCCAGCCAAGCACCCACTGCGCCAGCCTCCTCTTTAGCCATCACGCTGCCCAGGCGCCCGAGGTCTCCCCTGGAGCATCCTTCCCCGCTTGCCAATGCCATAGCAGAGGCTGAGGCACCCGCTGCCGAGATCTGATGCCACATGGCCGCTGCAAATAGCGCTCCCCGCATCTCCCTACCCGTCCCCCGGCAGCAGGCTGGAAAGGGAGCACAGGGAGGATGGCTTAGACATACACGTATGTATCACATAACCGACTCCCAGGGCCCCGAGTCTCTGATCCGATGGTCTGGAATGCCTCAGCCCTCGCTGCCACCCACCGCCGCGCAGCCTGGCTTCTCACGACCGCGCGCGGCACCCTCCGCTCATGGGAGAAACCACAAAGCAAAACAAGCCGCTGCCAAAACAACAAGGAGAGGAAGAGGAATGTCTGCCGGCGACTTGGCTTTGATCGCTTGCATCCCGGGGCTGGGTTTGATGCTGTTGGCTGCGGAAGCGAGTTGAAGAAAAAAATCAAAGGGCCAGGCTCAGATTTGATAAGGAGAACGACAGCGAGCATGGGGCTTGCTCGGTTCTGCGCCGACCGCGATGGCCCAGAGCTGTGCAGCTCCTTTGCCGGCAAACAGCACGCTCTGCAAGACAGCAATCATCACACGGCAGAGATGGAAAACGCCGGGGCTGTGCCCAGCATCCTGGGAGGCACTGAACAGACCCCGTGCACACTCGCCAGTGTGGCTCACAAGCACCGCAGGCCACAAAACACGTCCAGTGCCAGCAGAAAAGCGCCGGCAGCTGCAGCTGGGCTGGGAAAGCCCCATGCCATCACCCAGGCTGCCGGTCCTGGGGGCGAGAGAAGCACGCCGGGGATGAGAAGAGGGGCCAGCTGTGGGACTGTGGGGATGCTGGACCCTTCAGCGTCACTCGCCAAACCACGGCACAAGCGTGTCCGGTGCACACACCTGAGCGTGGGCTCATCTCAGGTGGCACCAGGAGCCTTCTGGGCACGGGAGCCTTTTGGGCAGAGGCCCCTGCACAGCTCAGCCCAGCATGGCGGGCACTGACACCTTCCCACCGCTCGCTCCGTTATCTCGGTAAAACACAGAAGCGATTTTTACAAGATCCTGCTCTCTCAGATCCCTTCTTAAATCACCGAGGGCTTTTCCATAAGAGGAAATGTTTCTTTTCTGGGTCGCCGCTGAGTTTTTTAAAAAGTGATTTGATTGCTCGTGAAGGGAAAATGACCCGAGGGGAAGAGAGAGTAACATTTGGAAGTGATAGAGACGAGCCCTCGCTCTGTCCCAGGCAGGGAACACGTGTTTTCTCTTCCCTGTGGTTTGCTTTACCCCGTTCCCCGCTGCCTGCCGTCCCCCGGCCGCGTGCCAACCCCACTCCGAGCACTAACAACAGAAGAAGGTGCCGGATCGGTGGCTCGCGGGGTGCAGAGCAGCATCCCTGCACGCTGCAGATGCACTAGGGGCAAAGCAAGCCCCGTATCCTCACGGAAGCAGCCTTCTCCGGGATTTTCAGCTGAGCCTGCTTTAGAAAGCAACTTAGCAATGATGCAACCTATTCCCCGTTGGTTCCCAGTCAATCCTGCATCACAACAACAAATAAAAGGACTCATCCCAAAATCCAGCCGCTTCTGTCACTCCCCGTCCCACGGGGAAGACGCTGCAGGTCTCCCACCGGGATCAGTAATGCCCAGCCTGGATCCCAAATCCCTGTCCCGAGGAGTACTCACGTGGGTGCAGGGGTGGTGGAGCGCTCGCCGGGAGGATGCATCGACCTGCTGCTGGAGAATCACGAGTCCGAACTCAGGGGCCAACCGGAACAGGGGGGTTCACGTCACTTTTAAGTGATTATTTTATTGCCACTAACTGCAGACGTGATCAAGCTGCATGGAAGAGTCCAGCTGTGGCAGCCAAAGGGTCCATCAGCAAGTGGTCCATTGGCAGCCTGTGCTGGTGCTACCCCGGAGGGAAGCGGCTGTGTGTCCCTGCCTGCCGGCGCCTGTCCCTGCTCCCAGCCCGCAGGTCTCCCTGCTGTCCCCACGCTGCCAGCAGCCCACGAGGCCGCGTTGGGACCTGGGGGCCGAGCAGCCATTCTCTTGCGGCAACGCATCCTTCGATTCTTTTCCCAAATATGGCCACGTCATTCTCATTTAATCACCCCCAAAATTGCAGCTGGGATTTCAGGAATGTGAACTTCCATTGTGTTTGCCTGATTATGCGGCCTGGAGAGGTGGCAGGGATGCGGGAATGCTGCAACGTGCTTGTAATGGGGGAATGGGCACGGCGCACCTTACGTGGCATACCTGGGAGACAGGGTTTGAGAGCGACGGGAGCCCAGACCGAAAGAGCAGGCATCAGTGGAGGGTTACAGGATCAGTATCAGCTCGAAATTCACCGTGTCTCACACCTCGCCCACCTCCTCTGCACAGACACCCCAGCGCTCAACCTCACCCGTGACGGGGCAGTGACGGCCCCTGGGTGACAGCCCTTTACCAGCCCTGACCGCACGCTCGGTACCCGGCAATCTCGGCACCCCAGAGGGGACAGGCGGACATTCCCGTTTGGAGGCATGAAGGTGAACGCAGGCCCTGGCAGAGAGCATTCAGCAAAGCGCGGGACCAGCTGCAGACCCCAAGCCCACACCCATTGACTCCCGGGAGCCAGGAAGCACCAGAGCAACACCAGGCTGTAGGAAAAGCACAAGAAATGGGTATTTCCCCAGAAACAACCACTTGTCCTGATGGAAACCGATGTCTTTGCAAGTCACATACTGCCAGCCACTGAGCGGGACCTACTGCCTCCAAACATGCTCCAGCACAACCCTGCGCCCTTGCCTTAAGGCCGCTGCTTTCCATAAGGATGCTTTTGCAGCCCATTTGAGGATTCTGGGGATTAGCTGGTTTTGTCTGGATTTTTTTTGGCTACGAGGAGGTGTAGATTTAAAGAGCGAGAGCCTGTGCTGAGCAGCGTGCACACACACCAGCATCCAAAGGATAAATGCTCTGTGAGATGTTTCTCCTCGTGAGGCTGCACCTGAGCAGGACCAGGTCTGACTTCTTCTCATGGGTCCTGCACCCCCAGCCTGGCCAGGCAGGTTTCCCCAGCCACCAGCACTGCTGTCATACTGCAGACTCGTCCAGAAAATGAGCCAAATCCAATCCCTCCTGTGTCCCAGCAGTGAGCTGACCTGGCCCAGCTGGCCCAACGGGGCAGAACCAGGGGACAGGACGACAAGCAGGGCCACCTCGCAGCAACATCCCCCTCCCACCAGCAGAAGATGAACCCGCGCCCCAGCACTGGCATCCCAGGCGTTGTTTCTGACCACGCAAACCGCTCCATTACAGCCCTCTTTGTAGCCACAACCATTCCCCCCTGCCTGCTCCACTGATCATCTCAGTGCTGTTTAAAACAGCACTCAAGTCAGCACAGGCTTAAATGCACACGGAATAATTTATTGGTATTTGTGGCAGCAAAGTTTACTGACCACATCCAGGGCTGTTTCTGTGTGATGCGCAGGATTTTATGACAAGCACCTCCCCACGTCTGAAAGAAAAGTTGTCAAACCCTTTGTCACTAATGAGGAGACACTCCCCGGATTGATGAAAATCAAATGCTTCCCAGAAATAAATACCATTCGTCTCGTTAGCCGTTGTGGCTAACGGAGCGGGGGCACATGCACAATTTGTAGTGTAAAAGGCAGTTTGCCGAGCTCCGGACCTGATCCTCATAGAGGGAGGAGAGGTGATGGCAGGGCAAGGCTGGACCGCGGTGGATGCTCTGCTCCTGCACCGGGGATGGGGAGCACGGAGCCCCGGAACCCGTCTGGCAGCCGGAGCCCCCACCAGCCCCGCCGGCTGCAACGGCACTTCCGTGAAAAAAGTAAAACGGGTTGTTTATAAAAATCCGGGCTGGGGCTGTTTATCCGCGTCGGCGAGGGGAATGGTTTGTGTTTGGGGAGGGCGGGACAGCCGTCGGGACGGATAATTCAATTTGGGTTTTGGCAGGGGGTAGGGAAGAGGGTGGGCCTGGGAAAGGCCGTCAGCCCTGGCAAGGGACTGCGCCGGCCGCTGGGGCAGGTCACGCCGCAGCTCCCGCCCCGCCGGCACGGCCCCGGCACCGCTCCCCACCGGAGGAAGGGGGGGTCCGGGCGGCTCTGGTTCCCCCCGGGAGCCGCGGAACGAGTCCTCGAAAGCGTCAGCACTAACGCACGGGGCCCTTTGGCCGGCGAATACGTGAGCACTGTCTGGCAGCCGCGCCAAGGGGGACCGGCATGACGGCATGTCCTGCAGGCCGCGTCCGTCCACTGCGGCGCATGACTTCATCCACCTCTGAGTCATCCCCAGGGCGGCAGGCGGCTCCCCCGGCCGCCCATCGCTGCTGCCGGCCGAACCGCCGCCGGCGAGAGCATCGGTGGCCTTGCCTGGTGGGACGGTCGACCACCTCCCCGTCCACGCACCACACGGGAGCCCCACAGCTTCTCCCCCTGGGAACGCATCGGCACCGCTGCCGGAAGCATAACCAGCGTGCTGCGGCCGCTCCACTGCCACGTGGGCAACGATACTCCAAAATCAAACCGAATTTATTCTGGAATAAGAACCCCGCACTCCACACGGAGTAATTAGGTTGAAATAGAGTCACTTGCATTCCAGCACGGCTCCAGCCCAACCTTGCGCTACTGCAGCCCGGCTGAACAGCTTGCCCAAAGAGCGAAGCACATGGCACTAATTGCCTAGCTTCAATTTTGGCACCCCCCACCCCCCCCGCCGACACAGAATTAGGGGTGTTCACAGAGAAATGCTCTTTGAACTACCCTGAAGAGCGACTGTGACAGCCCCCCAGGCAACCCATCCACGCAAGGGCCTTTCATTACAAGCTCATGCAAATTTATGCTTATTACTGTACGTTAAATATTGGATCAGATCATTTTACCATCACTCAAACTTTTTTTTTTCCCCCCAATGAGAAATTACACGCTTGGAAGTTATTCCTCTTCCCATTGATTCCCTCCCTTTCAGGGTTAAATGGCATTTTTCATACCCAAACGTGGAAGATTATTTTAGAAAGGATCTTCATCTCAGGAGCCTGAATATTATGCATAATGATCCATCAGATGTGAGCGCCTTTCATTCATCGGCGCTGGGGAAGGCGGCGCGTCGGGACCATACGTCCTGCCTCGGAGCAGGCGGCTGCTCCGTTTTCTGACAAACTGGAAGCAGAATCATGTGAAGTCCCCGCTCTTGGCAGGAGATTTTTAGCAATACGTAGCAGCTTTGTGAGAAATATCCTTTGCCAGGGGACCATCAGCCAGGGAGCAGTGGGATTCTTATTTTTTAATGGACTTTTAATAAGTAGGCCACAATGATAATCTTGACACCAGAGTAGCTTTATTTCTACGTGTAATTATCTCCACTTCGCTCTCAAGCTCCCCGCAGCCTCCAAGAGCAAATAAGACCACCAACCCCTCCGTGAGAAAAGGACCAAGAAAACAGCATAGGGCCACTTGAAATGCTATTTCTATCAGACCTCATCCGCTCCTCTCATCTGATAGAAAAGTCAACCTCTCCTCCTCTCCTCCAAATCAATTAAATCTCACTTTTGGCATTTAACTCCCTGAACCCTTACCGGCAGGAAAATCCGTGCTCAGAGCACGGGCAGCGCCACGTCTCCCCATGCTGCAGGAAGAGTGTTCGCAGCCCTGTCTCCTCCCTGCAAGCTGCCCGTCCCCGCAGTGTCCCACCGTCTCTCCCATCCTTCATCCCATCACCATCTCCGGTGGCCGAGCCCCCAGTGCAGGGGCCCAACGCCACCACTCCCCAGCCACAGCCCCGACTCGTCGCGAGGCCACATGGGCAACAGGATGAGGGACCTGCACGGTGTTAAAAATAATCCAGGACCCTCCCAGCAACAAGGAGGTTGGATGGGCAGCCGAGGTGCTGGCTGAGCCTCCGGGATGGTTACTCCCACAAGAGCAGACCTTCTGCAGGCACAGGCAGAATCTGAGCAGCTGCCGAAGAGACTCGCTAAGCAGAAGTCCCACCAGGACCATCCCTCCATCCCAGTCTTCCAGATTTGCCAGTATCTAACCTCTCCTGTGCTGGTTGGTGCAGTCGCACGCTGACCCAGCCTGGCCCGGGAAAGCAGGTCCCATCGGCACCGGGCTCAGGGGAGACCCCGGCTCCGTGAAGGGGTGCAAGGGAGATGCTTCACTGTCCCCACCAGCTTCTGGCAGGACTTTTAACAACATGTTCCTCCCTTCATTACCTTAAAATCCCACCCTAAAACAACTCTCTCCCCAGCACAGCCTCCCTCTGCAGCACGGGGCCAGCCGTGCTGCCCCACCAGCCTCCACTGTCTCCCCTCCGCAGCAGCGTGCCCTTCCCGAGCCTGCACGCAGGCTCTTCCAGCGCTCCCCTGCGCGCAGCCTCGCGGGAAACGGATGCAAGCGATGTATGGAAATAGCGGGGGTATCGCAGCACAAACTGTGCATCTCAAGAGACCCCAAGATCTCTGGGGGAGAGCTGCTCCAGGCTGGATTGTATGCAGCAGCTCTTGTTCTGCACCTCTCTCCTACTGCTATTCGTGCAGCCAGCCCTTGGCTGTTAAAGCTCGTCTGAACATCCCACCTTCCACCCGAGCATCAAACAGTAACAGGAAATATTCACTGCTTCATCTTCCCACCAGACTCAGGGATCTCACTCGTCTTTCAAAATGAATAATGTTCTGGCCGAGCTCCGCTCCAGCAGAGGTGCAATCTGCTCCCCTCAGAGCCCAGCAGCCTCTGCCTCTCAATGTTTTACAAATATTGCCGTCCCCTACTTGCAAAAACAGTCCTGCCTTTTATTACAGTCGATGCAGCAAGTCCCTGCTTCCAAAGGCTGGCACCGAACGAGGCTCTGAATGGCAGCGTGACCACAACTGCCCAGGCTGGACCAGACTCACCAGCGAGAGCAAGCGCCGTGGGAAATTCTGCAGCCAAGGGTGCTTTGGATACTTTTAAAAACCAAAATACAAATAGTACCTGCTGGGTGCAGGTGGCTGCTGGGGTGGGTAGGTAGGGAGATGTGGAGCAGAGTGTTAGATTGTCTCTCTCCCTCCACACTTCCTACTTGCTCAACTTAACATTGAAACCAGAATGAGCTGTGCTGGATGTCTCCACCACTAACAAGAAACAAATGTGGCCTCATGTTCTAGTTGCTGTGATCTAACAAAACAGACCATGGTAAACACTATAAAAATGTACTGGAGGGAACCACCCTGTGTTTGCTGGGAGAGGGACTGGATAATCTAATAGGGCTTTATCCATCCTTAATGTCTCTGAAAAAAAAGAAGGGAAAACTGGGCCCTGTCCATGACATTCGTCATGTGCTAGCTATTCTGATGGCTTAATGCTGCAGAAATCAAATTGGAGTGAGGCTACCTATCTGCCTCCCAATCGGGATCTAGACCCAAGCGCTGCTTTTTATGGCCATGCAGCGTGAGGAGCTGCTGATGTCAGTGGTGGCACGGGCCAGGCCAGTTTTTCCATCTCTATCCCCACGTTATCTGGAGAGATACTCCCTTTGCAGTCATCTCACTCTCCTCATGATGTGGATAATCGTTCACTTCACGGACCTGGGGATCCACCAGCAGGACCTTCCTCTGTCTGAAAGCATTCCTGGGGACAAGGTTCCTGCCCAAAAGGTTAGCGCTTATCTGGGTACCTGGGTATCGTGGTATCGGCAGCAACACTGACATGGTCACATCTAGATTTGTATCTTGGCCATGGTAACGGCAAGGGTTGATTCAGTCACCTATCCCCAGGCACCTCATGGTGCCCTAAGTACCTGCCTGGCCCTTAACCAAAGGGTTAAGGGTCTCCTCTAGCTTCAGCGCCAAATCTGCCGGCTCCCATGGGGATCTCAGACACCCTTGGGCACTTCAGACAGATTTATATGCCTCTGCTCAGGCGGTCACCACAAGTCACTCCCACCCAAGTCATTCTCCTCCCATACCTTTGCCCATAGGATGAATCTTGGGCAGGCTCTGCAAGGCAGGAGCACCCCCCCACAGCTCCCAGGAGCCCTGTCCCCATCGGCACGCCGGCTGCTGTCTCCAGAGGGGAGAGAGAAATGGGCCCTGCTCGGTTCTCGTGCGGAGCCACATGCTGCTCAGGCAACCCCTGATGCGTGGCCAGGTTTTCTGCATTCACTCCATCTCCTTTTTCAAGCATCTTGGGTTTGTTGTTTGCTTTTTTAAAGCTACTGTGACCTTGGCACAGGGATGGACAAACATCAACTGCCAGAAAACAGCATGTTCTGAAAAGCTACACAGAGCAAAACCACAGCCCCATCGCAGTCTGTGAGCAAGATCTCCATCTGGGGAGGGGAGAAAAGCAGCATTTGGGGTGCTCAGAGAAAGTGCTTCTGAGAAGCCACGAGCGCAATGTGCTGCAGCTCCTTGCAAAGCCTGAGGGACAACGCTTCCACATGCTGCTCCTCCAGCTCTTACCTGGCTCTTCCCACGCCGCCGGTAATTCCTTCTTACAAGGTTCTTGTAATTCTCATTCTTCTTGGTCAGGTAGTAATAGAGGACACAGTCTGCCACCGTCTGCAACGACACGGGCAAGTCAGGAAGCAGAAGGTCCCGGCCCCTCGCTCTGTCGGGGCGCAGTCTTCCAGGAGCAGCGTTCAGGCCCTGCCATCGCCAGGTCTCCTGCTACTTCTGAAGATCTGCAGCCCGAACAGGCTCCCCCACACCTCCCTCCCAGAGCCCTCCGGTGGAGCTGGAAGCTGGGGGCAATGCACGTTGCCCTAGTGAAAAGGCTCAGCTCTTCCAAGGGACAGAGCGGGGCCGTCCTGCAGGCGTGCGGAGACAGGGGTGCAGAGCAGAAAGCACCCCGTGTTGGAAGCCAACCAGGGGGAAGGGCTGACCCCAGACGACTGTGGCAACTAAAGGCAGAAGAGGGAGAGCCGCCTGTCACCCTCTGTCGCGGTTATGGGAGGCACAACCTGCCAGGAGACTGTCAGCTACTGTTATTTCCAGCCATTAAGCTTGCTGGCTCGAGCACGCACGGCTTTCTTGCAGACAGATTGTGATCCCAGCGCTCAGGAGCCGCCATCCCAACTCCAACTCCAGCCGTTGGCTCCACAAGCGCCGTCCCGGATCGGGCACGTTAGAAAAGCAAGGAGTTGTGGCTGGGACATACTCTGCTTCTGAACAGCACAGAGCACGCCACGCTGGGAAAAGTCCTGTGCTGAACTGGGTGGGCATCTGAACACGGGTCTTGGGCTACACTTTCACATACAGCGTCAGCGCTTGCATGAACAGAAATAACCCCACAGACCCATCACGCGCCCGGGAGCAGGGTGCTGCTGCGTGCTCCGGGGGTGCACGGGGGCTGCGCTCTCCCCATCCCTCTGCAGGGAGTGGAACCGTTTGCAAAAACAGATTGCAACTTTTAAAGTGTTAATTGGATCCCTTTCTAATCTAGCCCTGATTATACACACACACGCGAACACAAAAACTTACAGTCATCTGTTCCAAGGGCTAAGATCACTATTTTTTTTATAATGCAATTTAAAAATCTATTAATTCATTACATTGAGCCATACTTTGCATGTCTCTCCAACAGGATAATGGATGCGTTCTGTATCATAATTACAGCCTGATATACAAACGAGTACAAATAAAATTAGAAGACATTTTACAGCTTGGAACACAGACTGGATTGTGAGCATCATCCAAGTCCCACCGCTTTCGGCTTTAACAAGTGGGAAAAGCTGAAAAGAGCCTGGTATTTTACAGCGACAACAGCAGCACGCGGTTGCTGCTGGCCTTTGCTTGCTTGCTGCTTTGGGCAGGAAAGTCACGGTCTTAGAAATTATTTCCCCAGCCCGAGTCGTGCAGAACCAGAGAATAACTTGGGCTGGATGGGACATCTGCAGGCCACCCCCTGAACGCAGCGGGGTTCTCCCAGGGCATGTGGACACTGCACAGATGAAACACTGCATGAGATGGGCAGAGGGTGCAACTAACTACAAGGATCAGAGAAGCAGCAACTCTTGAGTGTTTCTTGCTCAAGAGAACACCTGGTCCATCGCTGTCCTTCCAGGCCAGGTCTGTCCGGGATCTGTCTGTACGGTCTGTCCCACAGAAAGTACCTGGCTTGTTCAGAACAGGACCAGAGACTCACTCTTCCTTCAGATCTCCTTTTCAAACCTTTCTTCTATCAATTAACAGCAAAAAGGAAAAGTCCAAGAAGCACAACACAGAGGCTTGGGAATGGTCAGGCCCTCCTGTGAGCAAACTACTCCTAAACACCAAGAGGAGGTGTGTGTGCGTGCATGACGCCAACCCGAACCGCTGGATGAACTGGGACTCAGCCCACCCTCGAGATCCCCTCCCTGAGCAAAGCGGGGACCCCTCTGCCTTGTGCCGGGACAGCCGGGTGCCTACACCCTCTGAGCGACAGCCCGGATGGTGCAAAATGCCTCCAGGAGATGCTGGAAAGCAGCTCCCCCAGGCAGATCACGGGGTGGGCTGCGACGCCTACACGCCAGGCTGGATGCGTTCACACATCTCGCGGCGCTGAGCTCCCTGTCTCTCCGCAGCTGACTCAGTCCCTTGTCTCTGCAGGGAGCCAGGAGGTGCCTGGACCATGCCCGGGGCTCTGAGCCACCACCTCGCACAAGGTGACCAGCACCCACTGGCTGCTCCAGCACCAAAGCGAGCCGCGGGACGGATAAAAGAGAGCGCCAGGCAGGCTAAAGCCAGGCAGGGAGGCTTACCTTCCTGTCCAGAAAGGATGCAATCAGGCCAAAGTTCTTTGGATGCTGCATGAACCTGCGGGAACGAGAGGAAGGGGGTCAGTGTGGGTGCTGGCTCCGACCCTCCTCGCAGCTGGGCTGCCGTGCCCCGCGTGCCCGGAGCAGCAAGGCCAGCTCCCCGAGGGACTTAGGGGTTTCAGAAAATATTTGTCTGCTGCTCAACTTCCCAGAAAGACGGGAACTTTAAATTTAGCCCAGTGGGGACGGGCTGGTTGGGAGCTTTGATGCGCAGATGTTTATCACAGGGTGGGCGAGGGCAGGGGGCTGGCAGCGCCCGACACCCTGCTTGATCCCACAGCCACGAAGCCCGTACCAATGGCAGGATGGGCACAGAGGGCAGAGGCCTTGGGATTTGGCAAGGAAAGGGCGAGGAATCACTGTCAATGGCCACGCACAAGCACCCCACAGCATGGCTGGCGGTGCCCCCACCGCTGAGCAGGACCCCAAGCCCGGCTGGGCTGTCAGGAGCAGCTGCAAAGGAGGGGAAGGAAAACCCAAACCCCGGGAGGAAGCACAGAGCTGCCACGTTGCTGAGTTGCTCAAGAGATCCCCAGTGGCACAGCGGCTCCAAGGAACGCCGCCTCCTGCCCAGCAAGCGGAGGAGCTGTCAGCAGGCTCGCCTGCGGCTCCGGCAGCCCGGGAGGGTGCATCGCCCGCCGGGGAGAAGCTGTCCCCGGGTGCAGAGACATTTCCTCCAACTAATCCCTTTGCCTAGCTGGTGGGGAAGCACTGAAAGGCCAACAAGCCCTTGGCATGAGGCAATCTCACTGGCAGGAGGACAGTTAACCAGTGCATCATGGAAGTGTGGAGGACATGGGTCTTGTGCCAGGGCTGGAGCGAAGCTGGACGTGGGAGGTGGGGGCATGGACAGAAATGGGAGTGTGATGCTTGGGCCCTTAACGGGGACCCAAGTCTCTATCGGCCCTTCTGCCATCAAGTGTTTTGAAGGGCAAAACTTACCCTCCCCCCAGATGTAACACAGACACCCAGGAAGATCCCCCAAGGCATGTGACTAAATAAATAAGAAAAAAGAAACCAGAAATGCTGGGGGGAAAAAAGAAAAAAAAAAAGAAAATCAGCTGGGCTGCTCCGACAGACTGGGATCAGAGCACAGCTCCGGAGCTGGCTCTTCACTCCGTGCACAGCACAAACCAAGGGCTGACCAAGGGACAGGGTTTACAAGGCCACGCTATCAGTGATAATGTGACACTAACGCAGTGTTGGGGGCAATGCAGATGACAATCCACGGTTTTTCAGGCCATGTCCCATGATGAGGGACAGATGCCGTGTTCTCACGGTGCCCAGCATGACAGGGCCTCGATGCCTGAGCGGGATCGAGGGGTACCGCAGCCACCCCTGCTCCTTCATCAGCAAACCATGATCCCCCTGGGAGCAGGCTAGCGATGGGCTCTCAATAGAGACCTGAAATCCTGCCCAGAAGCAAAGCAAATCAGACTCTTCGTCGCGGTTATGTTTTAACGGCTCGAATGAGTTCAGACCTGGAGCTTGTTGCGCTTGCAGTGCCTGGCTGTTTTCTCCGAGAGCCCCTGCCATCTGGGCTGAACAAAAGGGTGCACCAGGTTTTGATGGTCCCAGGAGGAGGCCGGCTCTGGGTCACGATCACAGATGATGCAACTTTGGTTCACCTTAAATACCCAGGCCAGAAGCTGCAGCACACCAAGCAGCTCAGCTATGCGCACACCGGGATCGGGGCGAGAGCGGGGGCAGGGCTCCCTCGGCGCTCCTTACAGCTCCTAAGTACCAATCTCTTAAAATGAGCTTTGTGAGAGCCCCAAAATCCTGCTGTATTTACGCCTCGAGCTCCGCATCACCCACGGTGATGACACAGAACCCACTGTGCACAGCAGGATGCATGAGCTGGGTGTGGATTCTTCCAGCCCCATTAGCCAGGCACGGCCCCACCATTAAAGACCAAGTAATTAGCCTTTACGTCATTTGCGGGCAAGCCTTGCTGTTTGGAGTGTCGTATTTTAAGGCTGATTAGCAATGAGGATTCTCCTCTACCAGAGCCTTGGAGCCGGTTTGCTTGTTTTGTTCTTTTTCGGTCCGTTTTGGCAATTAGTTATTTCAGCTGCAAACATGAGTTGTCACGAGAGGAGGGATCCCGGACATGGAGAAGCTTCCAGCATGTCTGGCTCTGGGCCTGCTGGTAATCCATGGAGCTGTCTCACGATTGTCTGAAGGCCAGACTAAGGCGGTGCTGCTGCAAGGGACGAGGTGGCTCTGGTCCAGCCCTGTACCCCCGTGTCCCTCGTGTCCAGAGCTGTGAGCCCCGGCAGAGCTCATCCTGCTGGAAGCTGAACTCCAGCTCTGTTTTTACAGACACAAAGGGCACGTTGAGGGCACCAAGGATGCTCCAGTCCTCCACGCAAACAAACCTGGGCCCCCGCTGGGCTATGAGATACAAGGGAGTCTGGATGTGAGACTCAGCTGGGCACCCACAGCTTGGCAGCGGCACCCAGGGAAAGGATCAGCAATCCCCCAAGTGATCTCAGCTGATAAAGCGAAGCTGTTCTCAAGCACTGCTTGGAACCAGGAGAAAGCACCGCAGCCAATGCCTCCATGGAAACGGCAGCTGGTGGCAAATCCTGCAGGCAGCAGGACAGAGTGCTGACGGATGGACACCGGCTGGAAGCTGCAGCCTGAGGGGGTCTACATGGCGGGGGTTGAACGTTGACAGCCCCAAGAATCCCCCTGGACACAACGTGCCCAAACGACAGCATGTAAATCCAAAAACATAACAGTGTACGGAGCACTGGGTTTCACTGGCGTTATCCTTAAACTGGCTGATACAACAGGGGATGCAGAAGCAGAAAAACTTCAAGTTCTCCCCCTGCCGTGAGCAGCAGCTTCCCACACCTCTGCAGGAGGGCACGAACACACCAACCATACAGAAAGGCCTGAGGTTCCTCTGCAGGTGCATCACCCTGTGCCCAGGCCCAAGGCAACACAGCGAGGGCGGCTGGGTCCCTGCGGGGGGGACAAGACAAGCCCTTGGGAAATTCATGCCTTAGCGTGCTGGGGCCCCGGCCAAAGAATTGCAGGGGTCCCGTCTACACTTCCCAAGGGCTACACAAAGAGAGGTGCGGGGGCTGCACTCACTTTTCCCGGAAGGTCTCCTTCTCCTGTTCGCTCCACATGTTCATCACTTGCCGGTCCTTGTAGACCTTCATGGGGTCATCCATGAGGCCGTTCATGTTGATGAATTTAATGCGCTGCTGGTCAGCATCGTAGAGCATGGGCGGGATGACAGCGAGCTGGCGCATCTGCTTCTCCAGGTTCTTTGGGGAAAACAGAGAGAACAGTTGGTCAGCACCGCGGCCCCGCGGGGACCGCAGGGGACAGATGTTCGAGAGAAAAGGACAGGCGGAGGAACAGGGGAATTCAAAAGCAAGCACTAGACAGCTTTATTGCTAGAGTAATTGTAAATTAAACGCTGAAAGAGGCTATCGCTGTCAGCCAGGAAACAATTAATCTTTCATTTTGAAATAAAAGGCTTTAAGATACCATGTGGAAATGTCTGACTTAAGCAAAACAGCTCCTGACCATGAGAGACAAGTCAAAGCAGCAGTGGCACAGGGAGTGCAAAGCCCTTCCCAGCCATCAAACCCACGGCCATGTGGAGGTTCAGCCCCACACCGCAAATTACGAGGGAAGCGGGGCAGCTCGCACAGCCTTCTGAAAGGGTGGGCGGAGGGAGATGTTCTGTTTCCCTTCCACAGGAAACCTAATATTGTTCCAGGATGTTTCAAATGTCACCATAACAGGGCCATCATTCCTTTCTTTCCTCTTACTGCAGCACCCTGGGACACAATCTGATGCCTTTACTCCATCCTATTCAAGCGCAAAGTCCATCCAGAGCCCCAGCTGCACACTGGGACAGGACAGACAGGGCCCACTGGTTTCCTTAAGTATTTGCAACAGAGTGGCCGACGTGACGTCTCATTTGTGCCGTCCCCTGCCTGAACGCTGGGAATGTCCCCCGGCACAGGTCTGCCCTGTGGGGATGAAGGGATGCTCTGGCCACCCTCTTTCGCTTGCTAGCAGCACCGCTACTCCAAGTCCTCCCTGTCACCTGGGATGGCACTGGTCAGACATAAATTCCAACCCCTGACCCAGGAAGGCCAGGTCTCAAGTGCTGTTATTTTAATTTACAGCTAGATGCTGGTTCCTGGGAGAACAGTAACGTCCAATCCTTTCAGCAAGCTGCCGACCCAGGCCTGCCCAGCACCGCTCTGCTTCCCCGCTGCGACTGATCAGACCCAACCTCCGCTCCCCAAAACACAGCTCTCTGCACAGACATGGACATTTCAACTCCTTTCCATCACTCTCCTTATCCTCACTAGGATGCCTCCCGTTTAGCAACCGGCTGCTTCAGATGCCCTGGGGGTGTCATCTCATGGCGGGAGGTCAGGGACAGCGTGCAGCCAGCGCATTGATCCCAAAACCGCAGACGGCCCCAGCCAAAAGGAGAAAGCCCCTGTGCAGAGCCGCGGCAGGCAGAGCGGCAGCCGGCAGGAGCATCGCCTGCAGCTGAGGGCGCAGGGACTCCCCCTTCCCCCGGCAGGGTCTCGGGGTGCCGAGCGCTGCAGATACATCCCACCGCCGGGCAGCCAGAGCCCTCTCCTCCCCGGCAATGTGTCAGGGCAGAGAGCTGGCCCCTGCCACCAGCGATGCTCCCCAGCTCTCACCTCCCTGCTCCTTCCAGCCCTCTGGAAGGGCTGGAAGCTCTTAAGGTCTCCTCTGAAACGAGCAAAGCGGTGCCTCGGGGCTCAGCAGAAGGCTATCGGGGTGGAGTTTAGCAGCACAGTGTGCAAGAGGTCGAAGGCAATCGTCTAACGCTCCCCTCAGCCACGACCTCTGCAAGCTGTGAAATTTCCCTCTGCTTCCGAGATAGGTGTCCTCCAGGTCATTGCCTTAACTGGCTAACAGCAAACTGCCCGGGACCCAGGGCAGGGAGCGAACCGTGCTGCGCAGGCAGCAAACATCTCGGCTATCGCTGGGCAATGGCTGCTCTCCCCTCCCAAACGCGATCCATTCACTGCAGCTGGCCTCCGTGCCAAGAGAGTGGAACCCTTGTGAAACCAGATCCAAACGAAGCCAAGGTCACGGGGATGTTTCAAGATGAATGGAGCACTCCCAGAAGATGTGGGCCAACTGGCTCACGTACAAACCATTCATTCCATAGGATTCCCCTGTGTCAAGCCGCACAGCCCATTCAAAATAAAATGAAACAGAAAAACCCCTCCACCCGGCAGCCAGGGCGTCAGCTCCCTTCCCTTCCCACCTCCGCTTCCAGTTTAAACCAACAGCCAGGAGGTGTTTGTGGGTTGCTACCCAGGATGAGCAGCACGCTGGGGTTTCAGGTCCCTAAGAGGCAACTGAATGCCGCTAAACCCTAACCCACTGGCCACCAGCTCCTGAGGTGCTTTGCTCCACGTTCTGCTCCTGCAGAACCATTGCACAGCTCTCTTGCACCTTTTGGGGGGCTGGAAAAATACTGCTGGTATTAAAGGAACACCTCACTTTGGATCCTGTCCAGAAAGTGTATTAGGCATCACGGCGGCCTCCCCAACCTCAGCGTGGCCTGAAGCTATCAGGATTTGGTATCAGATTTCACTGTGGGACCTGGTGGTAACTCTCCTGGCTTCCTCAGAGAAGAGTGGAGTGAGGGGTGAAGAGAAAGGACAAGTCGGTCTCACCTCTTGTTCTGAGAGCCCGTCGATGATTTCTGACACCTCGTGCTCGCTGCGTGCGGCCGACATGGAGAGCCCGCCGCTGCCCCTCTGTCCTACCCTGCTGGGAGAGCGCAGTGGAACACTCAGACACTGATGCTCCATTTCATAAGCAGCAAACCACGTTCATGACAACTTGCTGGCCCTGTTGTCCTCACTGTTGACCTCCATAATGGCCCCATCCCAACACCTCACCCAGACCACCCCATGCCACGCTGCGGGAACGGTGCCCGCTGCAGCCCCGCAGGCTCTGACAGCGCTCACTCCTGCCCAGAGAGCACCGTCCCCCGTGTCCCCTGGGTTTAGGGCTCACAGGTCAAAAGCCTCAAACCACCTTCCTTACCTGTGCCAGCCTCCTGGACCGCTACAACAGAAGGACATTTCATACCCAACCATACTCTGCCCCGTATTGTCTCCTGTTCATCGCACCCCAGCAATGGCATAAAGGCGTCAGCGTTAGCACCGAGCCGTCAGCACTGTGCCACCGCATCTGGTTGGCAAATCAAAACCAGCCATTGACATCCATCCCCCCAGTATCACCCCAGTATCACCCAATGTAACAGCCACACACCCCAAGGACTTAAAAGTATTCTTATTAAGCACACAAAAGCTTAAAACATTTCTCAGTACCCTTTCTCCCCTTCTCTTTAAGATATAATAAAGCCACCGATTAGGAAGTCTGGACCAGCTGTTTGCAGGGCACAAGGACAGGATGCTGGCACAAGGGTTTGGTGCTCACAGCAGGTGTCCCTGGGCAAATCCCAGGGCTGAAATGGGAAGGATGGAGAGTTTTCAGCAAGAAGGGTGGAGATCATGAAACCATGTCTCCTCCTGGCAGGAAACAATGTGACCTCAATTGCACTTCCAATGAGGAGGAGAAAATGGACCGTGGATGGGAGAGACAGGGGACATCCCTTTCAGTGAGACGCTCTGCTCCCTTCATGACGTTTGCGGTCATTCCTCTGCAGATGTTTATTCTCCCTGCCCGTGCTCCGGATCAAAGCGTGTGCATGTATTAAATCATCGACATGACCAAATCCATACGCAAACCTTGTACATCGTCATTTGGGCCCACCAGTAAGGCAGTAATTAGCGCCATCCCGGCCAGCGCAAGGGAACTGCCCTTGATCCAACGCGGCCAGCTGGGAGATCAGCAGCAGAGGGGAGATGGGCAACCACATTCCTGACATTTTTCCATCTCTCTTGGCTCTGTGCTGAGCCACCCTGGGGAAAAAGCAGCAAAGCTGCCTGTCTGCTGGCTTCTGCCTTTGACCAGAAGGGGAGAAAAGGGACCAACAGCCATCCCAGCCCGCTCCTCCGGCGAACAAATCCCACACCCATCCCCAAAGAAAAAAGAAAGGCTGTCCGATACCAGCTCAGCCCCTTCCTACCGCTTCTCCTCTAACCTCTGCATGCGCTCTTGGAGTTCCCGCTGCTTCCGGATCTCTGGGAATTGCTTCTCATAGTATTCCCGCACTTTGCTCTCTTTGGCACGGCGCCGGGGGTTATTTTCTATGCGCTCCACTTTTTTTTCCCAGGCCTCCATCAGCTGGTCATAGCGCTGGCAAAACTTCTGTTCCTGAAAGGGCAGAGGCAGAGAGGGAGTTCAGGAGACGTGCCTGTGAAGGGCAGCTCCTCCAGGCCTTTCCCTCGATGGCTGCTCAGGCTGAGCATGAGTCACGTTGCTTAAATAAATATGGTTTATTAGGACACGAACACGCTCCAGGGTCTGAGACCAACCCAAGGGCAAATTCTCAAGACAGGCCATCAGGTACCCTCAGGCTTTTCCCTTCCAGACCCAATATAAAATGGGAAAACCAGCATTCTCACCCAGTGTGGCTTTGTTCACCTACCACACCTTCTGCCTGAGCATCCTCCAGCGCCTTGGGTGCTCGATATGGCAACCAAAGCCCTGGTGCTGGGGAGGGAGCCACGCCATGATGTCCCCAGCTCCTCCACCATCCTGGAAGAGGACTAATGCTAAAGCTGACGCTCCTCCTTTTTGGCCCAGGAGCGGGACAAGCGTGTCCTCACTGATGGCAAATCCAGGCTCTGCCGAAATGCGGCGCTGTGAGTGGTTTCCAAGCCATGTTCCCCCCGTGTGACATCCTCACAGCACACCTCCCAGCCGCCCACACAGGTCCAGCACCACGCTCCTCCCCGGCGTTGATGGGATCAGCTCAGTAACCATAACATTAAGATATTATTTGCAACACAAATGAGCCTCTCCCCACGCTCCAAATCGCTCCTCCCTCCTCCGGCCACCCTCTTGCTGGAGGAGGACGCCCACGCACAGGAGAGGTCCACACCGAGAAGATGCCTGGCCACCGTCCCCCACAGCTGCAGCGGTGACAGGAGTGATGGCGCCCAGCGTCACGTGAAAGCAGCTGAGCAAGTAGAGGGGGTTTTAAGGTTTCATTCTGAGTGAAACAAATGCCTTCTAGGCCCCAAATCAGGAAGCGAAAGCAGATGTCGCTCTGCAAAATAATCAATGGCAAACCCCAGGTCGCCTCCTGCCCCCCACGCCGCTCTCCAGAACGAGCGGCTCAGCACCGGCACGCTCGGCACCGCAGCAGAGACAGGGGGAATCCGGATTTCAAAGAACTAAACTCATCGCTTGCCATCGCCACCCAACAACTGGAGGAAAGTCCAAGGCTGTAGGACTTCCCAGATGTACTCTGCTTGCGTCTCACATGCTCTCAGCCACTAAAAAAAAAATAACGGGGAAAGGTAAAAAAATCCCCAAACCGATGGAAACGCTCAATTTCAGGTCAGGAGGCAGCTGGGTTACCCCGAGCCAAGCGGGTCAGCTATGCCACGGACCTCAAGCACCAGCAGCTCCGTGGCCCAGCACTGCTGCCAGGCGCCCGCAGCAACCTGTGACCAGCGTCGCGCTGATCCTGGCACGTGGGTTTGGTCCAGCCACCACAGACCTGCCATTAACCCAAGCGCAGCAACACGTCCTGTGATCCTGTGGCCTTTTGGAGGCACCTCAATGATAATGCGAGGTGGATAAAGCATTTCGGACACCACGGCTGATGCAGACTAACACCCTCCCCTGCAAATAAATTCATTCCCACTTGCATGCCCAGACCCAGAGGCTTTCCTGCCCTGCACGGATGCACGGGAGATGCTTGGGTTTCATCGGAGCTAAAGAAAAAGGCCGTAAGATGAAAGCAAGGATGGAGAACCAAAATAAACCCGCCAAGGGGAATCTCGTGCCGTGGGCAAGGAGCTATAGGTAACGCCAATAAACTGCGGCAGGTTGGAGAAATCGCAGCTGCTGCGTTTCTACCCCTCCTGAAGCGATGCTATCAGCCCCCTGCACACGAGAGCTCCCACCCTGCCAGCAAATCTGCTGTATCCTCCTGCTTTCAGAGCGTTGCATTTGGGAAGAGGCTAAAAATACCCTGCAAAGTTTATCAAGCCTCAGCGCCGGGAGGCAGCCGGTGCCCCACGCTGTGTGCCAGCCTTGGTCTGCTGAAAAGCTTCGAGGCTTTGAAAGGTTTTTCATCCCTGTGGGAATGAGCCGGTGCTGGGTCCTGCATCGCCACTGCCCCAGCACAGCCACCGGGCTGTGTCGCAGCTGGCGGGGCGGCTCTTTTTCTTCTTTTTCCTCCACTTTTTTGGGACAACTTGATGAAATATTTATACAGATTTTCTCTTTTAAGGAACTAGTATTTGCAGATGGAAAAAGCAACATCAACGTCACACTCTTAATTTCCCCGGCAGTACCAAAGCTCCCTGCTCACACAACTCAGCTCTCCAGCGCACAGCTCTGTTATGGATCAGCCGAGCACTTCTGACTTGCATCTGCGTTTTTAAGGCCCCTTCCCACCACGGTGCAAAGAGATCCTTCCTGCCACGCCAAGCTTCAAACCCCACCACAGCGGGGGCTGGTCTGCAGCATCCCTGTCTAGCACTTTTTGGTCCAGCTGGGATACATGCTCCCTGCAATCTTTTGCCATCCTTTAAAAGCCAAGATTACAGGCACCTTATAGCACTGTGCATTCCCCAGATCTTCATAGCTTTATCACCAGGAGAAGCTCCCGGTCAGGCACTTCAGGAGCAGAAGCGTCTATTCCTTCTTCAAGCACCCTCTGAGCAGCTTAAGCAAGCGTGTCCATTCCTCAGCAACCGTCTGTGCTGGCTTTTAGCACCGGTGCTTCCTCCGCTCCTCTTCCCAGCTGGGCTCGCCAGCCCATCAGCCTCTCAATCACACAAGTAAGTGATGGCGAGCCAAATCGGACTTGACATGCGTATCTAAAAATGGATGAATAGTAACGCCGCCGTAGCAGCTGAAGGCAGTTTGTAGGCTGTGCCAAGCCCGAGCCCTCCCGCAGCCCACGCTCTCGCAGCTCCAGGGAACGGTGCAGCTCTTCGGAGGGGAGGGGAAGAGCGAAGGTGACAGGAGGGACCAGTCCAATTCCTATGCAAGCCCCATGGTTTTGTTTCCCTGGCTGATAGAGATAAACCTCTTGGAGACAGAAAGGCTCCTTTTACCCTTCTCTCTCTGCAGCATCACCCCTCTGATGGCAATTAAATATCTTCTGCTGTGCCGACCTCGGTGGAAGCAGGAGAAAGCCCTGCAGAACCTCTGGTAGGGCTCTCGGGGCTGGACCGAGCTCTGACCCTGCTCCAGCCAGCCCGGGGCAGCGACAATACCCCAGAAAGTAAAAGAGCCAGAAAGAAACGTTGGCACGTAGATGGGCTTTGCTAAAAATAGGGTCTGCTACAAAATAGGCAGAAAAATAGCTAAGCGTACCCATTTTGCAAACAGAATCAGCAAATGTATTCACTTTGCAAATTCAGCAACCGTATGTTGCCTATTCTGTAGAACAGGCAAAATGCTTCCCTAAACTGAAAAATCCCCTTTCAAGGACACTGAATAAACCGGCTGGCAGAAATTCACCTGTTTTGCATGACAGGCGACTTTACTGCAAGCCGTGTTTTAGGAACTGTGCTCTTGCAGCCTAATTAAACCTTTTTCCCCAGCTCCTCGATATTCACAAAAGAGCGACTCACTCTAGATTTAGCACAGTAACCGGCCGTTTCCACCAGAAAGCGGCTCCTGGGCAGTTCCCTTCCGGTTCCAATAAAACCGCACGATGCTTTGCAATCCCTGTTTTGAGGAAGGGAATATTGATCCGCTTCCCACATGTGCAGAAGTCCTCAGTTGCGGCAGGCAAGGTGCCTGCTGCCACCCTGGGTCATGCTGAAGGTGTACAACCTGTAGCCCCTCGCTAGAAACCTGGAAGAAGTTTTATCGTGGAAAAGATTAAACACACATATATTCGGACACGAAGGGGAGACACAACCATCCCTTTGGAGTGCAAGATCTGTGGCTTTTGGAAGAACGCTACAAAACAGGGGGGAAAAATGAAGCACAGGAAAGAAAAGGAACATCCTTTGTTCACCATAAATAAGAAAATAATTCGATCACTGGCTCAGAAACGTCTGTATTGAAAGCTGCTTTTAAAGGTAGAGCCTTCAAACCACTTCCCAGGCTATTATTTTGAATTTTTCCAATAACCTCCCAGCCGGAGCACTTCTGTCCAAAACCAGCACCAAAGACGCTCAGAAAACCTGCACCACTGGGAATTTAAGACATTGGCACCTGAGCCTGCCCCAGAACAGAGACACCGAGTCAGGAACCGGTATTGACATCTTCCATGTGAAACACGAAACCCTGTATCATGAGCTGAATCACCCTTCATGGAAAGACACCACAAAATCCACCTTGCCGGTGGGGGCCATTGGTTGCTTCTGGCATTTCCCCTTCTGTGCTGGCTTCACCTCCCAGCTCCCACTGGTGAGTACCGCAGGCAACTGTCAGCGCCGAAAACATATAAATTCTGTAAATTCCATTTGAACTTTGTCCTCTGTTTACTAGGGACTTGCAGCAAATGCCTTTGAAGCCTCATAATAAACCTCACTTTCCCCCTTAGCTAACCAAGAACCATCTCTGTGAAGGGCACTGGAACTATCTTGCAGGCAAAGCTGCCTAGAAATGAACTGCCGCAGAGCTTGATTTTTGTTTGCAACCACAAATCCCTAGAACACGGCTCTGTGGTCAGCTGGAAAGAGTCAGATCAGACTTCAGACCATTTATCGGAAGCAGAGTCAGCTTGTTTCACACCTCTCTCAGGGTTCAATTACTCACAGAACAGACGTTTATGCTGTGAATAGGTTCTCTGAGATCAATGAAGGGCTCCGCTGTGATTAAGCCAGCCCCCCATGTTTGCTCTGCAGGGGGTACTGGCGGAGGGAGGTGCTGCCTGCAGCAGGACCGGGGACCTCTCCTTTACATCCAAGTTATTTTAAGCGTAAGAGACGCCACAGCAATGCAACAGGCAAAGTGCTGAGCACCAGCACCTCTCTGCTGGAAAACGTCCTTTTCTTTCTCACATAATAAATTACACTGCTTTATACATATAAAATAAGGTATAAGGGAACCACTTACCCACTGTTTGCGAGCATGATTTCTCCTCTTAAAGTACAAAATTAACTTTTTCCGCATTGCCTGGTTTCTGTAAAGGAAAAAAACCAAAAAGATGAGATCTGATTAACAAGGTGGCTAAAATCCAGAGCCTGGCCCTCCCCATTCCCAAAGGAGCTGGCAGCGTAGTTTCCATCTTAACTCGGAATTGCATCAACTTCAGAGCAGCAAATGTGGTTATTTAGGGACTTTGCACCAGCTTTAGAGAAAGACCAACAAGCCCTCCAACAGGTGGAATGTCACCCACATCTGTTGGTAAAACCAGGACTAAGGTTGAGAACTAAAATTATAAACTCCCAATTCTACAAACAATTACCGTGCACTGAACACGGTCAGACGTGCAGCTCTGCATTTACCAGTGGGCCAGGCTGTTTCTTGATTATTTTTACCTCTTGATCTGCAAAAACCCCAATGGGGTCCCAAGAGCTGAGGAAGCTCAGGCCAAGCTCCGCGTGGCGGGAGGTGGGCAGAGGCCACCCTGAGCCACCATGAGCCACCCCGGTGCCCAGGGCCAGCATGGAGGGAGCTCCCCAGGGATTATTCACCCCAGGCTCCGAGGCACTGATGAGGAGGCAGGACTGCAGCAGGGCTTGCAGCACATTATCTCCTAACCTCTCGCTTTCTTGGAGCCCTGCCTAACAAAGCTGCAAACAAACCAGCCAGGAAAGTTTCAGCCACTTGCAGAATTGGGACCTCAAGAGAGACACTAGCCACTGCAACCACAACCCGCCCGGCCTCTGCCCAGGCACTCCCCTGGTTTCTTCTTCTTTCTTCTAAAGACAGCACGAAATAATTGCTCAAAGAGAAGCAGCGCCAAAGCAGTGAGGAGCTGGAAAGGCGGCACGAGCTCCCAGAGTCTGCAAGAACCCGAGCACTGAGCTCCCGCAGTTGTGCCTGTTACTAATAGTCACAGCAATAAAATCTCTAGGTAAAAGGCAGAGACCACGGGCAAAGGAGTTTCCTTAAGTCTTTTATCCCGATTAAAAGCAGAGCTGCAGTGTGTAATTACCGATCAGGAGCTTAACAGTCTCGTGTAGGCATGTTCTGCAGGATTTAGCAGAATGAAGAGACACCCTTGCTGCTTCCTCATCCCCCTCCCTGCCTGGCCAGTGGGGAGGGGAGAAAACACCCGCCTCCCGCCATAAATCCCTGAACCTAATCTGCAGCAAAAGACCCTGTTTGGGAAGGGGCAGAGGGTCCAGCTCATTTAGAGGGAGGACTGGGGGCAGTCCTGGCTTAATTTGGGGATGGAGAGCATCCCAGAAAGTACCCAAATTTTTCACTTCTCAAATTCCCTTCTCGCCACATCACCGAACCTGTGCACGGGCAGACACGGGGAACGACAGTGATCCCGCAGCAAGCGCTGCCCTGGGACCCCAGGTCTCTCCAGCCGACCACCACGGCTGCACCTCTGCTCCAGCAGCATCCCGGGGATCCCAGCCTGCCCGCACATGGGGACCCGCAGCAGGGGCTGGGGGCACCGCCATAATACTGGTACCCAATAATTAGCAGGTTTATTTAGGACAGCAATTCCTTGGGTGTGGGGTCTTCAACCATCACTACCTCCAAGATCATGTACAGCTGCCAGAGGAAAGGCAGCAGGATTTGGGACAGGGATGATTTCTTCTCCAGCATCCCACCGCCACACTCAGCTTTGGGGCCTCTTTTTAGTTTACCAAGGAGGAAACACATCAGGCTTGACTCTCAGTCCTAATAGTACCATTCAGATTTTGTAACTTCTGTTTTCCCCTCTTAATTAGTTACCAGAGGCATGGGATACAGCGGAGTCCCTAACACCGCCTGAGCTGCGCTACATCTTCATTCCCTTTGACTTTGCCTTCAACGCTTTGGTGCAAAAAAATAGACCTTGATTTCCAAGGCAGTGCTAGCAAGCGGCACTCCGACCTCCTCCTACCAACGGAAAACACCAGCTACCGCCTGGGAACAGACGCCAGTGTTCCCAGCTACAGCCACACAGCCCCAAATCCCCCTGCACTCCCAATTCCAGGTGGGACCAGCATGAGCAGAAGGCAGAGCCAAGCAATGGGGCCGAAGGCTCCTGCAGAGCAGACACTTGGATCCACAAAGGTTTTCTGAGCGAGGGCTTGAATATCAAGCCATGTCCTTTGACTCTGTTTCAGAAAACAAAGGGGCATTGATCATTGAGGGGGAAAAACCTAATAAATCCATGCATGGAGCAATCTCTGCCTTTGTTTTTTTGACAGTATGTTTATGAAGGACCCGCTGTTGTTCTGGGCTGGACCACAAAGACCAGAGATCACCTCATTAGATCAATTAATAAACATTGCTGCCAAAGGCTTCTCCCTGCTGGATCATGCAACGCCACCGTCTTCTGTTTCTGTGTAGTGCACCCACCGAGGAGCCTCGGAGAGGGCTGCAGGTGACGGGCAGTGCTAAACCTCACCGCTCACCTCTGTGCATTCACCTGCCTTCAAAAATTAGGGAAACTGAGGCAGGGAGCTGCAGTGATGTCCGGCTGCTCGCGCAGGGAGGGGGGCATGACAAACAAGGACGGGGCTGTGCTGTGCCGAATGCTCCAGCGCCTCCGTCTCCGGCCCCGCAGGCGAGGTCGGTCCCGCAGTGCCCAGCGCCCGTTTGCCAGCCCTGCCCGCCAGGCGCCGCTCTGCCCACCCAGCCCCAGCTCCTCGCGGGATCCCGCATCCCTTCGTGTCCCACACGGCGAGTTTCCGTCACCGGCTCCAGCGCCGCATCATCCCACAACCCTCCTGCAGAGACCCCGTCAGAGAGATTTCCTTCCATGGCTTCGGCATGAACAAGCTTCGAGGGGAGATTGTGCCCAAAGGACACAGTCCCCGTTGTTTGTTTGTTTATCCCAATTCTGATGGAAACGCTGGGGAACCGCTGGGGTGATGCTAATGATGATCAGGTGCGGGATGGCCCCCAGCAAGGGGTCACGGATTGTCCCTTGGGGCCAGCACAGCTAAGTCAAGCCCTGCGCTCCCCACGCCAGCCTGGGCGACATCCAGGAGCAACGAGGGGCTTTGCCATGCTGCTGCTGGATCTGCGGCACAAGTTTATCAGGAGACAGGAGAGTAAATGAAGAAAATTAGCAGCTCTTACGCAGCTGACGGGTTGCCTTGAGTTTTGCATCATGGCTGACCTTGAAAGTGCTAATAGAGGCGAAGACTAAATGGCTCCGCAGCTGCAAAAAATCAGGAATGCCTTGAAAGCCGGTGTATGTTTACCACCACCAAGGCTGAAGTAATCAAAGAGTGAAAGGATTAGAAACAACAACAACCCCCTCATGCTCTAAATATTTTTGCCACTTTATCTTTTTTTTTTTTTCATAAGGTCAACCTTTCAAAGGTTAATACAATCTTGGTAAATATAAATAGGTTTTCACAGTTTATCTTGCTACACGTACTGCTGTTACTTAGAAACCATTTGCAAAGAGGTTAATTCGGGCCACGCATCTCCGAAGCACACGCTGTGCTCCCCGGGCAAATCAAAGCGCCGGGCACAAGCGCTGCGGCGCAGGCGGGGATGGCAAGGGCTGTCTGCTGGGAGTCTGCAGTCTCGCACAGAAATAACCAGCGTGGAGCAGCACACGGGAAAGGTCGCTCTTGCAACGCACCAACCCTCCCTCCTCATCCTCCTCAGCAGCTGGAATCCTTGCAGTTCCCTGCTGCGGTCTACCGGGGCACAAGAAAATCGTCGGGGATGGAGACCCGAACCTCCATGGGGTGAAGAAATGAGGCAGTTCGCAGGCAGGAGGAGTGGAGGCTCCTTAGACAAAGCAACAGTGACTCTTGTGGACAGTTTTAAGTATTGCTGTGCTGGCACATCACACCACGGCGAGTCGGGAGGACATTCCAGTCCCCTGCCCTGTCCTCGGCGGTGCCCCACAGCTGCTCTGCCAGGGATGGACCCAGCGAGACACGGAGCTCGCCCAGCTTCTGGCAAGCTGGTGTTCGGGGGCTGCCAGATGGCACATCCCCATCCTTGTGGTCAACAATTCATCTCCTCACCGCTGGAGCCCATCCGCGTTTCTGCCTTCCCCACGGCTGTGGGCTCCACAGCTCCCTGGTGTGCCTACAAGGAAAGCCCTTCTTTCTGGTAGGCTCTCAGCTTCACGGAGCGCCCCCCAGCACCAGCTGCAATGACATGGTGACCACACGTTTCCCACTCACCTACTCCAGAGCAGCCAGTTTTGTACATTTCTAACACTTCCCTCTGAAGGCAGCTCTTCTCCAAGGTGAGGACACCATGTCTCGTTACCTCCTCCGTCACAAAAGCTATCCCAGCCCTTAGGTCACCAGAGAAGTTTCTTCTGCACCTTCAAAAAACATCTGTTTGTAGTCTGGGGTGGCAGAGGCTCTCAGGAGCAGTGGGTCCCCTGATTTAGGGGCCAGGTATCAAGTGGGTGAGTGCAGCAAGAAGCCTGGTACCAGGCACCCGGCCTGAAATGGGGCATGACGCAGGTGGGGAACCTGGGGCAGCCCCACCACTGCCCAGCACTTCCCCACAAGCATTGGCGGGCAGCAGGAAGAAAGAGGTATCACGCAAGGTAAACCAAACTCAAAACTTGATGTTTGATTGTCACCTGGCACGAGCACAGGAAGCAGGATTCAAATATTATCCATAATTTTGGGTGTGATTCTGCAAGAGCTTTTCAACCTTGCATAACTCATCCTCATCCCACAGCCCCGCTGACCAGTTACGGTGAGCCCCACACCTGAGCGTGGTTCTCAGAGCCAACCTCCAAGCCACTGAGTGAAACACATCTCCCGCTCCCAGCAACGCAAAGGGAGCCCTGTGGGAGCAGCCGCTTCCACCTTAACTGCCTTGGCGCAAGGTTGTTTTTGTTTTCTGGCCTTCACAATGGAGTCAGTCAAGGAGAGAACCAGTAACTCTGACTTTTGAGTGACTTGGCTCAGGTCCACGTGAATGACTTGGCTACGATCCTTCCGGAGGCTGTGATCTTAGAAGGATGTGCGCGCACGCATGCGCGTCAGTGCTGGTGTGTACAAACGTGTGGACACTGCCAAAGCCCTGGGATCAGGCTCCCAAAGATACAAAGAGCCGATGCACCGCAGCACACCTGGCCGAGCCTGCCCGCAGAGACCTTCAGCCGGTGCAAGACGAGATGAAAGGAAGTTTGCTATTTGATCAGAACTAATCAGGGGTATTTAATTACACAGGAACGTCTTTCATCAAACAGCCAGTGCAAACAAAGTAGGGATCAAGCCTGCAAAGAGCGATGGGAAGGAGGCAGCCAGCAGCTGGCAAAGCCATTGCTCAGCGAGATTGATCGTGCAGGCGAGGGTCGGAAACGGAGGAGCCTCCTGGCAGCTCCAACCAAACAAAGCGCTGCCAGTGAGACTGGAGATCTGCAAACCACGGGACCCGAGGAGCGCAGCAAGAACGCTACAAGGTGAAACCAGCCAAGAGGCAACGGAGAGCATACAGAAACGGTCGCGTCCCCCCAGGTTCATCCGCTCCTATGCATCGCCAGTGCCAGGACCCCGAGCCGCAGCTCAGGGCAGTCACTGACTCCCTGCCCCTCCGGCTGCAAGACCCCTGCGGAGAGGGCAGGGAGCAGGTCACCTCTTCACGGGTCACCGCGTTCATTCATTTCCTTGCTCTGAAACGGCCGGAGCACACGGCTCCAGCTGGTAATACACCGTAACCCATTAACCCCAAGGCAGCGCACGTTCCTGGAAAGCCAGCTGCTCGGAGCAGTTTCCTTGCAATATTCAAAAATGCTTTCTGGGGAGGAAAAGCGCAGCAGATCTGTAGTTCATTTACCCCAGAGCCCTTGAGCACTGGGACAGACCAAACCCCAAGCACTGCTCGTGCCTCTGAGAACAGCGTGGCAGAGATTCCTAACTCTGGATGTACAGTCGGGCAGGCTGCGTTTGTGCCCAGAAACAACGCTCAAGAGAAAGAACCCATTTGCATGGAGGTCTCCCAACTTCCCAAATCATGTCCTCTTGCAGGTCCGAAATGCATTCAGCTTTGGAGGTCCAAAGTCATCACTGTAATTCATGAAAAAGTTTGTGCTGTTAATTCAGCTGGTGTTCACACGCTGAGAGCAGTGAGACGGTTGTGCTCCAAAGAGGAGACGCCTTGGCAAACACGGGTGCCTTGTTATCAGAGCCTGCCCTGGCCAGACCCCCAGCATGGCCCGTCCAGGTCCCTGCGGTGCCATCTCCTTGTGAAGAGGTTCCCAATGAGATGCCCAAGTGACTCCTTTGGGCAGTGGTTACATCCACAACCATGGCTCTTAACATCAGACGGGAAATTTATGCCCATCCCCTTCAGCACCTATGAGCTTAGGACCAAAATGAGACAAGTGGAAGTGCAGAAGCACTTCTGGCCATCGCTCAGGCGTAGGCACACGTCCTACGCCTTGAAGCCCAAGCTGACATTGCAAGCCCAAGCGTTGCAAGATAGTCCACCCAAAACCAGTAGCACCTGCCTTTGCACTGGCAAGAGAAAGAAGCAGAAGGTTGTGGTGTGTGTCTCCATCATTTAGTAATTCATCACAAGGTGATACTGCTGCCCTAGCGCGTGCCAATAGAGAATAAAAGAGATGAGAAACCTTGAATGGGATGAGCGGGGAGCTGCTAGGTGAATTTCTAATGAGGAAAATGTCTACGAGCGCTAATAAAAAGACCTGAAAGAGAATGCATTAGTAATGACAGGGTTTGGAAGAGCATTTATGTTACATGTCAGGCTTCGACTGTGAATTTAGAGGCAATCCAATGCTACTAAAACCCCTAAACAGCCAGTAATGAAAAGATGACTTAAATTTTCCAAAGTGACAAGTGATTTGGAAAGCCATAGTTGTTAGATTTTCAGAAGAAAGCTGTTCTGCTCTTCTGGGAGAAAGGGAAGAGACATTTTGAAAAGAAAAAGATATTCTGAAGCCCCTAAACCTCTCTGAAAATCCAGACCTCAGATTTTGATTCTGTAGAGGCAACATTTTCCCCCTGCCCCCCCCCCAAAAAACACTATCAGCTGCAGACAGCAACCCAGATGTGCAAATATTAACAGCAGACACAGCTTTGCTGTTGCTGCATCTGCAGAAACATGCAAGAAAACCAGAATGACACCAAGCTCTTCATCTGTTTCAACCCTACACTCAGACCCTGCTTCTCCGACACCTCTGCACGCATCCCAAGGGGACGCAGCCCCGTCTCACCCCAGCATTTCTAAATTTCAGCGTAAAAGCAAGGAGAAGCTCTTGAAGGGAAGGTTTACAGCAAACTGTGAGCGGCATCTTGCACGTACTTACCCTGGGCTTTTCAGTTTTCCTTTTGTGTGCTTTTTCAAGGCTCAGAAGCTCACATTTTGCTTTCAAAGACAAATCCCACAGACTATGATTTCAAGATGACTGCTTCGGGAAGGGGGGAGGAGAGTCCTACCGGGCTGTTTTTCATGGCTGACCGAGCAGGAATCTCCTGCCGTAGAGACGAAGGCCCCCTCGGAGAATACCTCTCCAGGTAGACAGCGGGTAATTGATCCTGCTCATGTGAACAACATCTTGTCATTTTTCAAACACATCGAGGAAAGAAGGTTAATATCCTTGGTGCCAGCAGTCTGGAGAACACGCAAAATCACCACCATGGCAAGGTAGGAAAAGCAGCTCTCATCCTTCTACATCCAGCTGGCAAAACACTGAAATAAGAGACCCAGACCAGATGCAGTGGTGCTTAACTGGTGCACAAGCAAGCGTCCTCTGCATTTGTTGCTGTATTTCAGCAGAATCTAAAAAAACCCACCAAACTAACGAGTCTTTGCAGCCCCCTCAACTGATGCAGAATCATTCCAGTGGCCTCCCGTCGTGCTGCTGCGACGCATCTTGGAGGAACTTGTCAGTCCATTGCAAAGCCAAAAAATTCCCACCTTGAAAGACAGCAAGGGCCAAGACAGCTGTGGGGGCAAAGCTCAGCTCGTCTTTATCAAAAGGAGGGCTCCCTAAACGCCGCCTTGCTCTCTTCTCTCTTGATGAGAGCGTGGCAGAGCCCTTCCCTCCAACAAAGGCGGTATTTCAAACAGAAAGGACACGGTCCCATCAAAGGTAGGTCAAGTCTTTGGCACAAACCACTCAACGGTGCCTTAGATCACGCGGCAGATGCGGCATACAAAATTAACCATGTTTGCTCGAAGCCCGCACTCGCAGGTGAACCAAAGGGACCCAAGCAGACGGGTAACGGAGCACAGCGAGGCAGCTAAATAGGACTTAAAAGCTTTTGAAGCTGCAAACACTGAAATGAACTGGGGCATGAAATTAATTTTAACTGTACTGAATAGGAGGCAAGCCATAAAACTCCATGAAAATAAGAGACCGGTAACATTTTAGTAAGAGTAGAAATTCTCCCCTTAACTCCCCAGTCAGCTCTATTAGCATAAGTGACTCATCCCAGCTGAAAAGCAAAGCAAACAAGCAGGAAGAATTAAACTAGTGTTGCAAGGCGGCGAGGATCGCTGTAGAGAAATCGAGGAATCCTGGCTTTGTGATATTCAAATGCCTTCCCACTGACACTTGCAAACATTCAACTGAGAAAAAAAAAAATCCACCCTAGGAAACATTTAAAAAAAAGAAAAAAAAAAAAGGAAAGAAGAGAGGCATTTGTGAATAGTAACAGCCTGGCCATCCTCCTGTGCCCAGGTAGGAGGCTTCAAACCAGCTTCATGTGGGAGCAGTTGCTATTTAGTACCACAGAACCAGTATGCAGCGAGGTTTTGGGGACAGAATCGCAACCTAGATAATTGTCCAGCAACGTGCCAAAAGACTTTTTCATCCCGGCTACATCTGCATAGGGTGAAGTTGTTCAGATCAATCTCCATCCAATTACACCTCAGCAAAATATAACCTGTGGTATCCTGGCAGTTGTCCTTCTGGCGCTCTAACGCATCTGGCTGACGTCTCCCAGCACCCCGAGGACTTACTGCATCTCCTACCGAAACAGCCGCCTCCAGGCTATGGAGCAGAAGCTGCTCTTCTAAAGCAGAAAGGCACAAACGTATTAAGAACAAGGAAAGAACAAAAAATGCCTCCAATTGCAGCTCGTGGAGAAGCTGTAGGTACAATTTGAACATCCAAGCATGACTTGGTCAAAATGAAGACGTTTAATACCTCGTCCTCTTGGTCAAAGGACCCTGAATCATTTGCTTAGAAGAATTGCTGAAATCTGATTTTGTATCTGCCTCCCACGCATCCAAATGCCCTTTAATGTGCAACGTGGATGTAAGAGATGGGAGAACAGGACACAGCGATGTCTCTGCACATCCATCAACAAGTAGCAAAGTGCAATTCAGACCCCAGGACCTCCGAGACAGGCCCACGGTCAAAAGCAACAAACATCTGGAGCCCAGATCGCTCAAGGGCCTTTTGCTGACCTAGATCTGTGAATGCACTCGGCTGGCATCAATAACCAGCTGAAGGCAGCTAATTGCGAGCTTTCTGGAAGGCGGAGACGGAGGCTTTTCATTAAAACGCGTGGTTTCCTTCCCATATTTTTGCAGCATTAATCACAGTGAACATTAACCCCAAGCCTGCCTGCTCCAACCTCTCCGGTCTATCACCGCCACCACTACAGCCGCACGAGAGGGTTGGGATAACCCTACGGATGCCGACAAAGGCAGGGATGGAGAGAAGCGCCTGCTCTGACGGCACGAGAAGCTGCTTTGATGGGGCTTCACGTCTCATTACCGCTTTCGCTCCTGACCTGCGCAGTCAGTTCCCTTCCGTCTGCGCCCGTCTTTCAGGCAGGAACCAAGGACAGGAAATCGTTTAAATCACAGGAAAATGTGATCACAAACCCACAAATATTGGCTGGAGAGAGGGTGAAGTATCTGGATCTACTTTTAACCCGTTCTTTCAAGGACGAAACTAGCGATCAGCTTGAAATTGCCACCTGCAGTGCCCAGCTTGTGATGGCTGTGGAGCCCTTCAAGAGAAGAAGGGGGTTGGGGGACCCCGAGAGACAGTGACTGCCACATGCCAGGGGTGAGTCACAACCAGCAACGTGGAGAGCACGTCCTTGGGCCAGCACTTGATGCTGTACAAGGTGGTTTATCAGCCGTCAACCCCCTGACCTGACAGCAAAATGGACTTCCAAAAGCAGGGGGGCTGCAAGCTCACAGGGAGCACAGACTCTCTGCCAGGCATCGTTGCCTCTCCCGAGAGTAAAATCGTCACCTACTTCATCAGTCCTGCGTTGAATTGGTGAACTGGATGGGGTGGCTCTGGTTTTGTTCGCTTTTTCTACATCTTTGCAGCCAGAAAAGCACACCTGAGCCGTGTGGGCTGGGGGAGGTGGCCAGCGTGGAGGCCACACGTGTACCCAGTCCAAAGAGCTGCCGTTGCAGACAGCGTGTCCACCGAATGACGGACTCAGGCCAAAGCACACGCCTGTCAAAATCCTGGGGGGACCTTGCCCAAGACTTGTAGCAACGTCTGCCAAGCTCGAACCACCACGGGCAAAAGCATCGCCAACACGAGGCACAAAGGAAACGTCTGGAAGCAAAAAGCCATCGGGATTTCTCAGCTGCAGGAAAAGTCATCATTTTCCACTGACTCCTCCACCTTGCCCTCCCCAGCCACCCCCAAGAGATGATGCTCCCTTGCCCCAGAGGAGCACGGCACAGCAGCACCTTGGGTTTATTTCCAGCACCCAGGCCAATGCTGAGTACCCAAACACGACCCTCGCGTTCAGGGTGCCAGTGCCCGGCGCGGGCAGTGAGGCTGCTTGGGGACCCCAGAGCCCTCGGGATGGCTCCGGGGTTTGAAGGTTTTACAGCGAGTGCATTGCCTGGATGACACAGGAAGCCTTGGGTGGAGCAGGAACTGAGCGGGGACGGGCAGCGGAGTCATGTCACCAAACCCTCCTCCTCCTCTCAGCCCCTGGGGACACACAGCACCTAAACACCCCCAGCGCCTACCATGCCGCAGAACAGCAGAGGTACGTTAACTCTTTCCCTATAATCCCCCTGGCATCAATTAACATACTGCTGAAAGGCAAAAGATTATTAACTTTTGTTAATAGATTATTAAAGATGATTATCGCCAGCTGACCAAGCCCGTACCAAAATAGACACGCTGCAGGCAGCTCAGAGCAATCATCGGTTCATTCAAGGCAGATAAAAGTTTCAGATCTGGTTTGACTATTTAAATTTCCAACAATAATCACAATTACCGCTATTCTCGTTATCTGCTATATTACTTATATGTTCAGGAAGTCACTGTGGTTATTAAATGCAGGTTGATGATTAAATCGTGTATTGAGGTGATACGTCAAATTAGATGATTGCTAAGTCTCGGTAAGTATCTTTGAAATAACCAGTTGTTATTAGACATTCAAGAGGTGCTTCATGAAAATCTAATTGTAATTGCAACTTTTCATTTTACCTCATCCTTCCCGCATGCAAACACACACACACGCGCGCTGGCAGCTGATTTCGTACTTCAGAATGCATGAAACACAGAAGAAAGCGCTCAAGGTGAGTGCCTTCTGGGGAAACGCCAGGAGACCGGCCAGGACCCGCATCCACCCCCCCACCCCGAGAAAAAAATCAAACGGCACCTTCAGCATCTGTCTGAAGCTACGGCTCCCAACTGCTGGGCTGGTTTGTGCTTCAGGCACCCGGAGCAGCGAAACACCAGCTCTAAAAGGGTGCTCGCTATTCCTCGGCAGCCTTCATCGGGGTCTGGGAGCGAGCTCGCATCCCTCCCGCTCCAGCCTAATGCCCAACCTGACATTTCAAATAGCCTTTTATTGCCACATACTTACATTTTAATGTTTTCATGGTATTGCCTGGTGTCTGAAGGCTGGTTGTATAATGGCTGAAATAAATAAGAAAAATGAAGGCATAAATGGTACAGTCTGACATTTAGAAACTTAAACCCATCAGTGGCGCTGCCGCCTTGGTACGGGCTCCCATCTCCCCGAGCTGTGCCAGCCCAGTCACCCCACGCCCCCCAGCCTGCCCATCGCCCCCCATTCCTGCTCCCCGGCCATACTGGAGGATGCTGGCTCCCGGCGGCGCCGCTGGAGTCACGGTGCATCCCGGCTCAGCCCGTGGGAGGGCAGGCAGCGCTGGAGCGAGCTGGCTCAGAACGAGCACTTTGCGACGTAATCCACATAAACACGGCAGAGCCGAGTACGTGGTTGTTATTCACTGATTGAAAAACGCAGTGCGCTTTGGAACATATGACACGGGGGAGGCGAGGGGAAAGGGGGGCTTGGGGAGCGGGAAGAGACGGGCTGTGTGCTGCAAATTGTTATGTCTACGCGGCAAAAGCCTGACGGAGCTCTCCCAGGGAGCTGAGTGCAGGCAACTGCAGGCAGGACAAGTCTTCACCCCCATGGTTTCCAGCAATGCCGGGGGCGGTTTGGCCCCGGGCATGTCACCGCAGTCCCCTAGCACCCAGGCGTAGCGTGATGCTCTTGTCCATCCCTCAGGAGGGGCACTGGGCTCTGGCAAGACAAGTGTTTTGCCCAGGGTTGCTCTTTGGAGAGCCCAGGGACTGTGGCTGCCTCCATCACCAGATGCGAGCACCCACCATGGGGCTGCTCTGTCCCCCGCACCAGCAGTGGGGATGTGTCGGGGCTCTCCATGAGGAGTCAGGAGAGCTGGATCCATCCCTGGTCACCCTCAGACAGTTACTGCCCCCACTGCCTCCCCCTTCCCATCCACAGAGTGATGTACCCTCGGGGAACCTGCCATGATACAGGGTCCCACCTCTGGAAGGGAGAGATGCCACAGAGACCATGCTCAATCCCACCCATTGTGTTTAACAGCTCAGGCCATGCTCCAGGAGCTGCCACCAGTTATGTCCACGTAAGCAAGCTGACAGAGTGCTCAGGATCAAGCCCTTCAACGCTCTTCTAGTTACCAGCTAAGCTGGTGTGAACATGACCAAGACTGTGCTAATCAAAAGCCTGCCATGGCCCAACCATCATCAGCAACTGGCCATCTAATGAGTGCAGCTCCTGTCTAACCACAGAAACGTCACCCAAGTTTTCCAGCAGTTCATCCACAAACTTCCATCAGATCAGCTGTGAGCGATCTCACATCTATGGCCAAACACTGTCAGGAGGACACGTGACGGTTGAAGGTCCTGGTTGAAGGCACCATCCTGGCCATGGCTACATAGAAATCAGCTCATCTTCCTACTGTGGTCATACAGCTGATGCTACACTCTGAGTCCACTCAATTTCATCTCAGATTAAACACAATAAAAGAGCAAAACATCTGCTGAACATGTGCTCAACCAGGTGAGCAGCACTGGAGAGGACAGAACCTGCAAACACAGGTGGGTCCCTTTCTCCTTCAGTTTGGAAAAGGTGTTATTCTCACCTCCTCCACAGTATTTCCCCATCACCATCACAGGTGCTTGGCACAGGAGCTTGTTTTTCCACACAACCAGCCTGTCTCTACTGCCCCGTAAAAAACAGATACTGCCTCACCTCTTCCCTGCCACACACCAGGACAGCCACAGCGATTTGCACAGAAAGGAGACCAGGTGTAGCTCTCCCCACCCTCTGCAGCCCATCACCACTCCATCTTGGCACCAGCAGGTCATCAGCTTCTTTTTCTGGCTGCCCTTGGATGCCTGACTCTTCATTAGGAAAGCACAAGTAATCCCACGTGGAAGAGAAGCGCAGAGGAGCCCAGGCAGACGGACGCGGTGAGATGCACCACCGCATCCCAGGTAGGCTGCAGGGCTGCTGGCAGCGCTCGGGCATCTGTTACCCTGCGAGGGGACGGCGGGCTGCAAGTCTGCAAGGAGACACCCGGCCACCCCGTGCTGCCAGTGCCAGGGCAGGCAAGAAAGGACAAGCAGGTCCCCCAGAAGGAGACATGTTTTCAGTGGGGTCCCTTCCCCAGGGATATTTCTATCACAAATCCTCTCAGATCTGCTGGTCCAACTCCAGGCTCAGAGCTGGCTGTGCACTTCACGCTTGGAAAGCGCCGAGGAACACAGACATCCGTCTCATCACGTAGCTCGAGAGAGGCAGGTCTGCGCCACGGGGAGAAGGAATCAAGCCGTGGCTCCGGAGCATCACCTCCACAGTCACCCTGTGAAGGCTCGACTGGGCTGCCTTGACCAGCAACTGCCTCTTGGAAGAGGACTGCAGGAACTGGAAATACTGATAAATAAAAGTGCCTCTCTCCCCTCTGTGCTCATAAAAATCAAAGCAAATAAGCTGGCATGTGACGAGCCACAGAGACCTTCCTCCTGGGAGAGTGAACGTTCTGGTTTGCGCCTGGGTTAGAAGATGCTCATCCGCATGTAGACATCAGGGATGCCCTGATGCTACTCAGCTCACCAAAGGCTGCTGATTCTTTTCCACTGCTACTTATCTATGATATAAACAGCCCCTTAAACTCTTAATTAGCAAACCTAGTGTTAACAGACGAGCACTGAAACACATCACTTTAAAAGAAACGCCCAAACATTCAGAAATAAGAAACTCTGGGACCCAAAACAAGGATCCACATGACACCAGCATCTCAAAGAGATTTCTGTCTGCACAACGGCCTTGGCACTGTACCTCAGCCAATGCAGCGGAGCGAGCCCTGGAGATGATTTCTACCTACCCCATAGAGAAGACATCCTCACAGCCTAAATAGTTAAAGAAACTTTATTCTCAACAGGGCAGGGACTGAGAAACAGCATCTTCCCTCGGAGCCATCCACAACCTGCACAGAATCACAACTTTCTCAATGAGCAAGCAGAAGTACAGCTGACAGGTCAGGCGGGTAAGGTGAGATGTTCAAAACATCCACGCTGTTTCTTCAGGGTAAGGGACATGTACTGCACTTCTCTGGGGGATGACATTTAAGAAAAACATAATCGCAATGTAAAGCTATTACTGGAAAAACCTTGGATTTACTGAAAGCTCTTCAAAAATAAAACAGAATGAAAGGTTCTTGATTGCTTTCTGACCACTGCTGCGTTCAGACTACACATCTCAATGATATTTCTCCCTGGGGAAAACACAGCGTCATTTTTAAAATGGTCCCGCTATGTTGTGGGGATGAAATGAGCAGAGTCCTGGTTTACGGAGTCACAACCTCCTCCTGACCTAGAGCAGAGCACCAGCTTCCTGGGACCTCAACTGGATCCCTGCTTCCCGGGCATCCCTGGGCAGGGGTGATTTCTGCCGTGGAGACAAGGAGATGAGCCACGGCGAAGGCAGCGGCCGCAATGGCGCAGGACACCTGTGTGTTCTGCATCATCTGGGGCTGACGTGGGGTGCAGGGCCACCCGAAACCCCAGCAGATAGGATGGAGAGGCACCAGCAAGGAGAAATGGGCAAAGGGATTTGGGGACAATTCTGCACATTCAAAACCCCAGAAGCATGAACCCAAGGATCCTCCAAAGAGGATCAGACATGAACGACACCCCTAAGATAGAAAGTGCAGGTTCAGACCTTGTAAGGTCAAAGCAGCAAGAAACCAGGAACCAGCAACAAACACGTGCTACTTCCTTGAGATGTACAACCCAAGGATATCAGTTTCAGTGAAAAGCTTGGAAGCCCAAAAGCTCTGAGGGAGCTGAATAAAAGACAAAGCCAAGAATAAGAATTTCCTACCAGAGCTGGGCCATCTGCCAGCAGCATCCAACTTGATGGGAAACCCATGACACAGACCCAAAACTTCTGGGTAAATCCCTATTTATGCTATACCGGATCGCTCTCAAAACCCCTCCTTCCAGCTAACGCTCCAGGCAGCCTCAACAAGCCCATCGATGTGCTCAGGCGATAGGATTTCTTCCTTTGCTCAAACACAAACCCCCGAGAGCAACCTGCCGCTAGCAGGACAGATGGCAGAGCCCCACCATGGCCCCTCTGCCCTGTTTAATGCCAGCACAAGCCGGGGACGCAGCCTCCGGCTCTGTCTTGCCAGCAGCACCCAAGACCTCGTACGACCTCGCGGCTGCTGTTTGCCGATACTGCGGTAACCTCTGGCCTCTCTCTGCCATGACAAACCGATTTCCATCGCAATCTCTTGCCTCGCACCGTCAGCCCCTGGGCAAGCTGCCCCGCCGCCGAGCCGATGTGGGTACGTCACCATCGCCGTTGCAAATGCAATAACCAGAGCCCCCTGAACGGCCAAAATCAAGACGTCAGCACCCTGAGCGCAGCCGACAGCATTCCAAGACCCTGCATTTGGGGTGACAGCCACCTCCGCTCCTCGCAGAGGTTTTGCGCGGGGTGAGCACCAGGCTGCCCCAGCCTCCCCGCAAGAGATCCCTGGGCTGCGGGCAGCTCCAGGGCTGCTGCTCGTCGCGTGCAAGTGGTGGAGCAGGCGTGCACATCGGGCAGAGCCTGCAAAGCTGCTCTCCTTCCTGGAGCTGCTTCCTTTCCAACTCAGAAGACGATGTGACTATTCATCTGGTCTCTCAGAGGCCGTTGGCAGGTCCTGGGTGCTGTTTTGCCTGACACGGCGTGGGGGCTGGGCCATAGGAAGCATCTCTCTCTGGGCAGAGAGATGAGAGTATGTGAGGCGCACGCAGAGCCCAGCTGGGGTTCTGCAGGGTTTTCTCAGCAGGGGTTTCCCCTGCCCTCCGAGAAGTAAGGCAGGGCGGCAGAGGAAAGGTCTGCACTGAGCTCTGCTGCAGCTCCTCTGTGCAGCCTCAGCACCCAGGGACAAAGCATCAACAAACTAAAAAAAGGAAAAAAAGGAGGGGAAAAAAAAAGAGAAGGGGGAGGAGGAAAGGAAACGCGACATTTTTCAGATGAGGAAGCACCAACACCAGGCACTGCCAATCTTCAGAGCAGAGAGAGCAAAGGGTTCGACCCTGGTGACTCAAAGGAAAAATAATGAGCCCTACCTCCCCAAACATGGAAGTGGGCTCCGACACGGAGCAGTGAGCACTAATTCCCTTGTGACCCCTCCCTTACACACCCGGGGAAGATGGTGATTAGTACCACCCTCCACAAGGCACCTCCAAATTACAGATGCCGAGGCCTGTGAGCTGCCTGCTCCCACCTGGCAGGAACAGCGCCTTCCACTGCACCCCACGGCTGGTGCAAAGCGAGAGATGCTCCACCAGACCACGTCCAGCCCGCTCTGATCCTTCCAGCAGCACCGCTGCAGACGCAGCCTTTCCCAGCACCCTTTCTCCAGGACTCAGCCCCTCGGGGGTTGTTTTCAGCCACCCCTCCAGCAATCCATCGCTGGATTTTGCTGGATGAGGGGGCAGCCCCAAATTGACAAGTTATTATCAGTTGTTTTCCTCAGCTTCCCTGTGCACAAGGGAGACAGCAAGAGGATGTGTGCGAGTCCTGATACCTGCAGGTCGTTGCAGCTGCAACCGGGCTGTGCTTACACCCTCCTGCGTTTGCAGCAGGGTGGGACGGAGGAGAACTGTCCCAGCACCCATCCTTCCCGTGGGGCTGGCTGCCAGGCAGCAGCCCCGGAGCTGTGGCTGCCATCAGCAGATGAAGCCATCAGCATCCCGAGCAGGGGCAGACTCTGCCGGAGCCCCTTCTGCCACCCAGCTCCGCTGCAGCGAGTGAGGAAGGAGCCCAAGGGTTAAGGCTCCCCGAAGAGGGCTGTGTGTGTGTGTGTGTGTGTCTGCCTGCGTTTCAGTACTCATCTCAGCCACTTTGCTTCCTGCCTTGGTCCCGTGCCAGCGAGAGGTCTGGGCCAGCAGCACGCTTCCTCTGCTTCCTCCTGACGGCTCAGACACGCACACGGGGTGTCCCGCTCACCGCCCAGCGGCCTCCCCAAACCTGGCCCAGCTCCCACTCCCCGCAGCAAGAGGTAACACTCACCAGCTCCACCTGGGGACCCAGTCCTTCCAGGATCCGGTGGGCAGCCTCTGCCTTCTTCTGCAGGGAAGAAACGGGAGAGGGAGAAGAAAAGTTATTTCTGCCATTATTTATGGTCATAGCCCTCTGCCCCAGCTCTCCCCCTGTGCCAAAACCCCTTCACAAACCTCCACAGAGCCGCCACAAATCCCACCTTTCCCTGAAAATGGGTGGAAAGGTTCAGATCAGCCTCTGGACCTGCAGGAAAGCCCCATGGGCACAGAGTTATCATGACTGTAAGGCATTCGAGCTCTGCCCGGGAAGCGACCCGAATCCCCGACCCCTCTGGGAGCCAGGCGGGGGGGTCGCACCCCTTACCTCCGTGCGGCCGCCAGGCAAGGAGGAGGGCGGACGAGCTGGCACGCAGGCAGAGATGCCCTTTCTAGGATTCATCGCTTCACAAGCATGTGATCGTTAGATTTTGAGCTGCCCTTGGCTCCTCGTCTTGCTCTCGCTTCCCTCCCCTCCCCGCCACAGAGGAGCCCTTCTCTGCCCCCTCCCGCCCCCAGCCAAGCTACCTAGCGCTTATTAGAGAAAAAAATAAACCACCCAGGAACACGTGTCAGGGCTGCGCGGTGGTTGCTAATTAAACAGGCCTGAGAAAAAGACATGGGTTGGCTGCAGCAGGAGTCTAAATAAAAGATGACATTTTCAGTAAACAGCACTTCCTCGCAAAGCCAGGCTTTTCGGCGGGGGTTACTGACAGTCCGATAAATCCAGATCGCTGCACGCTGCCGACGGGGCCATGGGGCTGAGCTGATACAGCCAAATACCTGGCAGCAAGGGGGGTGAGGAGACGGATTTTCAGAGGTGTTTGTTCAAAAAAATAGGTAGTTTTAACTATTTTGGGATGGGGAAGAGTGAATCCACAGCTGCCTAAAACAGGGGTGAAGGAGCACTGCACAGAGGTGAGCTTCCCAGGATTTAAACGTGAGGGGGGAGGAGGGGGGGAGACCAGGACGACACAGACGGATGGATGGACAGGGAAGAAGGAAAAACCCTTTTTTGAAGCATATTCAAAATATTAACCCAATAAGCACTAGAGCCCAGCTGGAGCTGCGGGGTGGGAGCTGAGCCCCAGGGTTGGGAAGCGCTGGGCTCTGGGTCCCTGGCTTTGGCAAACCCCGGGTGAAGCCCCCCTGCCCCGGGGCAGGGAATGGATTTCAGCTCCGGGGGTCTGGCTCACGCTGTTCTCTACCACCGGGCACCTCTCACCCTCACGCCGGCTCATGGCAGGATGAGTTTCCCCGGGTCCCAGCACAGGGGATGCCCCACCGAAAGCTGGCCCATCGCCCCGCCGCCTTGCCCCCATGACCGCCACCCCCCCACGGGTGGGTTTCCAAAAGCTTCACCTACCCCCCAGCTGCCGGCTGGTCCTCAGAAGCGCTGATGCAGCTGGTAGGTGTGCAAGTTCCTGGCCGGGGCTTTGCACACCCACACAGTCGGATCTGCCAGCGTGCACTTTTGCAGAGCCGGCCCCGGGAGCAGCTGCATGAGTCACCCTGCCCGCAGCCAGGCTCGGGGAAACAGCCCCGGCCCCGCTGCGAAACCCGCGCCAGGTGCCTCACCGCAGCAGGGCCACCAGGAGCCGTCTCCAGCTCCTCTATTTACTGCACGCTCGGGAGGACGCAAAGTTTGCTTGCAATTTAGAAGCGATTTCGAGGATGCTAGGAGAGATGTAACCACGAAGTGCGCCTGCTCGGGCACCGTCCCCACACGTACGCACGATGCACACAGCAGCCCCGCTCTTAACGCATCCCTGCTCGTTCGTCCTGCGCAGCAGACCTCGGGGTTCACAGATGTCACAACCACTGCGTGTACCTCGCAGGCAAGGACACACACACACGCGCACAACAAGCCGAGCAGCTAGCGATGCTGTGGCTGAGCCAAAAATGCAGCTGGAGCCCATCCCAGCAAGCTGCTCTGCCCCTCTGGCCTCTCCCGAGTCCCTGCTCTATCCCAGGAGGACCACGGGCGGGGAGGTGCCCCCAGCGCCTGGCTCTCTCCGCAGCCCTCGGGGATGCGCAGCCAGGGCAGCCTTGCTCCCGCATTGCCGGCATGCCGCTTGGTGCACACCACGCTTCTGTTTGGTGCCGGCCCGTCAGCGAGATGCTTGCAGGGACCACAGGGAAAGCACGGCTGTCCCAGTGATGGAGGTGGGTCTTTGGAGAGCAACTGCATCCCAGAAAGAAGCCTGGGAGATGCTGGGAAACAGCTGCAACTGAAGGAAGCGCCTGCTCTCGCCTGGGGCTTGGGCTCCAGGGAAAGGAGCCATGTGTTTACACACAGCAATTACATTTTCCGCACTGCAATAAACTGCTCCCAACTCTTCTCCCACACCAGACTGCTGCCGATGTGAGGGTGCTTTGACACGTAAAGAAAGGCGGGACTGGCCTCCGCTGACCCACGGAGGAAGCAAAGTGATCCCAAGCGCCAGGACCTACCTGCGAAGCGCAGCACTCACAAAGCTTTAGGTCAACGGGGTGTAACGCGTGGCCCAAGCTGTAAAAGACATGTATCTACCCTCCTCATAAAATACCACATCTGCTACAGAGTGCATGCCTCTTCCATGCGAGATCCCCTCCCGTAACAGCAATTTCCCACCGGGTTCACAGAGACAGGAGAGACCTGGCTAACGCAGCACCCAGCTCTGCCATCCCCAAGGATGCTCCAGCTGATGACAGGGAAATCAAACCCCAGCAAACACAGTCCGGCTGAGAAACCCAAGAGCCACACAGCCCAGCCCGGCTCCCCGCAAAGCAACAGACATTTCCACCGCCGCACACCTGACTCCATCAATGGGAAGAAGCCAAGTCTGCCTGGGAACTTGCCCCTTGGAAATATTCATCATGAGATGGAGAACTCCCAGCCAGAGCTTTATATTTTGGTCTCCACGAGCTATAAAATCTGCTTGGAGAACATCGGCACCGTGGCATTTGGAAGTCTTAAACAATTAAAACCAGGGGGGAAGATTTTTCGGAGGGGAGGTCATTAAGGCTACTACAAAATACTCTGCATTTGCTGCCCAGACTGTGATTCGGCCAACTGCCCTCCTGCCCGCCACTGCTTGCTGGCGAGTGGGAAGCATCAGCTTACCTGAATTCTGTGTGATGCATACTTGGGACAAAAATCAGCAACCCAATTAATTGCAGGCAGCGTAATTGCGGGTAGAAGGTTGCAGCCCCAGCTGGAGGCAGCCGGTCCCACCAGAGGCCCCATCTCCTGGGCACCAGCCCCGGCAGCCGTGGATGGCACAGCCAGGGACTGAGGATGCTGCAGGCCCGTGTGTACAATGCGATTAACTTCGAGAAAGAGCTGAGTGTGTTCAGCTGCTGCATTTGCCATGTTTAGACAACTTAATGAGACAAGCCAGAGGCAAATCACCATAGGCAGAACATGTGGCGAATCAAGAAGAATGACATAATTTGTCTTGCATTAACCGACTGTAATATACACGTCTCCAGAACGAAAGATCAGGAGAGGAAGCTATTCCGAGCACGTCATATCTTTGTATGTACACAAAGAAATGCCTCTATCTTGAAAGCTGCCCAATTAACACTTGACACCCACTGTAATTGCTGATGCTCCTTCCTGCATTTATCAGATCATAGCAGAACCGTAATGAGCTGTCTGAAAGGCCACGCAGACCGAGGTGAGAGCTGGCGGCAGGATTGGGAAGGACATATTACACCCAGCAGAAGGTTCCCACCACACTGGGGCTCATCCTGAAGGACAGACAAACACAGGGAGACACAGATCATGTCTCAGCAAGCCAGCAGCCTGGCTACGGAATTTAGGCAAACCTCAAACTGGGCAGCTCCCAGTTAAATCCTTTCCCTTCCAAAGGCACAGCCACCTAGGACTTGGATCCAGTATTGATTTCGTTAGGAGTACGTTTAATGATTGATCCCGCAGAAGGAAACCGAAGCGTTCACCCTACATCTGCTGAATAACCCCACCTGTGCCTGCAATCCCTGTTATTTAAATGAAAGAAATGTATCAGGAAGCAAATCCAGCCATTACTTCTGGTGAGATGGGTGAAGATCCCCACCAGTTTTATAGTCCCTCTGCAGCTCCACAGCAAGCAGGTAATGACCGCTTTTCCCGATTCCATACAGAGTCCTGAAATACTGTAACAGCACTGGGAGCAGCGGCGTTCATGGAGGGACTGAAGCCCTGAGGCTGAATTTTGCTCCCATTTACCGTCAGAGTCCTTTTGCTCTGGTAGAACGGCTCTGGGTTTGGCACGGGCACACCGCCGGCACTCCCCAGGGCAGAGACACTCCTCTGGAGCGCATTTAAGCACGACTCGGATGGAGAGGTGAAGCCCATCACATACTAGTCCTCCATGTGCATTTTGGAGGGATCGAGGTCTCAAGAAGAGCGGCTGAACCACCAACACTGATCTGTGTCACCGCAGGGCCCACGGATGCAAAAGGGGGCCGGCAGACGTGGCAGGCAGCAGCATCTCTCCCCAAAGAACCTCCCTCCCCACGGGCAGGGGCACAGGCAGGCAGATCGGGGCTGGGGAAGGTGCTCTTACCCCATCTCACACCCCTCCAATAGGCCTGGAGCTAAAGATATCTTCGCCAACAACAAAAAACCTCCCTGCAGACTACAAAAATCTCCATTCTCACCTAAAAAGCATTTGGCTTCCAAAGCAAACTCCAGCCCCTTCTTTTTCCTTTGAAGAAACTTAAAATAGGCGGGGGGGGGAAGGAAGTGGGCATGGGGGCTCCCGCGGGGATGAGCCGACCCTCGAGGCAGTGGAGCATCCGAAACCAGGGGAGGGAGAGTCTGGGATTTCGTGTGGGCTCCTCTTAAAGAGAAGTTTAAAAATGGAAGAGAAAGGAAACACAAGAGTTATTTTGAGCAAGCGGATCTGAAATTAGGAGGCGGCATTTTCTTGGACTGACTCCAGCCATGGCTCCATGCAGCACAAAGCTGCTGCAGCTGAACCGTGCTCCCGGGGTTATTTATAGCAGCCCGTAGGCAGCAGCACTGGGGAATGGAAGGGTTTCTATTTGGGACCAGGCATGTCCTGCATGGAGATACGCAAAGCCCTTCAAGAGGCAGGAGAGCCGCTGGGAAAAATTCCTGTCCCGGCAGCACAACATCCCGGGAACAGGCAGAGCTGCAGGAGTGGCACGGCAAAGAGGCAAGGCTGGAGTTGGATTTTGTTTAAAAAAAAAAATTCAGGAGAAGTGTGGCTGAGGTCAGCAGAAAGCATGGAAACCCTCAGGTGAGAGACTTTTCTCCACGAAGCAAAAAGCAAACACTCTGGGGGGATTTAAAGGTGCAACCTCTGTGCCAAGATCTGCTGGGACCAAACCACGACCTGGCAGTGCCTGTTTCATGGGTAAGGTTTTCATTCCTGTGACCACAGCTACTAATTTTTTCCCCTTTAAACCTCAGCATCCTCTCTCCGAGAGCCAAACCACCCCAGCCATTTGCCACAAAGCAGGTGGGATAAGCCCTGGTGCCATGGGAAGGGAAAGCAACGCTCTTCCCTCCCCAGCTCCTGCAGCCGGCAGGGATGGCCACCGCCCGTGCTCCCAACCCAACGGCCGGACCCCAAGGATGCTTGACCTCCCCTGGGCTCTCCTTGAACCCAAACGTCGCTGAGCATCAGGGGACATCGGTCAGCCTTGGCAGTATGTGCCAGGCTCCTCTCACCCGGCCCAGGGGTGATGCTCTCCAGGGGTGCCCACGGGATGCGGGTGCCCAGCACGCTCCCTGCTTCCCCACCTCCCTGCGCCTGGCTGGAGCCATCTCCCCACCGCACCAGCAGCCACGGAGCCCCATCCCCGAGGCTGGGGCCAGCGGATGCATGCAGCCGTGGTTACGAATGACTAATCACAAATAGCAAGAAAACTGAGGAAATGGGTCACGTTGGAGCCGTGTGTTAATACCAGCTCCTGCCTATCCTGTGCAGAGCATGACAAGCCAACTCATTTTGGTTGCTCGCTGGTCTCCGGCTTTGGCTAGTCATTGCCAGCCAGTTTCTGTGGTTGGCTTGCTCGTAACTCCATCCACAGCCAAGGGGTGAGCCCTGCATCCCAGCTGGGTTTCCACTTGCACACAGATCTAGCATCACGCTCTAGTCTGCAGGGTTATGGTGCCATTCAAAGGCATATTAATTTTAAAGCAAGGTGCTAACGAGGCTTTGCCATCGCAAAACTGCTGCAAACGTTGCCATTGCACAGAAGGCTTTTAGAAATCAAAGTCTCGGCACCGAAGCAGCTACAGGAAAGCTCTGGTCACCCATCCCAAGGAGTCGGAGCCGTGCCGCAGGGTCTACGCTCCTCCCCCTGATAGATTTGGGTTCTCTGCACTTCTCATCTGTATTTCCAGGACCTGAAAACGCAGGACACAGCATTATCTGGTCTGGGTTAGCTGTAGACAAAGCCTCTAAGCCAATGCACCTCTGGGAACTCCAGATCCTGAACCAGACATTAAAAATAGACATCAGGACCATTAAAAAAAAAAAAAAAACCACCACCGACAAAAATCCTTAAAATCCAAGAAAAAAAATGAAAGTATTCTAAATGACTCCAGGCTAAATGTTCCAATTTTTTCTTTTTGGAAATCTTGCTGTCACGCAGAAGCGTTGATAGTGTCTCACCTCTGACCTTTCCACTTCTCCGCTGGACTATCTGAAAGCCCATCGTGCATCACCGAGCCAAGATGGGCAACCCCAGAACAAAAGCTGTCACAAACAAGAGCAAAACAAACATGGCCCTTCCAGCAGCCAAATATGAAGTGTCCCCACCCCGATTACCACATAAACTAGAATTTGGGAAAAAAAAAAAAACCAAACCCCTGCAGATTTAATGCTCGAAAGCAATTTCACTGATAAGGTTTTATTTACTGCACCAGCTCTGTGCTGACGATGCAGGCCTGATTCTTCCCTTTCTAATGTAAATCAGGAGTTCATAGAAAATCAGAGTTATACAGACATAAAATCCCTGTGGGATCTGAGTCACACTCAGTGCCTTTGAGTAGTTAACGGCGAGATTATACTTTGCAATGCTAAAAGTGTTCATTTATTTATTCTCTTATTTATGGATGGGGCATTAATGCTTTATGAAGGTATTTGAGGAGGGTAAACGGATAGCTGGGAACAGGCTCTGCACAGACACAACAGCAGCAGGGGGTGGAAAAAGTTCAAAACAATCCTTTGAATTCCAATTTTACAGCATAATGCTGAATTTATAGATAGATAGCTGTGGCCTTTTGAAGGAACAGGCACCGAGACAGAAAACGAATTAAAATTTAATCTTATTGATTTCCACCAGCTCAATCCCAAGAGCGAGACAGACGCTGCTGCCTGGCTTCCACTGCCTGCACTGCATCAAAGCCAGTTTTTCAGAGGGCTGACAGGGCAGCAGGGATGGGCTCAGGTGGCCGCAAGCCATCGGCACCCACAGCGTGCAGAGGTGGGGACCGGTCCCAGCCCTCGTCACGCTGCGGTGGGTCACAGCACACGGCGTCCCCTCCCTGGCATGGCGGCGGAGGGCGAAGTCACGCCGTGTCCTGACGCGACCTCTCCGATAAATGAGCTCAATGTTTTAGAGGAAAGCTGACGTGTGCGTGTTTTGCAGGGACAGGTCTGACACAAGGACGGAGGCTGCTTTTTGTCCGCTGGTCTCCGAGCAGGAATCCTGCCTGGCTCCGACGCACAGCAGGTCCGCAGAGAGCCCGCGACCACCTGGATCTGGCTTGCGGAGAGCTGGTGATGGGGGCATGCAGGCTCCACATCGTCACGACGGCCAGAGAGAAGGTACGAGCCCGCCTGCGTGCACGGTAGCTGACGGAGACTTCGGGCATGCAGGGGACTTGGAGGAGAATTCACCCACACGCCGGTGGGCTGCTGGCACGGCCAGGGCTGCCACGGTGCAGCATCCTGCGGGACACGCTGACAAGGAGAGCTCAGCCAGCCCAGCGTCCCAGCAAAGGCACGCAGAGCAATCCGGAGCAACACCAACGCTGCCCTCCTCCCCGTGCTTAGCAAGGGACCTGGAAATTTCCATTTAAAGCACAAAAACATCTTCAAGCCCAGGTATGCTCAATCAATTTCAGGGGAAGACGGATGCAAGGAATCCTGCGAATGGCCCAGCAGAATAAAGCCACGGCTAAAAATACGCACAGAGCACCTGCCCTGGTTATGGGGATTTGAGGTGAAGGTAGCTAAATTCTCTCAATAGAGTAACACATCCCAGAGGGGAAAATTAAAGCCTGCGAGGAGGCTGTGACACACAGCCACCACCTTAGAGGTGTCAGACCCAGCAGGGATCAGCTTTTCATCCCCCCAGGGGAGACACTAAAGGTCGCTCAGAGTTTAATTTAGGAGATCCCCAACTCCTGCACCGCTGTCAGCCTCTAGCAGCAACCGAGACGCCCGTCACAACCTGATTTCTGCAGGTAGCTCCGCACCATCCTGCCGGCACCCAGCTCCCGGAGCAGGGTGACAAGGACTGGCAAATGCCCCCCATCCCGCACCCTGAGGCCGAAACGATCCTCAGAGCTCGCCATTGCATTTTCAGAACAACCTTGGCGATTTTAGCACCCATCACTGTTTTCAAACATCTCTTCAAGGACTGAAAGCACTTTTGAAAATAGGGCTCAGATGCTTCTGAAAATGCTACCCACTGTTTATTCTCAGTTTAGTCTATGGATAGTACCAAAAATGTTAACTTCCATTCTCATACATCCTTTCAGAAACGGTACAGTTTGCACTCACAGTTGAAATCCCGGCTTGGAGATGTGCATGTGTGTTTTTCTGTGTTAGACCGCAAACATTTCCCAAAAGGTACTTTTTTGGGTGCAACTTCACAGCTCATCTCTGGAGACAAGACAAAGCGTCCCCGGTCAGCACATACCCAGGGCAGGAGGCACCTGGATCTCAGTGATCATGAACATCGACGGCCTCTCTATAAACCAAATCTCTGAAAAACCTTCCCAAACACAACCACAGCCTCCCAGTCCAGCATTTCACTGCAATCCAGAAGAGCTTTTCTCTGTTCTTCCCCAGCAGGATCTCTACAGTCAACTTTTTCTTCTGGAAATCAATTACTTGTCCAGCAGTGTGTAGCAAGAGGGGATTACAGGTCACGTTTTCCACAATTATCCTCTCCGACACCACGGAATTTTTCAAATCATACGTGTTAAATAGGTCACAAGAGGGAAAACCAGCGTGATAGGCGTTTTGCATCAGAAAACCTGAATTCTGAGAAAATCTGCTATAGGCCAGCACCAACCTGCATCCCAACCCCTCATCCATACCCGGCGCGGCGGTGAGAAAAAACATATAGCCTTCCCTGATGAACCATAAGCTAAAATTAGAAACCATTCACCCCTGCAAAGCCACAGCTATCGCCAAAAGGAAAGTAGGTCACAGAATTGCTGGCTAACTTGATTTTCCGGCGTTTCTAGCAGCTCTGTCCTCACGTAACCTCCTCTCTCCCATGGACCGTTTTTGGCGTCTCCTTTGTTCGGGGTATAACTGCACGCAGTGTGTAACTCCGGCACAGCCTGGCAGGAGCGGTGGGAACGGGCACCCGCCTGCTCGGCAAAGCACAGACCCACGGTTCATGAAAAATTAAACCAGAGCCAGGCGACAGCCCCTCCGCGAAGCGCGCTGCCTCCCACCTGCTCTGGCGGCGGCACAAGCGCTGGCTTTCTCTCCCCTTCCACGATATTGCTCTTTAAAGATCATTTCAGGCTTTGCCAGCTCTTCTGGGGTGCTTTGCTCTCCCGCCTCTTCCCGAGGCCTGAATATCCTCTTTTTATTTGCATTTCTCACCGCGCTGCCTCCCTCAAGCAAGCCGCAAGCTGAGCCATGAGAGTAAATCAGGCTTTTCCTCCCTTTGCATCCAGGCTGGAGCGCTGGCTCAGCCGTTACAGCCGCTTTTCCTGCGAGCAGACCTCGAGGCATCCAGCTTCACTGCTTTTCCGCAGCACAAAAGAGGCAGAAAAGCTTAAAATCTGGCTCAGTGACCTTTCCTGCTCTTGATCAATACGTCTCTATCTGGCTCACAGCCTTTTGCTCCTACCAACTCACCTTGCAATTAAGTGTTAAGCTGCAGCAGCACCGTGTCTGACGGATGGATGGGTGCACCCAGATGCTCTGCTGCCACCAAACCCACCCAAAGCAACCCAATGTCCGACCACCAGCCACTCTTCCACCCATGACCCTAACTCAGGCTGCCCCCACGTCCTTTCCTCTCCCAGTTTTCCTCCTCCTGGCCAAGGGGAAGCGCAGCCATCACTGAAAGCCATCCCAAATGTGTCCAACGAGAGGCTGAAAGCTGAGCCTGGAGATACCCTTTAGAAGGACAATTGCATCCTGGATCCCACCTTTGTTACGGAGCCACAACAAAGGCAATGCTGTCAGCAAGGCTCAGTCCACCCTTGCCCTTGCAGCCCACAGCTTGGCATCTCCATGTGATGGCACTTAGAAGGGTCCTTTCATCACCCGTCCTCGGACATTACCATCGGCCAGCAAGGCTCTGTCGACTCTCCGTTGCCTGTGAATAGATCATGTCTTCTTCAAAGGAGGAACTTCCCTCCAGCCTGCTATGGTTTCGGAAGAGGTTGTTTGGTTTGAGTCTCCTACCCACAGACAGGCTTGCTTACACGCTACCCACAAGGGGACTTTACAAGAACGGGGGAAGAATCATCCCAGGGATCACACCGACACGAACACGGAGTCGGATTTGAAATTATGCAGACATTTGGTGTCAGACATGACCTTCGCTTGCTGAGCACCCACCTGGAATGAGAGCACCCTATCGCAAAGGTTAATAGCAAAACACTCCCGGTAGCAGCTTGGCTTCGAGGATCAGTGTGACTGGGAATAAAGCCGGGCACGTTGACAAACGGATGTCACTGTATGCGAGAGCACCCCAGGTATCATGGCCATGAACTTTCAAGGAGAAATGCAGAACTCCACGCTTCCTCTCCGCACTCTTTGCCACCACCCACGGGACAGGGCAGGAACCCTGAGGGACTGTCCTGAGCGGCGGCCGAGGCGCTGAGAGTAGATCGTGTCTGTCGTGGAGGAGGTGATGGGAGATTCAGAGAGACACGAGGAAAAGGGTGACCCTGCTGCTGGGGTGGGCAGAGACAAGAGGTGACAAAGCATGACAAGGGCCTGGCAGGACACTCCTTCCCGAGCCAGGTCCTGCTAACAGGGACTGCTACAACGCAGGCCTTTGGGGATGCAATGGCTGAAGATCGCCTTTCCTTCCCTGCCTCAGCGCCATCCTCCCCCTCATAACCAGGTCCAGGTACACCAGTGTGTCCAGGGAGGACGGCGCCCAAGGGAATAGGAATAAAAATGTTTGAAACCTCCTTTTTTGAACCTAGCCCTTGGACAGGAAGCATAGGCCGTCTAGCCCGAGACCCCCGGGAGAGGGCACTTGGTGGTGCCACGGGGAGAACAGCCTTACGGAACACTCGGCACCTGCCCCCAAAGCCCAGCGTCTGCAAAGCCATCACCAGCCCGCGCCTGCTAACGCTTCCAACGCATCGACCTCAGCCTTCACCCACTCGCACAACAGACCGTGCCAGCGTTGGGTTTCCTATTGCTCAGGGAAAGAAGCAGATGCAAGAAGGAAAAACCAGGAAAATTGCACCGCCTGGGAGTGCCGGGTACGTGATTCTTTTGATTTTTTTTCCCCCCTTCTTTTTAGGAGCTGGGCACCTGGATTTCTGCAGCTCCCAGTGAAATCGCAGGCCTCGCAATTCAAAATAATTAGTGACTGGTAGTTTTCCTTTTATGCAAAATCATCCTTTTTATCCAACACCTAAATGAAAATGAATATGCTTGATTATCTACCAAAGGGCCCAATTTCCTAGCACCGCTCCAAAGCACACAGCAAAATTCCTGTCTCCTCAGGCTGCTATTACAGGCAATGGCTGAGTGCAACAAATGAGCGGTCAAAGCAGAGATCCAGGTCCAGGGAAGCCAGCGTGACCTTTGCTAATGCTATTTACAGCATCAAATATCCACAAATCCAGACACGACTGCATCCACGTCCTTTCTGCTCCAGCCTGGGGAGCTGAGGGGCAGCCAGGAGAGCTCGTAGCTGGCCTGCCAGTATTGGAGCATCACGGATATCCCCCTCCATCCATGCAGCCCACCCCAAAGCCCACCCTTTGAGGCAGCTTTTGACTAGGTTCACTCCCAGTGGAGAGGAGAAACAAGCTATTTAACAGACAGGGCTCCGAAGCATCTCCTGAATGCTTCAAATCTAAGGCTGATCATGGGAACCCCCCAGGCAGGTTCTTCAGAAGACATCTGTGCTCAATCCACACGGCAGAGCGAGCTCCTCACCGTCCCCAAGGGGGGTCCATCCATCCACCTCCCACAGCCTCCACCCAGGGGTCTCGCCCAGGGAAATCCCCCACCTACCCCTTACCAACCTCCCCGGCTGGGGTGACACGGCACAATCGCACGTTTGTACTTCCATCGTTTCCAGACTCACCCTGTTCTCGTCGTAGATGATCTGCACCAAGCTGCGATGTTTGGACTCGATAGGAGGCGGGGAGATAGGTTTTTCAGGCTCTGGTGGTTTGGCTGCTTCTTCCTCCAACTGTTGCTGTGGAAGGAGAGGGGGGAGGAGGAGGGTGAGTCACAGCAAGAAACGCAGCCGTCCCCGTCCACAGGAGACTCTCTGCAGTGCCGCGACCGAGGCAGAAACCGTCATGGCAGAAGGCTTCCTGCGAGGGACGGGCAGGCTCGGGCCGCGGAGGGACGGGGAGAGGGAGGAGAGCTGCGTAGCATCCCTGCCACGCAAGCGCAGCGCTCTCCTGCCCCAGGCACCCGGCCCGGTGCTGGTGGGTCACTGCTTTTTAGGCACGGAGGATGAGGACAAGCCTCCCAGAGAGGACTCCGGGCTAGAAATAATGATTTTACTGGAAATGCTTAAAGGGAACCGCAGCTCCAGCCTGGCTCCCTGCTGCTACCTGCCTCCAGAGCTGCCGCCCGCTGCTGGGAGCGGTGAAGGAGCGAGGGGTGAGCAGCAAGGCTGCTCTCCACCTTCGGCATCATCCCGCGATGCTGTGGTTGGAGGAGATGCCTCGGGATGACTGTTCTCGATGAGATGACTTGTGCACCGGCCGCCCCTGCACCACGCAGCCAGATGAGCCAGTAAGCACGGCAGAGCAGGCAGTAACACTGCGAATCCTGACATCTCTGGGCAGAGTCGGCCCGATGGGACATGTGGCAGCCCTCCCGGCCAAGGGGAGAGATGCAAAGTACCCAAGAGGGCAAACAACAGTGACAGGACTCCCTGCAGAGGACAGCATGGGCCACCAAGATACCCTTTGGTGAACCTTCGCAGGCAGCCCAGGTGCTCAGGTTGCAAATGCCTGCAGCGTGAACATACCTCACGGCTCCGGCTGTCCCGGCAGGCAGAGGAAGAGCTCCTGAGGGCATCGGCACAGCATGAGCTGCCTTCCAGCTGTCAGCCATCATGCTCTCCTGGGAAAGTGGCTTTGAGACTCATTCCTCTCCTCCCTTCACACAGGACAAGGTGTCCTGAGCAGAAACCACCAAGTAAGTCAGGCTCCAACTAGAGAAAGCCCAATAGGGGTGGACAGTTGCCACCTGGGTGACCTGCCCTCAGAGACGACAGTGCTGAGAAGCTCGTTTTGTTGGCTCTTCTGCTTTCTTACTGTCTTTACTGCATTGCCACAGCTCCACGATTCATGGTATCTAGGCTTTGAGGTGCAGCAGCTGCGTGCAAAAATACACCACGCCGTTCCCTCCAGCACCACGTGTCTGCCTGTGCTGGGACAACGCAACCCAGGGCGTGTGTCTCATCCCAAGCTTCAGTCCCACTCAAAGCAGAACTATCCAGGAGCCCAAGAGCTGCTCCACGAGCATGTCCACCACAGCCCCACCACACATGCAGTAAAATGCACCCAGCCCTAAAGCTGGCTCCAATGCCAGCTACCCCCCTGGGAGATGGAAAGCAGAAGGGAGCATGTCCACATACGCACCTTTAAAGATCACTGATCTTTTAATGCGTTCCTCCCCATCTGTGAGCCACTCAGACCACGGCAAACTTTAATTATAAAGTAGCGGATCTAAGAAAGCACTTTTGAATACCATCGCGGTCAGCGGGTATATCTGACATACGACCTGCACCTCCGGCTCTCCCGACGGGCGCGACGCAGGAGGAGACATCTGAGCCCTTCCAGTAAGTTTGAGGAACTGCTCAGCCGAAAGAGGAAACAACAGATTCCTCCAGTCTCCTCCTGAGGCCACCGGCTCCTGCGAGGAGGGAGGGAGAGCTCACGCCGCGCACGGCAGCTGCGGGGCAGCACAGGCACGGGAGAGGGAGCGGTTGGCAAAAAAAGGCCTATGATTTTTTCGCTGCTCGGCTATGAATCTCCAAATCTTTGCATTTTTTTCCTGCAGCTAATGCATCCCCTTTTGAAGCAAGGGGAAAGCCGAGCGAGTCTCTTACTAGGAAGAAAATGTGCCTGGGATTGAAAGCAATCGGCTTGCACCAGAGGTGAGCACACCACCATCCTCCCAGAGACAGCGGTGTCTGGTGGTCCAAGAAGGTGGACACCTATTCCTCCTTCAGATCATCTCTGCTCCTGCTGACAACACCTTTAGCAACACTAGAGCTGTAGGACGCAGTCCAAGAAAACACTTAAGCACCCAGACAGGTCTACTGGCTTGGCTGAGAACACGCACACCCCTTCAATTACATGTATTTCAATGGATGAACCAACCCTGTGCTATGGGCTCCACTCATGCCCCAACTCCCCCAGGTGGAAGTCTCTTCCCATACAGTGAAAAGCAGCAGCATAGCGAACACCGAGAAACAGGCAAAAAAAAGCCACCATCACCAGCCAGACGGCTGAGCACCACCCCCGCCAGGGAGCAGGCTCTGGCAGAGGCAGGATGGCCTGGGCTCCACACATTGGCATCAGCGTGCCCATCTCAGGATCTTAACCTAGGGGTTACTCCAGTCACGCATGAGGATGGCCAGGAAACAGCCAGCTTGGACCATCTGCACCCTGGAAGGGGGTGAACCTTTCCCAGTACCACAGGGATCCATCCCTTCCTGCCCGCAAAGAGCCATGCGTCTGCAGCACATGTCAAAGGCTCCAACCACGCATACAACAGCCCGAAAGCTCCCTTCTCTTCTCAACCACGGCTTTCTCAGGTGGCCCAAATCACAGCACCTTGCAAAGGGGACAAGAGCTCTTCGAGAAGCCACGGCTGAAACCACAGGCTGCAAAGCAGTTCTCAGCTTCAGCCCCGGTGCGGACGCAGCACTTCCAGACACCTGCCTGCTCTTGCTCAGCATCCTCAATCAGCCAAGGCACCCCATCGCTCACCCACCTGATAAACTCCAAAAACTCCAAAGAAAGAGCCACAAAAGGGATCAGTCATATCCTCTCCTTCTCTTGGGGAAAATATTGGGGGGAAAAAAAAAAATAAATAATAATGTCAGAAACTTGGCTACATTGTTCTGGAAAGCCACAAAAATTCCACAAAGCGGTCGGGTGTGTTGTAAGTGATTTCAGACAAGAGGATTTGATGGTGTATCAGGAAATGAAAGTTTGCCAGTAAGTGGAGGCTCATTAAAAGCAGCTCGTTAGAAGAAAAAATACAAATCTAATTATAGCTGAAATACAGTAGAGGATTAAACTCTACTCTCTGTGCTGTAACACTGTACGGGCATTAAAGGGCCAGATGCTAGAGGTGGGGTGCGGGCAGGGTCTGCAGGCAGCACACCTGACCACGGCAGGTTCAGTGTGTGACAGCTACCCCTGGGACCTGTGGGAAACGGCAAAGCAAAATAGGTCAGGGTTCCCAGACACGGACAAAATGGATTTCTTAAAGGTCTGCCACAAAAGCTAGGCTGGGACTGTGACCTTTACAGGGAGAGAAGCGGGATGAGAGATGAGTCTTGACGGCTCCACACTCTCCCTCCCCACTCCCAGCAGCGGCTCCTGTGAGTCCCCTCCTCTCCCCAGACGAAAGCCAGCGCAGCGATGTTGAAGGGATGCAAGATGCCATCGTTAGCCATAGCGCTGGCTCCTACAGCATCCACAGGCCAACTCATTTCCAAGCGAAGGAGGTGCCCTCTCCAGGTAGGAGTCCCTTTGGCTGGGTCACACGCTGCAGAAGGGCCATCGGAGCCCGCAGCGCTGGCAGGAAGGTGGGTGACATTTCAGGAAGACCCGTCACCGCATATACCAGCCCCTGTGCTGAAGGGACCTGCCTGACAAAGACAAGGTCGTCACACACACACTGAGCTGCCACGCTGCCTTGTGTTGGGCAGCCATCACCTGGGTACGACCATGCTTCACCTGCCTGGGGGAGAAGAGAGGGCTTCCAGCCACAGAGCATCTCTGAAAACCACTTTCAGAGATTCAAGGGGATAACAGAGGACACTAAGACAGGAGGTAGATGGAAGGGGAAACCCTGGAGCTCTTCCACCCAGCCAGCTCCACCTCCATCACCAGGTGGGAGTGTTGTACTCCCGGAGAGCCCTTCACCGAGCTCGGCGCCCAGGGAGGCTCAGGCATCACTGCGGAGAACAGCCCAGCAGTTTATTTCTCCTTCAGATCCCCGCTGCCAGGAATAAATGCATAAGGATTATCCTTCCCTGTCAGGAAGAGGGGGAGAGAGGACTCAGCGAGCGATTTAAGCGCATATGGCGCATGAATGAGCGGGGGATGGCTGATGGAGGTGGCCTTCTGCCAGGGGTGCGCAGGGTTTGGGGAAGGTTTCTCAGCTTGCTGAAGACGTTTGCTTCTTGCAAAGCCCAGGCAGAGCCTTCCTTGCCATTTCTGGAACACCCGAAAAAGAGAGAGATGGCGGACTGGGGTTGGTTGGGGTTCTTCTTGCACAGCCTTTCCATACAAATGTATTTAATTACCCTGAGAAGGCCTCCCAAAGACAGAGGGGAAAAGCATTAGGATATTCTGGCTGCGTACAATTTCTCCCCTGCTCCGCTGCCCGTTCCTGCAGGAGCGGTATCTATTTCAGGCTGATTGCTTTCCCTCGCTCGTCTTTCTCCTGCGCTGACAGCTCAGATGCACAGATGGACAAAACGTTCCTGGAGCATCTCAGACAGGACACCTTCACCCCCCGAAAACGCTTCCTCCCAGATGCGCCAGCTCTGCCGGAGGAGCGGGCTGGGGAAGGATCCTGCTCGAGGGGAAAGGAGGCCACATTGGTGGGGTGGGGTGGGATTTGCTACCAAAAGATTTTGCCATCATGTGCCAAAACAAAAAAAAAAAAAATATTAAAAAAAAGAGGGGAGGGGATGCTTTTACTGCCAACAGCCACTTTGACCTTCTTCCCCACTCAGCAGAGCATTTGTGTGGGGAGGAAGAATCGTAAAATGCGTTCAGAGGGAAGAAATAAAGCAACCAAGCAGCCAACAATAATAAATAAAAAAACCCCACCATTTCCTTACGGAAGGACAGCTTGATTTTAACAGCAAGGAGCATATGCTGCTCCCGTCAGCTTCAATAGCAGCTCCTCAGCACCTCTGAAAAAAGTCAGGCAGTGGATGGGCAGAGGTGTCAGTCCTCCCACCGCCGTGAGCGGGACCTTCACTGCCGTGCCGGGCACGCATCCCGCTCTGGAAGCCCCTCTCCGCAGCGGGAAATAACCACAGTTTGCATCTCCTTCCTCAAACGGGATTTAAAATCATAGACCAGCAGCTAGACTGCCAGGTGTGAGAGGACACCAACATTTTGTCTGAGCTTCCTCAGGAGGGAGAGGGGAAGGACCGGCTTCACCCAGCTCCCACCAAACCTAGCAAGAGGAACCTCTGGGGTTTCCATTGCGCCAGATGTTCCTTCGGCCCCTGCGAGCCAGCACACAGGGCTGCTTCCTCGCACAGCTGCTTCTGTCCCTTCTTGGCTCCCTCTCCCTAAACACTCCGATACCTCTGCAGACAAAAAGCTACAAAAGAAAAAAAAAAAAGATCCTTCGCATTAAACAAACCGTATTGTTTGAAAACAAAACCAAAACATCCTGCTTTGTCTTGCAGGAAAGAAAGGGATAGTATCTGGTATGGGAAAATATAGACCTGCTGGGGAGGAAGGTCAAGTGCATGTTCATCCTTGAGGAGCACTTGCCTCGTCCGACAGCCCAAGTAGAGGTTTTACTCCATTCCCAAATTCCTGCTGCACACCCCTCAGGAGAGGTGGCTCCTCTCCGGCACTTTGGGATTAGCAGCCATCAGGGAGTTTAGAAACTGGCCCCAATCAAAGGAAATAAAAAAAACGATAAAAGAGAGGCACAGAGAAATTATTTGCTTCAGGAAGCGAAAGCCTTTAAGCCTGTGGGTTTTTTCACAGACGTCCCCCAAGGTTTCGTCATATTAATCTCTTAATGGGTTTATGGTAATTGTATACATGGCAACATTGAGCGGGCGATCCTTCTGCTGGGGAGTGCTCTTGTGCAGGGGTAAAGCACTAACCGAGAAGATCACATTCAAATCCCTGGCTCAGGCACAGCCCTGACTGGAGTTGGACCAGCCGCCGCTCACGGCTGCAGAGCTGGAAATCTCCGGAAAAGGGAGCTGGATGCGCAGGAAGGGCCACTAGAACATGGCAGCAATGTTTTCAACAGCCCAGTACTGCCATAGTAGCAGCAACAGCACTGGGGAGAAGCAATTGCTGGAAAGGAAAAAGAAAAGATCTCCTGCTAACGCTGGGCTGTACGGACGACTCGGGCAACCCAGGCTGCGTTTCCAGCTCTTCCACTGACCACAGGCAAGTCACTGAGCACAGACTTCTCCCCCTTTAAGGTACTCTGACGTGCAAAAGCGCCCGCAAGCTGCATTTCCAAAGCTCCCTCATCTTGCAACTACCAGCTCCAGACTGCTGTCACAGCAGCAACCGCCCCATGACACGACAGGGAGCACAGACACAGACCACCCTGGTGGCACTGGCACTGCCACTTCCCCTCTGTGGACGTGCATGGGCAAGGACAGGGCGTAAAGCAGCACGCAGAAGCGAGGACATGTGCTCCCCTCCAGACCACAGCCTCTTACCTGCTTCTTCTTCAGCTTGGAGATCTGCTGCTCCACCATGGTGATCTCGCGGTCCACGCGGTCCATGTTCTGAATGAGCTCCTCCTTGGACAGCCGGGCCGGCAGCAGGTCCAGCTCGGCGTCGGGGTGAGCAGGGCTCACGGGTGATACGGGCTCCAGTTTGCCAGGCAGGCCACGATCCTGGGGAGCATAAAACAACCAGGTCAGGACCCTTCTCTCATCCTCCCATGCCAGCTGCCACAGCTCCCTGGCCCATTTCAGACCTCTGAGACACATACCCCTCAAAAAACCTGCTAGATTAAGCACTATCAGCTGCCAGATCACATCGCCGCAGTGCTCCACAACCTACAGCATCTCTGGAGAGCACCAGGTTAGTCTCCCAGGGACATGACAGCATCAATTCCTCTTGCCAAAGCCTTGGAGGCTCCCACCACCTTCAGTGCTATCTGCATTCCTACAGGATCAATAAACCCATCCATATTCAGGAGCTCCCAGCAGCACCGTCCCATCACATCTCAGCAGCCAGCTTAGAGCTACATCTTCTCCGCAAAAAGGAGGTACCTACAGACATGTCCTCCTCAGACACGGCCATGGCCATGCTGGTTAGAAGAGCGGCATTAATCACACTGAATGAGAAGTGGCTACGAGGGCAGCCCCCGGCAGGAAAGAAGACTCTCATCTCCTTCATGGAGGTCCTCCTCCATCTCTTGTTAAACTCTTGGGGAGCTCCAAGTGTTGGATGTCAAACGCACGCATCCACAAATGGGAGAGAAAGGGGAAAGGCGAGGTCAGCTAAGATAAAAGCAGACTGAACTGATGAAAATCAGCTTTTTTACAAATTCCAGGTAATGACGCTGTCAGCTCAACAAGAGCCTTCAAATCAGAGACCGGACGGATGAGCATAACCTCCATGGCTGTGACAGCGCGCAGAGCTCTAATGACCATGAACTGGGGGCAGATGGAAAACACATCGACACATTCAGCTTCACCTCCAGCAACGCAACAACTTTGCTGCCCGCAACGTGCTGGAGTCCCACGAGCATCCCGGAGCCACGCCGCCTCACCCGCACACCCCTCTTCACCACTCCTGCTCCAAAGGAAGGAGCCCATCTCCTGCAAACACAGGGTGCATGCCTGGATGAGTTTGCCTACCACTGACGAACGCACCTGGGATGAAGCAGCTGTTTAATAGCCACCAGCCACACAGATGGGGATCACGGCACACCAACAGTCTACCCTAACCCGGGATGCTCCTCTCTGGCAGTCACCCAAGACCTTAATTAAAAGTTTATCTATTCATTTGCTTAGCGAGAGGATGGGTTTCTTTTCCTGGAGGGGGCAGGAAGAGGAGCTGCGGCTTGGTTTGTAACCATAAACCACCGCCAGGCCGGGCAGCCAGCAGCTGCTGGGGAGGGGAGGGAAGGGGGAGGCGAACAAGCGGAGAAGTTCACACAACTTTGCTACCCTCATCACAGCATCCCTGCGCCCACGGACAAAGCCGACATTGTTCTGCACCAACTGGCGCCCAGTGTCCTCCCCTCCGCGCTGACTCACAGCCACCGGCAAACGGCCAGGGCTACCCACCGACCATCTCCCCTGGCTGGTCCTCCTGCAGGGGCTAGTACCAATGGAGCTCAGTGGCACTGAGATGGCGTGGACCCCTCTGTGCTCCTCCATCTAACAACCTGACGGCCCCAGCTTCTCTGCCAGCCGTTGGTTCTGTTCTACCTCAAACCAGGACAGCAGCCCACACCAAATGTGCTGAGCATGCAGATGCCACCTTGGCACCGCTCAGCATCTCAACAGCATCTGCTTAACGGGGAGCAGAACCCCACAGTGGCTGCTGGTGGGGATGAAGCACGGTGAGGTCCCTCCTGCGGAGGCTGCACCCACAGCCCGGCACAGCCGCAGGGGACCCGGCTTCGAAGGCAGTCCCTGCCCGGTGGGGCTGTGCTGAAATGAGCTCTGCCCCATTCCCCTCCATAAGGGATGGGCAACGTCATCCACAGCAAAGCCGGAACAAGGGGAGGCAAAAGAGGATGCTTCCCAACAAAGTGGCCATGTGCCAGGACACCAGCATCCTCCACTGGCACCTTTCTCCTCCTCTCCCCCGCTAAACCCTGTTCTAGCTGAAGGAGACATGAAGCCAGGCAGGGAGGAACCAGCCACTACTGGGTGCAGCCTGGAGGCATCAACGCGCTTCTCACTGCTGCCATCAAGGGACAGAGAGCAAAGAAACAACCTGACAGCCCTTCCTCCCTGTCCTGCGCGGGGCTCATCCAGCCCGAAGAGTGCAGACGCATCAGAAGGCTAAGCTGGCTGTTTCCAGCATCAGTTCAAAAGAGAAACCAGAAGAACATCAAAGGTTTCTGGAGAATTCCAAAGAGCAGATTGTGTCTTGTTTTACTTCCCCAGGATTAGACACCAAAATTGGTCGGCCTGCTGCAGCAGGAAGGCCTTCTGTTCTCCACAACTGGGGTGGTTTTGGTTTGGTTTTTTTTTTTTCCAAGCCAAGAGGAGCAGGACAACCACAAAAAGCAACCACAAAAAACAAAAGATAAATTAGGTGCTCATAAAATCTCGTTCAGATTAAGGCATGGGAAGGGGAAGCGGCAGTGACTTGTAGGTGGGTAGGTTTTTCTAAAGGAAAAGCCAGCTGCCTGGTAAAAATGCAGGAGAGAAAGACCTCTCTCTGTGCATGTGAAACACGTCTGCCGATATGCAAGGCAGGGCATCTTTAAACTCCTATTTGGCATAAACCCCTTTGGAAACCTGGTTTCTGATACTTTTTTTATCCTTTTACCTTACAGAATCTGAAGGAAAACAGCAGCGAAGCTGAGTAAGGGCAACAGCTGCAAGTCACAGCACAAAAACCATCATCATCTGGTATTAGGAGATGATAATAGCAATAGAGAGAGGCAATGTCCCTAGACCTCAAATAGCTGGTCACTGGTGTTTCACAAGCTCCTCTCTAAATAAAGGAAATGACAAGCAGACAGAGGAAGGAAAAAACAAAACTGAAGGGAAAAAAAAATAAAATCTTGCCCGTGCACTGGTGAAGTCCAAAAAGCAGAGCTCCCAGATGTACACGTGGCACAAAGAAGCCCTTCTGCTAAATCACAAAATTGGGTTGAAAAGAGGTTTGCAAGGACCAGAGTCCACCCAGAGCCTGGGGTGGACTCTAATGCATAGAGATATTTTAACTGGTGTTGTGTTTCCTAACACTCTCAAGAAGCTGCTCAAAGTAATATTCCTCCGCTTCAGAGAGTATCATACCCAGGCTCTGAATAAAGTGTGAAACGTAAAATTCTTCTTATTAACATGAAGTCACAGACTTCGAAACCAGCATGAGCCGGGAGAGCTGGAATAAATCTGCTGGAGGGAAGAAAACAATTACTGCATTACTCAAGTTGATATTTTCTCAGTAATTATACTGTTTCCATGTGATTTGTTTTTATACACGGCTAACAGCTACTGTAGTTCCTGTTTATCCCTGGCCTTATTATTATGTGATTTGTATGATAACAAGGGTGGGCGAGCGGGGGGCAGAGGCTGCATAAACCTTCCCGCAGCAAGAGGAGATGCTGGCACTGACGAAAACAATTATCACCGAGGAGTCTATCAAAGAGCAAGGGCAGGCTTTGGGGGTGGGTTTCTTCTACTCATTTTATTCCTAATACAGACAACATTAACGGAGCAAGCCTGCTACACGCTATTAGGTAGTGGTGCTAAAAACATGGGAGAAAGAGGAGAAAGGATAAGGGTAACTCAACTGCCCGTCGATGCCTTGAAGAGCAAGTAAGCCTTGGGGTAAATTTGACGTCCCTGACTTCAGACACACCAGCAACCAGGTCTACAAGAGAAAAGATGGTGGGGACCCCAACCCTGTTCCCAGGACATACCAGAACCTGCACCAGACCATCGCCTCCTCTTTATTTTGCGTTACTGACCCACCTTGCAATGCTCCCAGGGAGCCGGGGGAGTTGGTGGGATGGAGAAGGGTGTCCGTGCCACGTATCAGCCCAGCACCTACAACTGGATGCAGCCCAACCTCCACGAAGGGTAATTCTTCTCAGCTGCTTCCCACCCTCAGGAGACGGCAGAGTAGCAGCTCCGCTCCATCTGCCCCTAACTCTTGTGGCAAAATGCATTTTGGGCTTTCTGATTCCCTGACCGCAACGGCTGCGTAGTCTTATAGTCTTCAAGACTACACACTGGTGGAGCCTCCCAGCCTCCACAGCCCAGTCGGAGCCTGCGTGGTTGGTGTGTACCACGAGAACAGACCCACAGGATCTCCAGCACGGCACCGCGGTGTGTGCCCTACATACCGTCTTCGGTACGTCCTGGTCTCTCTCTGCCTTTCTAAACCATGAGTGAAACTCCCCCAAGCCCAGGACGGAGACTCAGGGATGCCGGCGTCACCTCTTCCACCGCCTGTTCACTTTCTAATTACCAGCCGGCAGCAGCGTTTTCTGCTGGAGGGATTAAGAGGTGTTATCTCCAATTCCTGCCCGCTCACACATCTCACGTCCTCGCGAGCTGGAGAAGATTGACAAAACAAGCTGGAGCTGCTCAAATTGTGCTTAAATAAATTCTCCCCCACAAAAAACTCCCCATGAACAAAGGGTGGGCTTGTGATCAGGATGGGCTGCCTGCGACGATGCCTCCATCACCCCAGCTCCCGCGGCAGCACAGAGCCAGTGAACAACACTGAACTCCACCAGCTAACACCAGCTCCAAAACCCCATCCGTGGGAGCCCGTGCCACACGGCAGGGACAGCAGCTTGTCCTCCCCGGCCAGGGACCCACAGCCACCCCAGCAGACACAGAGCCCCGGGGCTCCCCCACACACCCTGGGATGAAAACTGAGCAGGAGAGCCAACACCCCACACTTCCATCCATCAGGTTTTAAGGTAAAAACATGCATATAAAACTCTTAAATTGGCCAAACACAGATCAAAGGATATTTTTTTTTTTAATTGGAAAAGTGTCCAACACTTTCTGGTGAATCAGCAGCTCCAAGATGACAGCATTGATAGGGGGAAGACGCCCAAGGGGCTGAAAACTAACGTCTTGTTTCCCCAGGGAGACATGCAAGTACAAAGTCAGAGAGCCTGAGCAGTGAAAAGTACATCGAGTTACTGCAATTCTTTTGTCCGTGACCATCTGCTGCGCTAATGGCTCTTTCAGCAGCCCAACCCTTCAAACGGGGTTTTAATTCTTAAACGCTTCTGGCTCTCGGCTGGGCAGCCACCCGAAGGGCTGCCGACGCGGGATGTGGATGTGCGTGTCGGTGCATGCAGCCAGGCTCCGGGCGGCAGCCACGGTGCTGCTCACCAGCCACGAGCACTCGGGCGTCCCCGAGGGATGCCACGCGTGGGACCAGGGCATCACCCACCTCCTCCCTCCGTCTCCACGCTCCATGACACCTGCAGGCAAGGGGGACAGCCAAAACAGGGATCGCTTTCACTGGATGCAGCCCAGTACGCTCTCTCATGGGAATCCATGAAGCTGGAGACTACGAAGCTGTCTGAAGACAAAGCTAATTTTTTTTAAAATAAATCTGTGACTTTATGAGAGGGCCTACAAAATTCCTTTCCCCTGTAATCCAGCTGAATTCCACACAGCCAGGGCAGAAAACATCCCAACAATTTCTGAGCTTGCACGAAAGTAGGTCAAAACACTTCCCCAATGTTTCGACAGCTTGAAGCAATTTAATTGCAAAACCAGTACCAAATGCTGACCCTCCCTCTCCACCGGCAGATTTATGAGGGTGGTAAAACCTTGCCAGCGAGTGTTACAGTTAAACGCACTAACCAAAGCCTAGAATCTGCTCTTGCAAAACTTGCTTGGGCTCAAAAAAGCCATTCCACGATGCTGTCCTTACGGACGCTGCCTCCGCACCTCAGCATCGCAGGGTATTCCAGCAGCGGCAGCAAACACGGCTCATGGACTCAAGAGGTAGCCCAGAATAACGGGTCAAATCCGGAAAACCTTACTCAGGCAAACTCCCACCGAAGCCTAAGGCATTATACCGCCAAATGGATGTTGCGCCTTTCATTACCTCCCTGCATTTCCCCATTAGTGAACAATAATTGCATTGAAGGCGTACGTTCCCTACTGACTTTGCTGGAGTGATGAATTCTCACCTACCCATCTACTGATTACAAAGAGGAGCTAATCGCTCCACCTCTCATTAAGGATTGCCTTCCTATCCTACCATCACTGGATTTTCAGTTGACCCTAAGTTTATTAAAACATTAACTGTCTGGACCGAAATTTTCCATGATGAATATTCGCTTCAGGCATTTTTAGGCTTTTTTTTTTTTTTGTCTGAATAGTAAATTTCAGCCAAAACAACTCTGCCGCTTCCAAGAACAAGTTTAGAGGAAAATATGCATTTCTGCAACGTTCAGAGAGACTCTGGGAACCTTTTCGTTGAGCATCTTCAGTGCAGTTGATACATCTGGCAAGCCTGCTCTGTGCCAGTGATTCGCCTTTTGTTAACTCTGGAAAATGTGTCCAAGTCAAAAAAAAAAATTAATAAAAATCTCATTTTGGTGCCTGCTTAGGGGAAATTACTTCGAACTGAGCAAGTGAGTGGAGCGGGGTCCTGGGGAGCTCCAGGTCAGGTTTCCCACTCTGTCCATACTCCTGCAAGGCAGAGGACTGGGCTGGATGGACCTTACTGGCATGCGGGGAGTGCTCCGGGCCAACAGCAGTAAGTGCAATAAGTGCCCTAAAAGAGCCGTGAGTAACTGCAGGAGGCCTGGTTTGGACGGCAGGTAGAGCCTGAGACCACCCACCAAATGATAAGGATGAAGTTAAAGCTGCCAGCGATCCGCTCGGCGTGGGATTTATCCTGGGCACTGAACGGACGGCGTTCCGATGCTTTCAGCAAATAAGGGGGAGGACAAAGAAGCTGGGTTACAGGGGAAAGGAACTTCATAGGCCTCCTCATAAAGTCACAGATTTGTTTTAAAAAAAAAAAAAAAAGTAAGTAATAAAATCAAGCTTTGTCTTCAGCAAATAAGGTTGCCAGGGTAGCCTGCAGAGCAGCAGGCTCTTCCAATCCTCCATTTGAAACTTTAATGTTCTTTTAATAACTCGGGCAACCAGCAGCTACTCAGAGCATCACTTCACCTCTGCTACTGTCGCCCCCAGCGATGCGCTGCCGAGACCATCACGGTCCCTGTAACACACCACCTCAGCCCTAAATCCCCATTTCCCCTTCGCAAACTCAGATCCATCCGTTTACACGAGCGGGGCTTCTGCCAGCCTGGAAGACAAGCAGGGGAGCCCCCCGCAGCCCTCCTCTGCCAGCCCTTGCAGAGCCCGACGGAAAACAGCCAGGAAATGACAGCGCTGGGGAGGCAAAGGTTCGCATGAAAAAGGCACCAGGCACACAACCCATCGGCCTCAGAGCACATCAAAATCCTGCAGCGGGATATTCAAAACCGCGACCCGAAGGACTAAGACGTCCCTCGGGTTTATGGAGGCCAAAAGGAGGGGATGGCCCCAAGCTCCCTGAAACGCTCCGGAGGGGCGTGAACAAAATACAAGGGAGGTAAGCGCCTGTTTGATGTCCCTTAAAAAGGAGCAAACCGTGAAAAACGCCTCTGATGATGTTAAGCAGGGAGGCAAATTTTTAATTGCCCAATTTGGCGCTCGGCCAGCGGCGGGGTTAGCACCTCCCGGCTTCGCAGAGCCAGATCTTAAAGGTGATGGGGGAGCTGACGGCAGAGCCGGCTGGCGTTCCTCCCAGCAGAGCTCAAACCACCATCGCCTTCCTGGAACCGGCCAACTTCGGGCAGCTTTCCCACGAATCCCTGAGTATGGCCACGGACTTCCACGGAAACGCGGGACGTGGTAACATATTTCCACACGTGACTGTCACCCTCCCCCTTCACATTAAAAGAGGTGTAGAAGTGGTGCTGAGGGACATGGCTGAGTGGTAACTTGGCAGTGCTGGGTCAACGGTTGGACTTGATGATCTTAAAGGTCTTTTCCAACCTAAATGATTCCATGACTTCTCCCCCTGGCTGCTGCTTGGGGCGTTTCTTTAGGTCGGAGGGTCCCCTGCCTGGGGGTGCAGGCAGTCGGTGCAGAACCCCCAAACCTCCTCCAGCAGCCTGGGAAGCACCCTGTCACCCGACCCGGCCAACCCCAGGGCAACCTAACACACACTCTGTGCCTTTGAAAGTTTTAGCCTCCCACCATTTAGGTATTTTTTATGTTTTGCAACGCCACCCATCCTCTTTCAACTGCAACCTGCAGTAAAGCACAGTTTGAGTCTTTCCAGAACACCAACCACGCAGGGATGTAGCATTAAGGTCCACGTTAATCCCAGCAAGTGTATTCCCTCTGATCTGAGGATGCTGGAATAGTCCCTGCCAAATCCCAGGTAGTCCTCAAGAAGGTGGAATGCCCTCAAGCCCCAGATGCCACGCGAAAAGCGTGCCGGAGTTTGCCTTTTGTAAAAAAGGCCTCTGCAGAAAAAA